>WEKX01021519.1:74039-91877 GCA_013390025.1 Pitta sordida
GGACATAACAACCCCATGCATTGCTATTGGCTGGGGGAGGAGTGGCTGGAGAGTGGTGAAATGGAGAGGGACTTAGGAGTAATGACAGGAGACTTAATATGAGCCAGCAGTGTGCCCAGGTGGCTAAGAAGGCCAATGGCATCCTGGCCTGCATCAAGAACAGTGTGGTCCGACTAGGGAAGTTATCCTTCCCCTGTACTCGGCACTGGTCAGACCACATCTTGAGTACTGTGTCCAGTTCTGGGCTCGCCAGTTTAAGAAGGATGTTGAGCTGCTTGAGAGGGTTCAGAGAAAGGTGACAACTATGATGAAAGGACTGGAGGACAAGCCCTATGGGAGCAACTGCAGGAACTGGGATTGTTCAGCCTGGAGGAGACTCAGAGGTGACCTGATTGCTGTTTACAACTACTTGAAGAGGAGGTTGCAGTCAGGTGGGTGTGAATCTCTTCTCTCAGGCTGATGATACCAGAACAAGAGGACATAGCCTTAAACTACGCCAGGGGATGTTTAGGTTGGATGTTCGGAAGAGTTTTTTCACAGAGAGAGTGATCGCTCATTGGAATGGTCTGCCCAGGGAGGTGATGGAGTCGCCATCCCTGCAGGTGTTTAAGAGAAGACTCGATGAGGAACTCAGCAACATGGTCTAGATGGTGGGGGGCTTGGACAGATGGAGCATGGTGCCCGTGGTTCCCCGCTTGTGGGCCTGATCCCTGTGTGGGCATCCGCTTGGGAGTTGGACAAAATGATCCTTGTGGGTCCCTTCCAACTCAGAATAACCTGTGAACCTGTGAACCTGTGACTACTGCTTCTTTCTTTAGAAAGAGACATGTAAAGAAAAAAGTATAAAACATTTGGGAAAAGGCATATAGGAAAACACAGACCAGGTCAGCAAGTTTGCTGAAGAAAATTAATTGCCCAGGACACAAATGTGTCATACTAGTAAACAAAGTGGCTTAATAATTTTCTATTCTCAGCCCACTGCCACTGTGCCGAGGTTCAGCAGAGCCCTGCAGTCAGTTGGAAGCCCACTGCTGCAGCTGTGGTGGCGATAGCATCCCAGGGCTCCCTGCAGTGGCAGTGCAACTGCAGGGAGCTCCCCCCCCAATTCCCCGGGTCTCCCATGCTGGGAAGGGGCAAAAGGCATTTCCTTCAATACCCTGAGCCAGAACAGGGCACTGGGTACTCCTGGATCACTGAGTTGTTCTGGGAACTCCCTACAAAGCTCCGGTACTGAGGGGGCTGGGGGGATGGGAGGGACTTAATGTGTATTCACGAGTTCGCTATCTTTGCAAATCATGGGTTTCGCAGCTCAGACGTGGATCTGTAGACCTGCAAAACCTGGGGGCTCACTGTATGTAATGTTCAAGACAAGAAGACACCATTCTTTACATTTTTCTGACAATAAGCTGACACCTTGGAGACTGGGAATTGTTGAGGTGTGGGAGAGTAGGGATGTTGCTGCAGAAATGCAACATCTGACCTTCAATGTAATTATTTGAAATCAACTTTAGTACAGTGGTGAGTGTCCCCGCCTCTCATGCAGGAAACTGGGGGTTTGGTTCCCGCCAGGGAGGCAGTGGTGCTGTTTAAGAGTTGGACTTGATGATTCTTGTGGGTCCCTTCCAACTCACAATATTCTGTGTGATTCTGTGAATATCGACATGGCACTTAAAGCTTCCTTTGTTTCTATTTACTATATTTAAGATTTAAAATGCATTAAAAATAACTATAGTATACCACATATGCCACATCTAAGCCAAGCCCAGAGATGAATCAAACACCTCTTAATAGTTTTTTTCTGTTTGCACCTTGCCACTCAGGTTACTTTTTTTTCTGACAACCTAAAACTGATTAAAGGAACCACTGGATGTAAGTGGTTTCTGTTAAAGAAATAATAAAAAAATTAATTGAACTACTGTTTTTCAGCTAACTATGACATTAGTTGAAAAAAATTCCAAACCCCAACATAAAAAAAAAAACAACCAAAATACCCCAACCATCTTTCTAGCTCCCTCTTCAGGAGAGGAAGGGAAAGCTGGAAAAGTATCCCACTTTCATTTTAAGCTCTCTGGCTCCTCCAGAAGGAAAATAACGGAAGAGAGATCTTCCTGCTGCCAGGTGTAATTTATTTTCTCCTGCAAAATTTCATAAAGACTTGGAGGAGATTTTTCTCATATGATTTTACAGAGGGTATCTCAGGGAAGGAGAACACGGATTAAAAGTTGATTTTAAACTGAACTGTTAAAGAGAGGTGCAGAGGCAAATTAGTTTAGAAACGTGAAAAAGCTTTGAAGGAACAGCTTCAAAGCCATGGATCAGTGCACTGGAGGTGCAGAGCTTGGGTGTGAAGAGGGACAAGCACAGGCAAGTTTGAAAGGGACAACGACCATCTTTTCTTTAAGAAAACAACATTTGTGCAAAAATGTGGGGATTAAAAAGAATTTCCTTCTGCAACTTGCTACTCTGTGTAATGTCAAATGCTTTCACTTCTGTTAAAACAATAGAAGAGGAATAAGCAAGAAGCTGAACCAAGCTGAGGACACAAAGGCAGCGGCTTTGCTTTACATGACAATTCTGCTGCGTTGAGACTTCTTATTTCTTCTTTACTGTAAAATAAAACCCACTTTAAAAAGTGCGAAAACCCCTTGATTTTCCTTGTGTGTCCCTTCTTTGTAGAGCTGCTCATGAGTAGAAGGAACAAACTTTTAACATGAAATGGAGTGCTTGCTTCCTGTGGTTATGCATTTATCTTTGTTGAGAAGCCCAGCAAAGTAATTTATACCTCTGTGGCTGCACTAGGTCATGTTTGACTGAGGTGTTTCCTTGAAAACTGCCTTGTTTCAGCTTACTCATAATATGTTTCACTGAAAACTAGTTTGTGTCTCATCATCATAATAAAATTACTCACCATAAATTCAAAGGCTTTGGACCAAAGCTGCCCACAGGTTAGCAGATGCAGAAGTCATCTTTGCAGAAAGATAGTAGTTTACTGCAAAGTGAAAATATCTTGATAGTTTCTGTTGCTATCACCATCACCACCTTTATTGTTGTTATTTTTAAATGGCTCTACCTGAATTCTCTGGTCTTGCTTTTAATAGGGACAGGATGTGCCCTGTGGGCAGCACTGCTTTCTAACCTCTTCCACAACCTTTTCTCTGTAGACACAGGGAGGCATCATGTGTGCAAGAAGTGCATCCATTGCCTGAATATTCCCTTCTGATTGTGATGGTGTTAGCACATCAAGAAATCAAAACCTATGCAAAAATTAAGTAGATGAAACTAATGGCTATTTGTCCTACTGACTTCAGTAAACCTTCTGAGTGGATATGTGAGATCTGTGAGAATCAAATCTTCTCAGGCAAGGTCACAGCAGCAAAAAGGTCTCATATATTCATGATCACAAAAGGAAACACTTTTGGACTGACCCAGTTACACAGGACCCTGGTTTAGGATCGCCCAGCAGCCTTGTATATACAGTATTGTCTCTCCTAGAAACAGGGCACAGACTGGGCATTGAGTATACAAAGCCTCAGGCCTTGCTTTATCTGAACTTGTCTTGACATGCTTGAATCTTCATTTTCACTTGCTTTATCTGAAACAGCAATTTTTTCTGGTCGTGGGGTCACATATACCACAATTTTTTTTGGCCTTTGTTTTCAATGACAATTGCTGTTCCACACGTCTCAAGATCTTGAATCTCAAGGTATGAACAGGTACAACGAAGACTTACAAATTGTAAGAGATGATCAGGTTGGAGACCTTCTGAGGAAGCAGAAGAGATACATCCCAGGGTCCGAAGTGAATTGGCAGATGCAGTAGCTAAGCTGCTTTTCAACATATTTGAAAAGTCTTGGCAGTCAAGGGAAGTCCCTGGTCACTGAAAAAAGGAAAACATCACATCCATTTTGTTTGAAAGGGTGAAAATTATAATCCTGGGAAATATCAGTCAGCCTCACCTCTGTGCTCAGTAACATTATGGAACAGAAACTCCCTGAAGTGATGTGAAGGCATACGGGTGACAGGGAGGTGATGAAAACCAAAATGGCTTCACAAGGGTCAAATCATGCCTGACTAATCTGGAGGTCTTCTATGAAAAAGTGACTCTTTCACTGAACAAGGAAAGAGCTACTAATGTCACCTACATAGACTTATGTAAACTCCTTGATGTGGTCCCACAAAATATTCTTGCTGCTAAACTGGAGAGACTTGGGTTTGGGAGATGACCTATGTGGTGGTAAAGGAATTGTCTGGATAGTTACATCCAAAGAGTTGCAGTCAATGACTCAATGTCCAAATGGACACTAATGAAAAGTGGTGTTCCTCAGGAGTATATTTTGGAACCGTTGCTGTTCAATATCTTTATTGATGACATAGAGAATGGCTTTGAGCACACCCTCATCAAGTCTGTAAGTGGAATGGCAGAGTTGATAGGCTAGAGGGAAGGGATGCCATCCAAAGGCATCTGGAGAGGCTTGAGGAGGGGGTCTCTGAACCTGAATTTCAACATGGTCAAGTGCACGGCCTCACACATGTTCAAGGTCAGTGCAGAATAGAGGAAGAATGAAATGAGAGTAGCTCCACAAAAAAGGACTTGGAGATACTGGTGGATAAAAAATTGGACAACAGCTGGGAATGTGCTCTTGCAGCTGATGAAGCCAATCAAACCCCAGGCTGTGTAAGAAACATGGCCAATGGGCCAATACTGATACTCCCCTCCTATTCTGCTGTCATGAAACCACACCTGAAGCACTGTGTCCAGCTCTGGATCCTCCAGCACAAAAAAGACATGGACCTATTAGAGCAAGTCCAGAGAAGGGTCATGAAAACAGTTGGAGAAGTTTGAGCACCTCTCCTATGAGGAAAGGCTGAGGGAGTTGGCATTGTTCCGCCTGGAGAAGACAAGACTCTGGGGAGACCTTGTTGTGGCCTTTCAATATATAAAGCTTATAAGAAAGCACAGCACCAAAGAAAGGGACAAGCAAGGATGTGTGTGTATAGGAATTTTAAGTATATAATTTAAGTGTAGTAGTTCCTTTTGGCTCTGGGGAACATCTAGTTAGGACATAACCTAAAAGTAACATCATGTGATGCACTAATACATACTGCCCATTACAAATAACACTCTATTGAGGAATACAGTCAGTGCAGGTAGCTCAGCGTGCAGACGCAGTAGGAGCTGCTGGGTGACCTCTGGAGCAGGAGTCCAGGGCTGAGACAAGAGGCTGTGACCCTTTCCATAACAAAAGGCATGGGGACCTGTGGCCCAGCCAGGGGACCGAACACTCAGAGACACATCAGAGTCTGCTGTGCTTAGACACTAAGGATGTAGAAGCCCAGAGTTTCCTTTGTTCGGGGTCCCTCCTTGGAGGTACTCAACTCAAGCTGTTATTTTGTTTTGTTATTTAGTTATTGCACCAACAAATCCAACCCTGCTTGGCGGCAGCAGAACAGGACTAAATAATTTAAGGCTCTCTAAGTGTGAGACACTGCTATGGAAAATCTTCGTCTGAGCTGGTAAGGGGAATCTGGTGTGACTGTGTGAGATGTGTAGCTGCGAAGTGGCTTCAGTCCCAGCTCAGGTGGTGTGAGACTGACTGCCAGAGTAGCTCTTGGATGAGTAGACAGGGGAGTTTCCCTAACATGTAGAATGACAAATATTTCCTAAATACTTCTCTTTGATGCAGGAGTCCTTAGATCCTTGGGAAATTAATTGGGTAGACAACTTTGTGGATAAGGGATAACCTCGCTATGGAAAATAAATTTGGACTAGGAAAGAGATAAATGTTAAACCTCATGGTATTTATTGGTAAAAGGAGTGTATGGACAGATGTTAGAAATTATGTCTATCAGTAAGTAGTGCTTAGGTAGTGAAGATACCAAAACCATTGTTAGCTCAACTATGAGCTGTTAAAAACAAGTGGCAGATGTGCTTTCCCATATGACTCAAACTCATTATTACTCCTATGACTCAAATCATAATTACCTGATTCTGAATAAGAGGAAAAGAAGATTGGTTGATTTTTTCCCTTTTTCATCAAAACTCACTGCTGAATTTTAGAGACGTCTCTGCAGCTTTCCTGTCCCATTGCTTCCCTGGGACAGGATTAGAGCCTGTGGCACCCATGGACTCACACTACATGATAGGCAAAGACAAGGTCCCACGAAGGAGGGAACTGGGAGACCCACAGAAGCCTCCCCAGTAAGTCCCAAGCAGTGAGATGTGTTGGATGGGCAGCCATCCCCTTGCCCCCTGCTCTCAGCATGTCTAGGTCTGGCCCACCTCCTTCTCCCTGCCCAGTGCAAAGCTCGCACCAGCAACAGCCATCAGCATCCATTTCCCTCCTGCTGGCCCAATGTGTCCTGCCATGTCATATGCCAGCACTGCTTCCAGTCTTTTTTATTCGCTGTTGCATCACTGGGGGCATCTAATACCTACATAATAACAAACTAAAAAATCCTCAAAACTACTCTGTAATGCAGATTAAAATTAATTTTCAATCAGAACAAAAAGCATGATAATTCTAGCCAAATACAAGTCATGTAAGAACACATTTCAGGACAGCCTGTGCCACTGTTCCCAAAACAAAGCCAACCCTGCTTCGTGGCAGCAGAACAGGTGACAAGGATCTTCTTGTCACATTACAGTCTACTCAATTTTGTTGGTGGTGAGAAACAAGAAAATTACAAAGAGTGCAATGAGTTTTAGTCATCATTTACCATGAGATTTGGAATGTCCTGCAACACGTAAATCTGAAGAGTGTCTCATCAGAGGCAGGATCAGCTTCCAGGCCAGAGCACCTAGAAGTGGAGCTAGTTGCACTCTCTAAGACTGGAGGGCAGAGCAACCTACAGGGATCCTCACTCTGTGGCTGTGAATGAAGGCACAGTATGGGAGTGTTAGGTGGCAGGGAAGTTGGCAGATTTTTTGAGGACATGCCACAGATTATCTTGGAATCTCCTCTGTGTTCCCCTGCAAATTTGCAGAAGTTTCTTCAAGTAATTTTAACGTGAAAATTTGAAACATTTCTGCTAAAACTGCTTGTTTCTCTAGTCTGTTTCAAATGAACCCAGAGTACCAGCTGTGGCAACTTTTATTCTTGAGCTTTCTCCTTGCTTGGAAGAGCTGGAAACAACCGTTACAAGAAAAATCTTGGTACCGTCTTTTGAGTCATATGCAGGACAAACATACTTAGCTGCTCTGTGAGGATAGTGCATCCCCAGTCCCACCATCTGCAAGAGTTCTGAGGAGGCACATATATGTATTGCTTGCCTAGAGCTGGAAGGACCAAGAGGTTGCAGAGTGCTTGATGGGGAAAAAAGGCTTGTTAGAGCTTCTATCTATTAAAACAGAAGTTTTTTAGAGTGAATGAAACCACACTTTCTTAACCATTTGAAAACTAGAGTTTCTTGAAGTGTTTGTACATTGGCTGTAGTTGATTCAGCTCTCAAAGCAGCAGGAGAAAGGAATCTTGACACACAGTATGCCCACTGCTAGGTTTCAGCTGGCAGAGAAGTATAAAAGCTGTAGAAACAGAGAGCCATGTGCTTTTTTCCCCTCTAAAATTTTCTTAGAAGTGATTAAATAGTTTTTGATTAATAAAATAAAAATAAATACATAAAATAAATAATAAGACACCTGAATAAGACACCTAGCATGGAAATACTGAACAGTTTATGTCTACCAGGTTTCTAAACCGTTAAAAAAAAAAAAAAGCTTCCATTGGGAAGAATCCAGCAATGTAAACAGTAGGTAGTATGACCTGTTCTGCCTTAAGTGTAACATGTTTGTCACATGTTATTTCTGCATTTATAAATGATAAAATGTAAAAAGAGTTTAATAATATGACCTAATTGGGAGTTAGAACTCTTTGCCATCAGACTGGATTTTTTGTTTAAATAAAAAGCAATAATTGAGAAACTACCAGTGCTACACTTGTATGTACAAAAAGAAAAGAAGTACAAGCCACCTAGCAAGAGCTGTACTCTGTTCTTTTAAGAAATGAAGATTTCTAACCTTCACTATGGTTCTGCTTGATGCGCAGTTTCTTGAAGCCGGGGATTTTTGAGCAGGTTGCTATGAGTGTGTGTGTGCATGTGAGACAAAGGCCTCAACTTTTTTATAGAAGGTGTGAAATGCATTTAAAAATAAAAGTAATATACCCTGGGGTTAAAAATATTGAGTTAAAATTAATCTTTGTCACTTGGCAGATACATGTTTTGCTTTAGGTCTTCTAAAATATAGATTCCACAGGGTTGATAGTACTTGTAAAGCAAAGGATTACTTAAATAGGAGATATATTAAATCCTGAGATGATTAATATTGCAAACTATTGTGCACTGTTTCCAAACACCCATTTTCATTTTCCATTTTGCTTTTATGTGTTGTCCCTCTGCTGTCATTTTCTGTATGTTCCTTTTTTACAATTTTTTTTCCTGCCAGTTCATTGGCCAATTACAAAACTTATGTAAGTGCTAGACATTATTTGCATCTATAATTTGCATAAATCTTCAGAAACAGCATTGTACATTTTAGACAGAAGAGTGAAAAAATATTTCTCACAAGTAAGAAATAAATTATTAAATCAATAATATGGAATTGTTTAGGCAACTTGCAGGGCATCCCATATCTCAAACAATGGTTTTGCTTGTTGTGTGTTAAAACAGTTTACAAGTAATATACGATCCATAGGAATCCTAGTGAGAAAATCAGTATGGCCTGTGCCTTCCTGTGCTGGGAAGGCTTGTACCACTGTCTAATCCAGCCTTGTACAAAACTCAGGAAACTTTGTGATGTCCTAGAGACAAGCAGAACTCTTTCTTCTGGGACAAACTGGACATGTGATGAACCAAAACTACCCTTCGCAATGCCGAACTAAAAACCAGGCTGCAATGCACTAGAAGGGCCATTCCCACCTGCCTCCTCCGAGCATGGAGAAGGAGGATTACCACATTGTTTGGTTGTGATCTGAGCAAGGGGTGTCAATGTGCAGAAACCAGCAACACACTCAGCCTGCAAAACCTATGATTTCAGGCAGGGGCTGCATCCAAAGGTAGAGTTTGTCTGAGAAGCAGAGAGAGATTGAAAGCCAGAATCACATCTGTGAGGCTCCATTGACCCAGAGACAGAATTTCCATCCTTTAGAGAAAAGCATCTAAATGATCTGCCTAAATTTCCTAAACACTTACTAACTTTCCTATCGACTATGTCCAGGCTCAGGCAACAGACAGGAGGCAGGAATCTGGCTTTCACACCTACCCCTGAGCAATCACCCATCATATGAATTTCAACAAGGGGAGGTGCCAAATTCTACACCTGGGGTGGGGCAGCCCTGGATGTTCGTACAGACTGGGAAATGAGGTGCTGGAAAACTGCCTGGGAAAGGGATCTGGGAGACCTGGTTGATGGCAAGTTGAATATGAGTCAGCAGTGCCCGGGCAGCCAGGAGGGCCATCTGTGTTCTAGATGGCATCAGGCAAGTGATTTTCCCACTCTGCTCTGCACTAGGGTGGCCTCACCCTGAATATTGTGGCAGTTTTGGGCATTGCAATATAAGAAAGTTATTAAGCTATTAGAAAGTGTCCAAAGGAGTGAAATGAAGATAGTGTAGAGCCTTGAGGAGAAGCTGTATACGGGCAACTGAGGGCGTTTGGTTTGTTCAACCTGGAGAAGAGGCGACTGAGGGAAGACCTCATTGCAGTCTTCCTTATGAGGGGAAGAGGAGGGAAGGACACAGACATCTTCTCTGTGAAGACCAGTACCGAACCTGTGGGAATGTCCTGACGTTGTGTCAGGGGAGGTTTAGGCTGAATATTAGGAAAAGTTTCTTCACCCAGAGGGAGTTTGGGCACTCTAACTGGCTCCCCAAGGAAGTAATCACAGCACTAAGACTTACAAAATTCAAGAAGCATTTAGATGATACTCTTCTGCATTCACAGAATCACAGAATATTCTGAGTTGGAAGGGACCCACAGGGACCATTGAGTCCAACTCTTAACACTGTCTCCCTGGTGGGAATCAAACCTGGGTCTCCCACATGACAGGTGGGGACACTTACCACTGTACTAAAGGGGATGGTCCTGTGCAGGGTTAAGGGTTGGACTCAATGGTCCTTCTGAGTCCCTTCCAACTCAGCATATTCTGTGATTCTTTGATTTTGTAATTCTATGATGTTTCCGGCTTGCCCTTCATCGATTACAGATTATAGGACTCATTAATTATTTGTTTTGGAAGAAGCATTCTTTCTTCCTCTCATCTTTCCCTACCATCATACCAATACACTTGTTAAAGCGCCAAGATAAAACAGAGGCAAAATACTTCCTGGAACTCTTTCTTTTGTAAAATCGTATCTCTGATATTGCAAGACAGTATAAGGCAGGTATCTTTGTGTGCTGCTGTTTGTCAGATATTAACAACATACTTGACAACTAAACTCCAGTCTCTGTTCCTGTAGTTGCTGCTTCTCTCGAAAAGCTTGGCTGACTTGGAAGAAACATTTTGGAGATGAGTGTGAGTTAGGCAGCTGGCATGGAGATTGGGAGAAGCAACATCTTTTGCTTAGAAAATTCTCCTGACCTCTATGTACTGTTGCATGAGAGGTGACTCTGTCATGCATGGCAATACTGTTTATCATATTTGTGCATTGTGCAATACAATTAGCAATGCCTACATTGCAAGAGTAGCCCCATAATACTTTACCTTAATACTTTTTGTTTTATAGTCCTTCTGATCTTGCTTTCTAATCCAGATGAGTTGAAACACCAGACCTGAACGGAATTGCTTTGCTTTTGTTATTTTGCCTTAGAAACTGGGGTTTTAGCAACTGTATCCTGGACATGTTATTTTGCCCCTTCTACAATTTCAGTGAAAACCAGCAGGCCTTGAAGAATTCCATGAGTGGGTCATCCACAACTGCTCTGTGAAAACATGTTCCAGTACCTCACAACTCTCAATGCAAAAAACTTCCTTCCTTATATTAACACTAAATCTACTATTTTGAAAATTAAAATTGTTATGCCTTGTCTTTTCAAAACTGCTCTTTGTATAAAGACTTTCTATGTCTTTCTTATAAGCCCCTTTTGTATATAGAAAGACTTTACTGGAGTCTTCTCCTCTCCAGGCTGAATCACAGAATCACAGAATATTATGAGTTGGAAGGGACCCACAAGGATCATCTAGTCCAACTCACCATCTAACACCTGTGCAGAGACTGAAAGCACATCCCAGAGCAGTAACACAAACCTAGTTCCCTCACAGTCTAGCAGGCCACTCCGAGCCGGAAGGGACCCAGGATCATCCAGCCCCCTAGCTAAATGACACCAGATCTCTCAACTTGTCATCACTGGAGAGGTCCACCAGCCCTCTGACCATTTTTGTGTCCCTCCTCTAGTCCTGTTCTAACCAGCGCACATCTCTTTTTTGGTCAGGGGCCAGAGCTGAACATGGCAGTCCAGGTGTGGTTTCATGACAGGGGAGTAGAGACGGAGTAACACCTTTCTTGACCTGCTGGCCACAGTTCTGGCGCAGCCCAGGGTAAGACTGACTTTCTCAGCTGCAAGTTCATATCCAATTTTTATCCATCAATATCTCCAACTCCTTCTCCACAGGTCTGCTTTCAATTCATTCTTTCCCCAGTCTGTACCAACACCTTGACTCGGTGCAGTACCTTGCACTTGGACATGTTGAACTTCTTCATGTCCACATAGGTCCCCTCCTCCAGCCTCTCAAGGTGCCTTTGGATGGCATCACTTTCCTCTAGCGTATCAAATTTGGCATTCCACCTGGTGTCATCTGCAGCCTTGATGAGAGTGTGCTCAATGCAACTGTCTATATCATTAATGAGATATTTAACAGTGGTGGTTCCAATACACATCCTTGTAGAAAACCATTTTATTCTCCATTTGGACTTTGAGCCATTGACTGCAGGTCTTTAGATGCAGCCATCCAGATGGTTCCTTATTAATTTCTCAATTCAATATTTCTCCAGTTTAGCAGTAAGAATGTTGTGTGCAACTGTGTCAAAGCCTTTACTTAAGTCCATGTAGGTGACATTAGTAGCTCTTTCCTTGTTCAGTGACACAGTTACTCCTGTAAGAAGACCTCCAAATTAGTCAGGCATGATTTGACCCTAGTAAAACCATGTTGTCTGTGTTTAATCACCTCCCTGTGTTTAATCACCTCCCTTCAAATACACCTCCCACTGTACAGCGGTCTTTTTGGGTACACAGTTAGGCTGACTTGTATCTCCCAGAGTACCCTCTTAAAATATGGGTGTGATGTTTCCCTTTTTCTAGTTAGGGAATGTATGGGAAAAGAGCTTGAAGTGAACTCTGCATATGTTCTATGTTGTCAGTGTTAAGACTTTTTAACTTGCAAACCACCTGACACTTGATCTCAGTTTTGAAGCTTCCTAACACAATCTACTGCCCAAATTTATTTTTTGCATATGTCAATGACAACACCCAGAACAAGAAAAAAAAAAGTAATTCTATATGACAAATAAAAGGATTTATACTGTCCAATTTAACAAAAAGGAAACCAGTCAATTCAATGGAACTAGGGATAGATACAAAATGAAAAACTGTGGAACACCATAACAAGTGGTGCATAGACCCTGTACTAGAGAGGGAATATCCCGTGCTGCTAACAGATTTTGGGAAGCGAGTTTTCCTGTCCCAAAAGCAGCAGGTCCCTGACTCAGTAGGTCAAGGGAGGTGATTTTTGCCCTTTACTTTACTCTTTTGAGATCCCACTTGGAATACTGCATGCAGTTCTGGGATCCCCAGCTCAAGAAAGACATAGATCTGTTAAAACAGGTTCCAGAGGTGGGCTGCAAAAATTATCAGAGGGCTGGAGCGCATTTCCTTTGAAGACAGCATGAGAGAGTTAGTATTTTTCAACCTGGAGAAGAGAAGGCTTCAGGAAGATTTTCCAGCACCTTCCAGTACATAAAGAGGAGCTAGAGAGTGACTTTTTTCAAGGGCATGTAGTGATATGACAAGGGGGAGTAGCGTCAAACTGTCAAAGGGTAGATTTAGATGGGATATTAGGGAGAAATTCACCACTGTGAGGCTGGTGAGGCACTGAAACAGGTAGCCCAAACAAGTTGTGGCTGTCCCATCCCTGAAAATGTTCAAGAATGGGTTGGATGGGGCTCTGCACCACCTGGTCGAGTGGGAGGTGACCCTGCCCACGGCAGGAGGCTGGAACTAGATTATTTTCAAGGTGCCTTCCAACCCAAACTATTCTGTGATTCTATGAAAGAAGACAATAGTGTGACAAAAATAGTACATTATAGGAAGAATGATTTCTTTTAGTCTGAAAATGTTCTTATTTAGTTTAGATTAAGAAAGGTATTGATTAATCTGTATGCTTTACATACAGATTAATCTGTTGCCTTTGAGGAAAAAAATACATTTTTTTGTTACTGAGTATGTATTGAGCATATATGAGCATGAATATTACTAATTATTACTGAGTATGATGATGAGTTAAAAGTATCAGAGAGAAGGTTACAGAATTTGCAATCTGAGAAATAATTCAAGAAAATAGAACTTCACTGATTCATGCTTTCCTTATTAATATTGCATTTCACTTAGCACAGGAAATGAAATCAATCTCACATGGTATATCTGACACAGATTTCAATGTAGTCATCATCTAATACCTATGGTCACAGCTGTAATTTGTAATTTACCTCATACTATCCTTTCATTAGTAACTTGTGGCTTTCTTGATATTTTTGTATTGCTTGGAACCTAGAAAACTTTATCTTCTATGAACTTACGAAATTACTGTATTCGACTGCTTTGGTGCTTGTGAATGTTGTTTATGGACAGTAAAAGAGAAGGCTCTGCTAATAGAACAGTTGAGAGTTCACAGCTATTCATAGATGTCTGTGATGCTTTCCTGCCATCCAAATGGACCTCTCTAGTAGAGGCAGTTCTTAAGGGTAGTGTTGCTATGGCTTAAAACAGGCCCTTTTCTCTCTCTGAAATGCTTTTTACTCCATGTACTGCACATTTTCTGACTTCTATCACAAGGGAGAGGGAGGTTTTATAAGCAGGACTCTCTACTATGCAGCTCAGGGTCTTCCTCTGCTTATCACACTTCCCCTGCCTCACTGGACCTGGATTTCTGTGGATAGGAAGATTAAAATGGGTTAACATTTATTTATATATTATCATTATTACCTCAAATCCTCTGTTTAGTTTTGGGTCCCTCATGACAAGAAACACATTGAGGTGGTGGTGCCTGTTCAGAGAAGGACTACAAAACTGGTGAACGGAGTGGAGCACAAATCTTGTGAGGAGCAGCTGAGAGAGCTGAGGTTGTTCAGCCTGGAGAAAGTAAGGCTCAGATGAGATTTTATTGTTCTCCACAACTACCTGAAAGGAGGTTGTAGCCAGATGGATTTGGTCTCTTGTCCCAGGTAGAAAGTAATAGGATGAGAGGAAAAGGCCTCAAGTTGTTTTAGGGGAAGTTTAGATCAGATATTAGGAAAAATGTGTTTACCAAAATGGTTGTCAAGCACTTGGAACAGGCTATCCAAGGAAGCGGTTGAGTTACCAACCCTGAGACTATTTAAGAAAGGGAAGATATGCTGCTTTGGGACATTTTTTAGTGGTGAACTTGGGAGTGCTGGGATAATGATTGGACTCAATGACCTTAGAGGACTTTTCCAACCTAAATGATTCTATGTTTCTGTGTTATGACGTATGAAGGGAGATAAAGCTGTGTGGGTATCCTGAGCTGTAGCACTTCCTGTGCTTGACAACTTGGCTTTAATAAAAAAAAATTAACATTCTTTTAGCTTGGTAATTACACTTTCCTAGGTTTTTAAGAAAATGAATATATTTAAGGAAATCACAAACTCATCTACAGGACGAAAACTCTTTAGAGTGGGGCTGAGCAGAGTTACAGCCTTTGGATCCTGGCATATACCTCTGCCACATGAATCAATCTACGTGCAGGCTTGGCAGAAAGCAAGAATTCCAGTTCGTAAAAGTCTGATGATGTGACTGAGAAGGGGAAATATGATTTTCCTTGGCTTCAGAATGGAAATCAGACTTTTTGATCTCCTTCAACAAAACTTCTAGCAATGATCTAACTGCCTTGTCTTTCCCATGAGACCAAAGAGAGAATACTAAAATACTTCCAGCAGAAAGAAAATAAGGATGGAAGAGGTAGAGGGGGAATTCAGGTTTAAGCTACAATTTTAAGATGCTTTAACCTTGATTCAGTGTGGATGAGAAACTACTTTGATGAATAAATAACAAATGATAAATAAAAATATTACAGCATAACATAATATAATACCATAACACAGGCTATATATACCATGTTGTCTGGGCAATCACCAACCATATGAAGTTCAACAAGGGGAAGTGCCGGATTCTGCACCTGGGATGGGGCAACCCTGGATATTCGTACAGACTGGGAAATGAGATGCTGGAAAACCGTGCCTGGGAAAGGGATCTGGGGGTCCTGGCTGATGGCAAGTTGAATATGAGTCAGCAGTGCCCTGGCAGCCAGGTGGGCCAACCGTGTCCTGGAGGGCATCAGACAAAGTACTGCCAGCCGAACAAGGGAGCGGATTGTCCCACTCTGCTCCGCACTGATGCGACCTCACCTTGTTTATTTGGGGCAGTTTTGAGCACCACAATTTAAGAAACATATTAAGCTATTAGAGAGTGTCCAAAGGAGGGCAATGAAGATGGTAAAGGGCCTTGAGAGGAAGTCGTATGAAGAGTGATTGAGGTCACCTAGTTTGTTCAATCTGGAGAAGAGTCAACTGAGGGGAGACCTCATTGCAGTCTACAACTTCCTTATGAAGGAGGAGGAGGAGCAGGTACTGATCTCTCCTTTGTGGTGACCAGTGACAGGATCTGAGAGAATGGCTTGAAATTGTGTTAGGGGAGGTTTAAGTTGGACATACAAAAAGTTCTTCACCCAGAGGGTGGTTGGCACTGGAACAGACTCCCCGGAGAAGTGGTCAAAGCACCAAGCCTAACAGAGTTCAAGAAGCATTTGCACAATATTCCTGGGCACATGGTGTGACTCAGGGGTGGTCCTGTGCAGGGTTAAGGCCTGGATTTTATGGTCCTTCTGGGTTACTTCCCACTCAGCATATTCCATGATTTAGTGACAGTCTTTACCCAGTGAAGCATTTGAGAAAGGACTACTGTAGTTTCCTAAGTTGGTGGAAAACAATCTGGAATTTTTTTACTGATACCAGAAAGTGTTTAGAGATCAGTGCAGTGCAAGTATAATCTCTTTTTAGAAAGAACTATGGCTGCATAAAACTGCAGAAGGTAGTTGAACTGAAAGATTTCTTCAAGCCAAACCTCTCAACTCTAACAAAACCAGAGCTGAGCTGCTTTCTTAGAAATCTGGAAATCATACTTTAATGTAAAACTCTTCAGAAATGCTGAAGAGTGTTTTGTAAATCCCAAAAAGGTTTAAATGCAGCTTTGTTTTTAGTGCGAGCTTCAGTCATTTCTCTGACTACTATGAGATAGCTAGAGGGTATATGCAGAAGCTGGCTAAAAAATTGGGTCCCGACTCCTTCCTCTGTCCAGAATTTCAGCTTGTTTTATTTAGAATATAAATACTTGAAATTATTCGGTCAAAAATTAAAGCTTGGTGTTTTATGAGTTGCTTTAAAACCATTTTTGCATATTTTTCAGTGCTTCACTCTCTTACAGTGTGTGTTTGCCATCAAGAACAGTACTGCTAAAACATTTAATGAGGCAGCATATGCAGCCAGTTATCTAAAGCAATGTGGTGCTCATGCATTGTGCTTTAAAAATAGAAATGCTTCTCACAAACCAAAACGCTGCCAATGAAACACTTCTGTCTCATTAAAAACTTGTGGTTAACTCCCCCAGGCTGAAATATTGTTTAGAGCTGATCTTGCTGCTGATTTAAATAAAGAAATTACAGCAAACTATGCAATCAGTGTCTTGGCTTTGATGGTGAGCAGTTGTTCTTTCTATGATATAAAACATCATTCAAAGGTGACGTCTTGCTTCAGCAAGTGCTCCCCAGCTGAAACTTTCAGTTAACTAAAACCTTAATATTAGTTTTCCATCCAGTCATCAAGAAAAATACATGGGGAAGTTTTCAGGCATTCATTCATACAAATTCTTGGGATTCATTATAATGCATTACATATAATTATAAGTGATTAAAAGACTGCTTTGCTAAAGACAATGGAAAAGACTGAGTTATTTAATGTTCAAAACCTTGTCCTCATTACTATCTTGAAAATCAGGACTGGGACTAGGGACCTCCAGCCATATCCTCTGGTGGGAGAGAAATTTCTTCACCAGAACTTGTGTGGCATGGTGGTCTCCAAACCAGTAGTCCTTAGAACTCCTCTACTCTTCAGTGAACTGCTGAGAGGCAGTGGGCCACTGCAGGTCTACTACACTTATCTTCCAGAAGGACTTATCCCACTCAGCACGTGTTGCCACCTGAGGACATAGGAACTAACAATCCTGAGTAGTCAAGTGCAAGTGTGGAGCCTGCTCTAAGAGCTGGTTGGTCAGAAATGGATCTGTGCATACTCCAATGGAGAAAGTGGAAGACTTACTGTTCCTCTGACACTGCAGCACCCCAGAGGAAGGGCCTCTGAGCTAAACAGATATGAAGTTTTGAAGAACTAGTTATTTTGATATTTTCGCAGACAGAAGTTAGTCATCTCCTTGGAGCTTGCTTGGACTCACTGTGTGAGGGGAAAAGCTCTCACAAAAAGTATCTGAAGGTAGAAGGGAAAAAAAAAAGGTTAAATCTACGTCTTCCAGCCAAAGAGTCTGTCCTAGGGTGGTGTGTATATA
>WEKX01021520.1:0-17766 GCA_013390025.1 Pitta sordida
TATCACCCTGTTAACAAGTGTATAAAATCCTGTAATGTGTATAAAATCCCTCCCTATGATGGGGGTGTGTGAGTGTGAATTTTGGAGAAGAGGATCCCCCTCGTCCCTTCGGCCGAATAAAGTAAATTCCTCTATTCAAAGGTTGCAAGTCTTCGAGTAGTTTCTCCCTCACTGGTTTTTTTGGCATCGATTTTTGGAAATCCATCCAAAAATTGGAATTTTTTTGGATTCCAATTTTTGGAGGAATCTGGGAGGGTTCTGGAAGCAACAGGAGGGATGAATCGTGGTAAGGGAAGATCAGGTTCTGACATCAATTTTTTGGAAATCCATCCGAATGGCAACATCCGCCATCACAAAGCTGAGCTGAACCAGCATTCAGATAATTGTCTTTTTTTATATTACAACAACACGTTTGGAGTTCAAATAAAGTAAAAATATTTGTGTTAGGGAAGAACCAGCATGAGCCAGGTCAGGTCTTTGGTTTCAACTCGGTCTGAGCCCACAGATCAGGGGCAGGGGACAGGCAGCAGGGAGAGAAAAATGAGTTGGTTTAGATTAAATAACGGGTGTTTCCAAAATGTTTCCTGTCCCAGGTACTTCCCAGAGTTCCTGGTCAATTATTTACTGTTTTCTCCTTTTAATACTCCAACAACCCCAAGTTTGTATCTTGTCCACAGACATTTCAAAGGCGGGATGTCCTTGCAGACCTGGAATGAGAAGTTCCAGGTCTGCACTTGGATCCAACTGATTTCCAGCAGGAGGGAACGAAGGGGCTGCCTGGAACTTCTAAACACTTGGAATTTCAACAACTCAAAACTTTTAACAGCTCAGAACTTTTAACAGCCCAGAACTTTTAACAGCTCAGGACTTTTAATGGCCCAGAACTTTTAACAGCTCAGAACTTTTAATGGCCCAGAACTTTTAATGGCCCAGAACTTTTAACAGCCTGCTGTGGGCCTCGTTTATCTCACAAACGATGCCAGGCGAGCGGGTGAAGTGGCTCTGAGCTTTTATAATTGGCACGGGCACCTCCTGTGGCCTGTTCCCTGTGGCAAAGTGTTCTGTGGGGAACGGGACCGAGTGGAAAAACTGGGGAACAACGGAAACTTTTCTCTCCACCTTCAGCCACTAATTGGCCTCAGGAGCAAGAGCTGGTGCCCACACCAGGGTGAGCAGCCGTGGGCAGAGGGAGGGGATGAGGCTGCAGCAGGTGCCACGGCTGCCCAGGAAAGGCCATGAGCAACTGTCGTAAACTACAAGTAAAGAATATAAAGAGTTTATTTACTAACTAACAAGATCAGAACTGCGAAGGAAGCACCATTTATAAGGCAACCTTTTCTCCCCACCGCTCCTTCTCTTACAACAGATGTCATATTCCCTTTTTCACCAGGAGACAAAGGGGGAACATAGGGTAGGGGTAAACCAGGCAAGTTGGTATTTTCTGACCAGATCCAGGGTAGGAACCATCTCTCTGCCCTTCCATAAAGTTCTCTCTCTCTCACGAGAGGGAAAGGTCTTCCATGACCCCTCCCAAGCGAGATCTCAACCCGAGGACGACAGTTCTTCCGAAATTCTCTGTTGTCCAAAAGTCACAGCCAGGATTGCAGCTTTTAAGTACTGGCTTCTTACAGGGTCATAATGAGCCCATCCCAAAGTACACAGTTCAGCTCCTACCACAATGCACAAAAAGTCTGTCCAAAGGATCTCTGCTGAGCTCTCAGCTGGCTCCGGGCTTCTGTTTTCTGGGCTCCAAAGAAACATCTACAGCTTTTTTCCAGCTTTTATCTCCATCTTCAGTCGTGGCTTAGATGGATTCTGCAGTACTGGTTGTCTCTCTCTCTCTGGTCCATAGGTTTTCACCATGGTCAGTCCAATTCACAAGCAGCAGCGGGATGCCTGGAAGAACATCTCTACCCCTTCTCTCGTGGGCCTGGGGGCCTTTGATCTCTCAGCCTCCCGACGCAGGTTCTGAGCCGGCACCTACATCTTGCTACTGAACTTTTTTTCTCTCTCCCAAGTATGTTATTCACAGAGACGTCTCTATCTCCTTCCGCTCGTGACCTTGGCAGCGGAGGGGCCCAGGAAAGAACTGAGCTGTTAACCCCCTCGCTGCCTAAGCAGCAAAAATCCTAAAACCATAACAGCAACCATGAGGGGAAAGTGCTGCTCGTTGGCGATGGGAGAGGCTTTTCCTTGCTGCTTTCTGAGCACACAGGTTGGCTGGGAAGAACCAGTGGCCTGGGGCTGATGCCAGGGCCTGGTTTTCCATTTCCAGGCCCAGGTCTGGGCTCGTGCAACCATCAGCCCACGACAAACGTGTAGGTCAGAGCAGCTTTGGCCAGTTTATGGTTAGACCATGGAAGTACAACCCTCCTTGCCTGGTCTTCTTAGACACAAGTGTCCATTAAACTGGACAAAGGTTTTGAGACAATGCAATTTTCTTCACCCCCCCCTCAAAAATCTCTTCAGCAAGTGTTGGAGAGAAGGAGCTGGGCAGGAATCCACGACCTCTCCCATAAGATGCCAGTTAAGGCTCGGTAGGCCAAAGTGGAAACGCCAAATTTGGCTTATTCTTGTCCTTTGCCTGGTCCAGGTAACAGCTCTGACGATTATCTGAACAAACAAATGAAAAAAGAATCAAAAAAAAATCGCAAAGAGTTTCCCTGAGGAAATCAATGGGACAAACACACTCCCCCTGAGTTTCTCCAAGGGCAGAATCCAGGGTCTCCCAGGGCTTTGCTGCAGTGCCTGAATGTTTTTGCCCCCGAGATCCTGTGAGGATGTCTCCTGTTCCAGCGTGTCCCAGCTGTGAGGAGAGTCTGTCCTGTCACCTCTCCCCAGTGCCAGGGGGCAGCTGCAGACCATGGGCAGAGTCCACTTTCCCCCTCTCCAACAGCTGTGGTGAAGAAAATCCCATGGAAGAGTGGCTTTGGAGAGTTTTAAAAAGGGATGTTACAATCACAGACTCACAGATCAGCTTGGGTTGGAAGGGACCTTAAACCCCCACCAGTGTCACCCCCTGCCACGGGCAGGAGCACTTTCCACTAGACCAGATCGCTCCAAGCCCTGTCCAACCTGTCCTTCAACACTTCCAGGAATGGGGAGGCCACAAGCTCAGAGGAAAAGGAGAAACACAAAGGAACAAGCTCCAGGGGCTCAAGGTCATTGCCCCATGTGCACACAGGGACACGGTCACAGCTCTGCACACACGAGGTCACAGCCACGGCTGCTCATCTTTTACCACCTCTTTGCTCCTCCCTTCCAGCCCCAGCCACACTCTGACCAGCGTTTCCCCTCACTGAGGCAGCAGAGCCTTTGGATTTCCACACAGCCCTTTTGGGTTGTTGCTTATGCTTTCCCTCCTTCCCTAGAGGTGTCACCACTCAGCTCTCCAGGTCCTGACGTTCCAGAATCAGAACTTTACACTCGGGTCATCTCCTGTTGCCCCATGGCGAGGAAGAGATGCTGCAGTGAAGCAACTGCTTGCCTGCCCCAGAGACTGTGCCAGCTGTGTCTCAACCTCTGCATTCACCGCCTGTGCCAGTTCTCATGTTTGTCGGGGCTCCCTCATTACAATTCCATGGCACTACGTGGTGAACTCCAGCCAAACCTGCTCCTCCTGTCTGTGTGTTCCCCCTGTGTGAGCCAGCGCCATCCTGAGTCCCCCGGGTGCCACCTGCACCCAGAGCTCAGTCCCGCGGGGCCAGGCTCCCTCCCAGGTCCCTGGACAACATCCTGCCCTCCAGGGAGCCCTGCCCTGGGCTGGGTGGGCACAGGTGGGCACAGGTGCCATGCTGTCACCTCACAGGTGTGCTGCCAGCATCCAGCCCCCCCTCACTACTCCTCTCTGCTGGCACCTCACAGCCCTGCAACGGGTACCACAGGGCACAGGGACTGCAGCCCCCAGACCCTCCAGCACCCCCCTGCCATGCCCAGGTGCTCCTGTGGGCCTGGAGCAGAGCTCGGTGCTGGTCTGCACCTGGCACAGCCTGGAGCACCACCAGGGGCCCGAGGTGGGTCCTGTGTGAGGAGGGCTCGGTCCTTTGGACTCAGATCCCGCTGGAGCAGCTGGTGGGGGCTGTTCCTCGCTCCTGCCACTGAGCAGGAGCCACCTCTGAAAGCCCCTCCCTGGGGCTCCTGCAGGGTTAAAAGCTCCTCGTGTGTTAAAAGCTCCTCGTTTGTTAAAAGCTCCTCCCCAGCGTCGGGGACGCGTGGGCTTCTCCTCGGGCAGGTAAGACAAAGCAGCCAGCACCTGGGACGTGGAGCTGGGAGCTGGCAGCTCCACGTACCAGTGAGCAAAACCTTCGCGTCGGGGTGAAAACTGGAATAGGGTGATGGGAAAAAAGGGTTGGGAGGGCCAGGCCAGGAGATGAGCCATGGCTTAAATTTGCCTGTGGCTCAACAAACCCCATGCAGGAAACTGCCCTTTGTTGGAACTTGTGCTTTTGTCAGTGGAACCCCCCCCTCTTTGTGAATGAAACTCCTGTTTTGTAAGTGCGGGTTATCACAGAGCAGGAGACAGGATAAACGAAAAAAACCCTCTTTCACTGGTGTGGGGTGATGCCACGTCCCCAACCCAGGGCTGGAGAAGCTGAAAAACCCAGTGGCTGTGGCATCTAGGGACTGCTGTGACCCGTCCAGGGGCAGGAGAGCATAGATTCGTATAAGTGCAACCAGGAGGAAGAGAGACATGCTTGGAATAGTCATCGAGACCAGAGGCTGGGCTGGCAAGGGGCTGCAGGAGATGTGTGTGGATGCCCCCCTGCTCTTGGGTTCCTCTGTGTGCTCCTCCTGCCGTCGGGTACCCAACGCTGGGCGGCAGCTCTCTTGACTCCAAAATCCCAGCGTGTGGGAAATCCCAGTGTGGGAAACTTCCAGCCACTATGAGGACGGGGCCAGAGCCGTCCCACCAGTGACTGCCCAGCGCTCCCCGTGCTCACACCCTCCTCTTCACAGGCAGACCCAGCTGGCCCCATGGCGAGTGTGAACCAGACTCAGGTGACAGAGTTCGTGCTCCTGGGCTTTCCCCATGCCCGGCCTTTCTTCTTTGCTCTTTTCCTGGCCTTTTACGTGGCCACGCTGCTGGGGAACTCCACAATACTCGCCCTCGTGTCCCTGGACCCCCGTCTCCACAGCCCCATGTACTTCTTCCTCAGCCACCTCTCCTGCCTGGACCTTTGCTACTCGTCGGTGACCGTGCCCAAGATCCTGGCGAACACCCTGCGCCCGCAGGCGACCATCTCCTACGGCGGGTGCCTGGCGCAGATGTTCTTCCTGATGGCGTGCGCGGGGGCCGAGTGTGCCCTGCTGGCCGTCATGGCCTACGACCGCCACGTGGCCGTCTGCCAGCCCCTGCGCTACGCCCAGGCCGTCACCCGCGGGNCCCGGCTCTCCTTCTGCGGGGCCGCCCGGCTCCGCCACATCTTCTGCGACGTGCCGCCGCTGCTGGGGGCCGCCTGCGGCGACACCCGCCCCAACCAGCTGGCGCTGCACGCCTCCAGCGTCTTCGTGGGCCTCGTCCCCTTCCTGCTCGTCGTCGCCTCCTACCTTCACATCCTGGCCACCATCCTCAGGATGCCGCTGGCCGCCAGCCGCCACAAGGCCCTCTCCACCTGCTCCTCCCACATGCTGGTGGTCACCCTGTACTTCGTGACGGCCAACCTGAACTACAACCGGCCCAGCTCCGGCTACTCGCCGGCGGCCGACGCGCTGGTGTCCAGCCTGTACTGCATCGTCACGCCCATGCTGAACCCCCTCATCTACAGCCTCCGCAACCAGGAGGTGCTGGGGGCCCTGCGGAAGGCCGTGCGGGCACGGGGCCGGCCAGGCTCCCCGGGCGGCAACCCCTGAGCGGTGCCAGGATTGTGGCAGGACAGGCTGCCGGCGAGACACTGGCACCGCAGCGTCCACCTGCGGGACATCTGGGACGGCAGCAGCGGGCTCAGGGCTCCCTGCCCAGGGAGATGGCACCCTGCCATACCTCCTCTCACCCTCAGCACGTCGTTGGTGGCAGAACGACGAAATGAAGTCAGGAGCAAGGCTGCAGGTCCAGGATTCTGGCTTTGCTTTGCTGGTGCCATGCGCCGAGCTCGGCACGGGAGGTGCTGCAGCTGCTCTGTGCCAGGTGATGGGTGTAAAAGGCAACTTCACGTGCCTGTGCTGGCCCTGAGCACAGCTCGAGCTCTGCCTTGGGGCAGAGCTGGGCCCCATGCAGGACGAGGGCAGCACCTTGCGCCACAGAAACCTGCCGTGGGCAGAGGGGGTGTCACACCACCCGCCTTCCCCCTGTGCCCGGGCTCCATGTCTGCTGGATTCCCTGCCAGGCTGCCAGGGAGGCTCTGCAGAGCTTTGTACATCAGCCCAGCACTTTGCCCAGGCCGCAGGGACTGGTGGCATTGAATCGCTCACCAGAAATGCTTCGCCTCAGGGACAGAGGAATGTCCCCGTCACCCGCTGTGGATGCCGTGGCTCTGGGTGACGGTGGCTGAGGGGTGGCTGTGGGGCGTGGGGCCACTGCCGCTGCCTGGGTCACCTCTTCTGTCAGGGGCTCAGCCCAAAGGAGTGTGGGGGTGATGCAGGAGGGGACACGAGGCCCAGCAGTGTCTGAGCCCGGAGCAGGGACTCCCTGGGACAAAGGGCTGCGTGGGCAGAGGAGCGGGCACCGGCTGGTCACACCTGCGGTCACACAGCTGGAAAGGAGCCCAAATGAGAGCTCAGCTACCGGGAGACATCCAGCAATATCCAGTCTGCTCCCAAAGGAGAGTCAGAACGGGGACTGGAAAGCTCGTTTGCCAGGCCGTAGTTCACAGCACACACTGATTTTTATCCCTCAGGGAAAGAAATGAGTCTGGAACTCGTCTCTTGGGTTGGGTTGTTGCTCTTACCCAGGCAGGCTCTGAGCCCCTCAGCCATCCTTGCTCTACGCCCTTCTGAATTCTAAAAAAAACCCTTGGAACACTCCCAGTTTGGTGTCACTGGATACCAAAGAACTCCTTTCTGGAGAGTCCCTGGGAAGAGAGAGCAGGAAACACAGCGGGGAAAAAAAAAAACAAAACCTGGGGAAGATACCTCAGAAAAAACCCCAAATAACCAACAACAACAAAACAAAATCATCCAAAGACAAACAAAAACCCAAACCAGAAATCTCTGGAAATTTACATTAAAAATGGTAATTTATTTTTTACTTACCTGGATCCCAACACGCCTTTCCTGTGACAGACAGACACAGGCTGTGGGTTTTCCCAGGATCAAACACCGAGCAGGAATTCTGCACTCCCACCCCTGATCGACTGTTGGGTGGTCCAGAACCCACCTGTGGGCCGCTGGGGGACCCTCTGCTGGGATGGTACCTGTGCCCTACAGAGGGGCAGCAACAGCTCCAGCTCAGCATCCACCCGGCATGAACTGGCTCAAAGGAAGGCTTGGCTTTGCCTTCCTGAAATCTTGTTTTAAACATTAAAAAAAAACCCCAAAACCCAATGTTTCCTTCTGTCCTGCTTCCCACCTGCCCAGACTTTTCTCTGTACCCGTGGTGAAGAGTCCGGGAGGCCTTTTCAGGAGCCCCCAGCAGGCACAGGGGACACGAGATGTCACAAAAGTCACCAGGACGCGATTTGAGCCAGGTCAGAGCAGAAGCTGTTTATTGCTGTGGCTGTGAGGGGGAGCAGAGACCCCGGGGACAGACAGAGTGACACACCAGTGCCCAAAAAGGGAGGGCACAGCCCCCAGTGACTGACAGACTGACACACCGGTGCCCAAAAGGGAGGGCACAGCCCCCAGGGACAGACACACTGACACACCAGTGCCCAAAAAGGGAGGGCACAGCCCCCAGGGACAGACAGACTGACACACCAGTGCCCAAAAGGGAGGGCACAGATCATATTTGTATTTCTCTGCTCCATCCTGCCAACGTGGCTCATTCTGCAAGTGGAAACCCTCCCTGGGAACAAAGGCAAACTTGGCTTTCCCGGTGCTCTTTTCCTTGACCCCCTGGCTAGGATGAGAAGCAGGGCCACAGGAAATGAAGAAGTTGCCACAGCTCACGTCCCTCCTGCCTTGCCTGGACCAGAGTTGGTGTTTCTGCTCTGGAATTTGCCCCTCTGGGAGCAGGACACACGGGCTGGGGAGAGGAGACACCTTTTATTGCGCTCACACGCTCGTAAACCATCCCTCCTTTCCCACCCGGAACCAAAATCCTCTGGGGCCCACGACAAAAACCTTCTCTCAGGCGCTGCCAGTTGGCTCCTCTGAATGTGGACACGCCAAACAAAGCTGATAAACGTGGGAAAGGCTGAAGCAGAGAGAGAGGGAAGAGTTTGGAGGGGAGCGGCTCGCACGGGGCTCGTTTCACTGCAGAAGCTTCACGTAATTCGCTGGGAAGAGGCCGAATCTGCCGTGGCACTGCCCCCGCCACCAGCCTTCATCCACCATCTCGATGTGCGTGATGGTGTCGTCGGGATCGAAGGAGATCTCGTCGTCTCCCTCTGCCAAAATCACCCAGGGAAGAGAGTCATAATGTAATAAAAAAAGCCTCCAGAGAGAGCTGGTTTACTAAAATCCCTCCTCCCACCTCATTCCCCGGGCAGGAGAAGCTCCCTGATAATCCCCAAGGGATCACCTCACCTGACCCCCCACCCAACAGCACGGGTAAAGCAGGGAACACCAAAGTGAAAGATGAAGTTTCTTTGTTGCTGGGCTGGTTCCAGCCAGGACAGGGTTAATTTTTTTGCAGTAGCTGGGGGTGGGCACGATGAGGACACTGAGGTTATTCTTGCCTGGGCGAGGAGGAAGGAGAAGAGGGGGCTCCTTCTGGTTGAGGGGAGGTGGTGGTGGAGGGAACCATCCGGTGCTGTCTGTTACTCAGTGTTTTATTTTGTGGATGGTTTCTTTTTTTACACCTTCCCTTATCAATATTGCTGCTGTCACTGTTTGTTCTCTTCTCTCGTTGCTGTTTCCAGTAAATTCCTCTTCGTCTCAACCCACCATCTTTGCCCTCTTTGCCTCAGGGACGGGGGGTGAATTTGGAAGTATTGGAAGTATTAAATGATTTAAATTGGAAGTATTAAATTAATTAAATATTAACCCTAACCCCAAACCAGGCCTCATTCTGCTCCCTATCAGGAAGAAATTTAACACCCCCCCCCCCCTTGGGCTACACTCTTTCCCACTACCCTGGCCAGCAGGAAAGATGGCAAACCCACCTCCTTGGTAATCGTAGAGAGCCACTGCACAGGTCCCGGCGTCCTGTCCCTCCGGAGCGCTGCCCCTGTTCCCTGCAGAACACAAGTCATTTAAAAAAAATCAATCTGAGCACCCGAGATTTGCTTTCGAGCTACAGAAAAGTTTATTTTTGGCCTCGGGAACCAGGGGAAAAAAAAACCCCCATCCCACTTTGGTCAGCAAAGCGTCTTCCACCCAAGTGCCAAAAGGCCAAAAACCAAAGGCAGAAAGCCCCGCCACAGTTTTGTCTCTTGTGTTTATACACCTGCCTAATGTGTATGGAAATCACCTCATGAATATTCATTCCTTCAGCATTATGTCATGAACTTACACTTTGCTTTAAGCCTTCGACCAACCAGCTCATTTGCTCCCTGTTTTGACTCAAACCCTGTTCTGTTCACGCTTTTGTGCTGAGAAACGAGCGGATTTGCCTTTAATTTCCAACCTCAGCAAATAAAAACGTTAAAGGCTCGGCAAATGCCTTGAACACCTGCTCATTCTCCTAAATCCAAACCTTCCAGCTGCATTTCACTAAAATCTCTAGATTTCTAAGCCCCCTAAATTATATCCATCTCACTAAAACCTGTGAATTTCCAAATCACAGGATGGACACGTGAGACGAAGGCTGAGGCACCCACACAGCCCTGGCTGCCACCACCCTTCAGGCCCAAATTTGGGGCAGCACATCTGTGCCCTGGACGACAGGGGGAGGCTTAAGGATTGAATTCGTAATTTTAGCTAGGAGAGGCAGGAAAAGGATGCCGGCTTCCTCCAAGAAGAGAAGCTGCGATATAAATAGGAAAGCAGGAACAGATGTGTCGTCATAAATCTATAGAACCGATGGGCATAACCAGAAAAACGGGAACAGGTTTGCTTCCACAAAACTGTGAAGTAAGTAAAAGTAAGTAAGTAAAAAAAATCCCTTGTGAAAATCAAACCGGGTTTTAAAAGGACACCTGATGAAGACTACCCTACTTCATCCTCAAAGACCACCAGAAGACCCCCGAGACTCTACCACAGAGGTGGAACCCGGGAGGAGACTGGGAAAAGACTTATGCTAATGAGTCTCCGGAGACTAATCTACATAAGACACTCCCATCCTTGGATACTTTCCATTGCTAACAGATAATTTTTTTTCCATGACAGAACATGTTTCACAGGAATATTTTCAGTTGTTTTAGTTGGATTGTAGGCTGGACTTGATGATCTTCAACGTCTTTTCCAACCTTATCAACACAGTGATACTTAATGTATATGTGTGTTTCCTTATTGAATATGTACAACTGCGGCGCATTTAAAGAGCCACTTAGGCAGGTTTGGAGGATAATCCCCCTCGCCTCACAACGTTGCTAATAAAACATACCTGCCCTAAAACTCTTCAGGGTCTTGGGGTTCAATTCCATAATTCAAGGTGAGTGGATGGACGGGTACGAGATCCCCAAGGCATGGGCTCTTCCATCGGTACTCACCCCGGCTCTGGCTGGGCTCCTGAGGAAGGATCACCTCATAGTCCTCACCCCCGTCTTCTCCGAGGTCATCGTAGATGGGATCCGGCTTTTCCTGCGGGGGCGGCAACTCCTCGTAGTCGGCGCCTCCGCCGGCGCTGTCGCAGTAGTCAGAAGGCTCCGGAAGCTCTTCGTAATCCCCACCAACATCCAAACTTTCGCTGTAGACGGGCTGGTCCTGGCTGGGGGCCTTGCACAGCTCTGCGCCCAGGTCTGCTGGCCTCGGGGGCAAAGTGGGTGGTGCGTCCTCATCCTCCTGTTGGGCCTCCTGCCATGAGGAGAGAAAGTGATGGGGAAGTCACCACAGGCAGCTCTGTCCTGATTCCCAGTGATTTCAGGAAAATCAGTTTCAGGACTCAAGGTTTCCTTGCAAGCTACAGTAAGGTTTATTTTTGGCTCCTTCAGGAGCCAGGAAAAAATGCTTCAGCCAGCAAAATGTCCCCTTGCCATCCCAAGAACCAAAAGGCCCCGCCCAACTTTGTCATCTGTATTTATACACCTCTCTATATATGCAAATCGCCTCATGAATATGTATCCCATTGCCATGATGTCATAAATTTACACTTTGGTTTTTAATGGAATAGGCACAATTTGGAAGTTTAGAAATCTAGAGATTTTAGTGAGGTAGGTGGAAGTCTGGATTTGTCAAATTAACACGAAAGTGATGAGGGCTTTTGCCAGGCCTGAAACTTAAGTCTGAATATTAAAGGCAAATTTTCTAGTGTTCCCAGCACGGAATGATAAACAGAACAGAGTTTTAGTCAAAACAGGGAGCAAAAGAGTGTGAAACATCGGAGCTGGTTGGTCGAAGGCTTGAAGCAAAGTGTGAATTTCTGATGTAAGGGTGAGGGGATAAATATTCACGGCGTGTTTTGCATATGCATTGAGCAGGTTCGTTAAGGAGGTGGCAAAGCTGAGGCACCCGGTAGGGCAAGGGGACACTTCGCTGGACCAAAGATGCTTTTCCCTTGTTCCCAAGGCCTAAAATAAAAATTTTCCCCAGCCTGCAAGCAAACCTTGGGTCCTCAAACTGAATTCTATAAATCACTGGGCCGTCCTACCCCCATCCCAAATGCTCCCCCTCGTCCTTCCAAAGCCTCTCCCACGCTCTGGCTGCACTCCACACCCTGCTCCAGGTCTCCCAACAGATCACAGCCCTGCTCCCCTTCCCGGCTCTCCCAGCCCACGCTGGCACCTGCTGTCCTGGTGGCACGGGCCGGTCTCCGTTGGCGCTCCCAGGCACCTGTGCTGGCACGGGGGGTGCCCCAGTGTCCCCCTTCCCTCTCGGTGGGATTTCCTGCTGGAGAAAAGCCGTCAGACCCCTCGGTCCCTTTTGAATGAGCACAGAGCAGTGATGGTTCCCATTCCCCAGTGGAGCTACTGGTACCATTTTCCTCTCTCCCAGTTCCTCCGAGCCTCCTCTGGGCCCAATGACAGCAGTGGGGCAGCTCCAAAGAGGAGAAGTGCCCCTGCCCCTGAGCGCAGGAGCAGCCCCAGGTGGGAGGGCAGGTAAACACGGGGTGTGGGGGGCTGGGTACCATCTCCAGTTCGCTTGGGATGCATCGCATAGGCAGATCCCCAGGATGGCAGCACTGGAGAGGGGTGATGGCACCGTTTGCCGGGTGCCAGGGGCAGAAGGAGCTGAGGCCAAAGCACAGGGGGTGGGGTATTCACAGTCTCACAGTATAGATAAGGTTGGAAAGGATCTCAAAGATCATCTAGTCCAACCTATAGCCCAACTAACCCAACATCTACATCCAGATCACTCAGCACCTCATCCAGCCTCCCCTTGGACACCTCCAGGGTTGGCCACTCAACCACCTCTGTGGGCAACCCATTCCACATCCGGATCACTCTGTCAGTGAAAAACCTTCTCCTAATATCGAGTCTAAACTTCCCCTGCTGAAGCTTAAGACTGTGACCTCTCGTCCTGTCTCCAGAGACCAAGGAGAGAAGACCAGGTACACCCTGATCCGTGTGACAACGGTGAAGATCAGCGGCCGCCCTTGGCAGGCGCAGGGGCAGCAGTTCAGGCAAGGGGTTACTCTAAAGGGATCAGCTGGAAGGACACGGAGCTGCGTGGCCCTGAGGAAAAGTCTTGGAGATCTATGGGCATGGCTCACCTGCCCTCGCGCCGCCGGGCACGGCCGGGGCTGCCGGCGCAGCCGCTCCTCCTGCGCCTGCCTCCTGCTCTGCTCCTCTGCCGACCGGGCCATGTCCTCGAACCGCGACCGCAGGCTGCTGGTGCCACTGGAAGCTCCTGGGAGGGGGGGACAGCTGGCTGAGCCAGGGTCCCTTCCACAACCCCAAGTGTCCAGCAGAAACCCAGACTTGCAGCTCTTTCCAGTGAAACTTGCACTTCCAACCACTTGCACTTCCAGCCACTTCCAACCACTTCCAACCACTTGCACTTCCAACCACTTCCACCCACTTCCACCCACTTGCACTTCCAACCACTTGCACTTCCAGCCACTTCCAACCACTTCCACTTCCAACCACTTCCAACCACTTGCACTTCCAACCACTTGCACTTCCAACCATTTCCAACCACTTGCACTTCCAACCACTGGCACTTCCAACCACTTCCAACCACTTGCACTTCCAACCACCTTGTCCAGCACGGGTTAAACCCCCATCTCATTGACCAGTGTGCCGCCACCGAGGCACCACGAGGCTTCTCGAGGGCAGGGCTGGCACCCAGGTGTCTCACCTGCCTCCAGGGGTGTGGTTTTCTCGTAGGAGGAGGTGGGAGCTGCCATCTCATCGAAGCCCACAGCGCTCTGCAAGAGGAAGTGAAAGATTTGTCCGGGCTGTCGGGCACAGCTGGTGTTGGGTTTGGCTGCTGGTCACAGCAAAGTGTTTTCCCAGCCCCGCTGCCTCCTCCAAATGCCCCCCAAGTCACGGCATTCCCACCTTTTAGGTTACCCACATCCACACAGGGCATCACCCGCTGGCATTAATTAATTGCCAACCATTAATTCCAGTGCCTGAGCCTGAGCTGTGACTGTAGATGAGTCTTGGCCGGGTGTCAGCCCAGACAGAAAATACACCAACCAGCCAACTGGGTGACCTCTTCTCATGCACGGTGGATTGACCTGTGCCAATCCCACCCCTGCCAGGGTTTGCCAAGGTGGGCAGACACATTTATCCACCTGAACAGACCCGTCAGGCACTCCTTGACAGGAGAGGGAAAGAAACCCTACAGAAGGCAACAAACAGCAGAGAAGTGAGGAGTTCCATTCCATGAGGAATTCCCTCCGGGTTGCATCCCTCTGCATCCTCCGGTGTTTTACACTGGGGCCAGTTCCCTGTTGCCACAGCTGCACGCTGAGCACTGGGATCTCACCTCCTCCAACTGGGAAACCTCTTCTCTTGCAGCAGGGCAAAGAGCAGTGATTAGCAGGAAGTTAATTGCAGGCTGCAGTCTTACCTTATCCACTCTGTCCTTCTGGACCCCGTAACGGCCTCCAAACCCCTTGGCATAGTCTGTGTGGAAACCAAAGAAAGATTTTATAACATTTCATGCTCTGTGCGCGCACCTCTGCCTCCAGTGTGCTGTGCCCAGTGAAACCAGTTTGCTTTGGCTGCATCTGGTGGGACTAACTGGAGAGAGCACGAGCAAAGTGCTCTGGGTGTGGCTTTTAGGACTCATCCTTCCATCCTTCCAGAAGAGGGATGCAGGGCTGGAGCTGCCCCAACCTGTGTCCAAGGCACTGGTCGGGAACGTCCTTCACGGAGGCAGCGCAGCAGAGCCTGAGTGAGGGACCCACATCCCGTGTCCCCCCGGCTGATCCAAAGCACCCCCCTACTCTGGCAGAGCTTTACCCTCGTGCTTTGGGGTTCAGCTGCCCCACAACACCCCTGGACACATCCCGTTTTCAGCAGCTGCACCTCTGGCTGTGGGGGAAACCCTCTGCTCCCAGGGAACTCGCCACCACCTCTGGCAGCACCGCCCGGACCTGTTTGGGATGCGTGAGGCTGCACTTCCTCCTGGTGGTCCCAGCCGAGGGCAGCCTTGTCCTGGCGATCCCTCTGGACCCCAAACTTCCCACCGAAGCCCACCGAGTAGTCTTTGGCCACCGGGATCCAAGGTCACGGCCCGGAAGGGAACAGACAAGGGAGGGAAAGGAGACAAGGGTGAGCTCAGGCTGTTCTCACAGGGTTTCCTTGCCCAGGCCTTCCCCACTGGTGGCTGCAGCTCGTCCCTGGCACGTGTCGCCTGCCATTGGCACCTGCCCAGGCTTCCCCTGTTCCCTTCCTTTGGTGATATTCCTCCCAGGAGATCCCCTGTGCCCACAGAACTCTGCTGCTCCTCTTCATTCAACCCCAACTCTTCCCAGCAGCCATGGAACAGCTTTCCTCACCCGTTTGCCCCCCCGCTGCCAGCTCTGAGCACCCAAGAGCTCCCCACAGCCCTTCCACCCTCCCTGCAGCAGATTGCAAAGCCCAGAGTCTCACTGGGCACAGATTTCGGCCCCAGATGTGGCATTGCCCTGGCTCCCCCGGCTCTCCCAGTTCCCCCAGTTCCCCTGGCTCCTCCGGGTCCCCCAGCTCCCCGTGCTCTCCTGGCTGCCCCAGCTCACCTTTCTGAGAGTCGTGCTTCTCCGCCTGGCTTTTGTAGTCGAATCCCACGGCTGCTTTGTCCACCTTGTCCCTCTCCACCCCGTAACGGCCACCGAAGCCCTTGGAGTAATCTGAGGGGGTGCAGGGGAGTGAAACGCTGTCCCCAGCACGGCACAGGAGGACGGGAAGCAGGACTGGGAAGGAACTCCAGGGAGGAGGGAGAGCGGCAGGGACGATGGAAAAGCCCCGTGAAAAGCAAGAGGTTGGATGGCAGGGGGTACCACGTAGGAGAGCCCAAGGGAACGGGGGGTACAGGGCACCAGGAGACGCAGTCAGTTGGATGTGGCAAGGACAACGGGGAGGCAGCAGCTGCCCAGCCACCCACAGAGGCAAAGCAAAGCAGGAATTGTGCTCTGACAGCTGGGGTGTCCACCCAACTCCAGAGCCAGGATTCCAGCCTCGGCAAAGGGCCGGGAGTGAGGACAGGGAGCCTTGGAAGCACGGGAATGGCAAAGGGACCCACGTCTGCTCTGGTGGAACCTCGGCCTCCTCAAGGAAACCCGTGGCCCTGGGGCTGCTGCAAAGGCTGAAACCTCATCTCTGCAGGTCCTCCTGCCGTCCCCCCTCGTGGGACAGAGTGTGGCACCATCTGCCTTGTGCCTCTCTCTCCTTTTTCCATCCCCAAATCCCACTGACAACTCCAACCTCGTTCTTTGTACTCCATAATGGATCTCTGCTCTGTCGAAGCCCAATCACTTAATCTGTAAAAATCCTTTAATTTGTCTTGACTAAACCGTTATCTGCCCATTAGGCTGTTACGAAATGGATCTTCGAGGGAGCTGTTTTCAGCTGTTACTTTGCTGCTGGAGCTTCCAGCATAGCCACACTTTTATGGAAAGCAACCCAAACACCCTATTTCTGACCTTTCCATTTTGTCCTGAGCGGTTTCTGTGGTGTCACACGGCCTGATGGATTTCTGTGTCTACCATAATGTGTTAATGCAGCACAGCTGTATGAGTTTTGCTATTTTAAGGTCAACCAAGGACGCCTCAAACCCTGTTCCTTCTTCCACAGCTTCCCCTTGGTTCTTTCCTTGTGTTCCTCCCGTCTACCTGAAACCTCAACAGACCTCGCCCTCTCGTCTTCCCTTGGGTGCAGATTATTTAAAATACCCTTTGTTTGATTTCTTGCGGCGTTGGTTGGATCACCTGCAGAATTCTGCAGGAGGTTTGGGGGTCCTCTCCAGGCTCCTGTCTCCTGCCTTTTCCTACGTGCTGCTTTCCCAGCAATCATGTCCCATGTTCCTACAACACTCTAGGCACCCTCTGGAGCAGTTCTGAGAGGACAGGGAGCACCAGCCACCCACAGCGGGGTGGGAGTGTCTCGTCTGCTCAGCCAGGACATGGTTTCTGCCAAAGCAAGGCACACAGGCGGGATGTACAGGAGAAGGATGGCGACAGGAACAGCAGGGAATGAGGCCAACGAGGGTGATGGAGCGGGAACAGGAATCTGAAACGAGTGGCACAGCTGACAGCACGGGATACTGGGAGCAGAAGGGCAGCTGGGGGGGCCACACTGGCCCATGGACTTGCCTGTCTGGGACGAGTGTTTCTCCACCTCGACCTTGTATTCAAAGCCCACTGCTGACTGGAACGAGAAGGACAGGGCTGCCAGTCACCCTGAGGGCCGAGATGCCCTGGAAAAACATCACAGCCCCCAGGACAAACGCCACAGCCCCCGGGACGGACACCAAAGCCCCAGGAAAAACATCACAGCCCCCAGGACAAACAGCTCCCAGGATGAACATCACAGCTCCCAGGATGAACACCACAACCCTCAGGACAAACAGCACAGCCCCAGGATGAACACCACCGCCCCTGGAAGAACATCACAGCCCCTGGATGGACATCACAGCCTCCCAGATGAACACCACAACTTCCAGGACTAACACCACAGTCCCAGGATGGATGAACTCCACAGCCCGCTGGATGGATGAGCACCACAGCCCCAGGATAAACATCACAACTCCCAGAATTAACACCACAGCCCCCTGGATAAACACCACAGCCCCAGGATGAACACCACAGCCCCCTGGATAAACACCNCACAGCCCCTGAATGGGTGAGCACCACAGCCCCTGGATGAACACCTGAACCCTCTGAGCTTTGAAAACCGAGCCCCCATCGGATATGAGGTGGTGCTGCAGGGGCAGCACAGGCTGCGGGGACACATTTCAGCTGCCCCGCCCAACACACCTTGTCGGTTCGGTCCCGCTGGACTCCAAACTTGCCCCCGAAGCCTTGGGCTGCATCTGTCTGCGAGGAGTGTTTCCCGACGTCGGCCACGTACTCGTGTCCCACCGCACACTGAGGGCACAGACAGGTGTGAGTGCCCACGGCCAGCTGGGCACACACACAGGGTTTCAGGGAAAATCAGTCTGGACTCAAGGTTTGCATTGGAGAAGATTTATTTTTGGCCT
>WEKX01021521.1:206-13879 GCA_013390025.1 Pitta sordida
CCTAGATTATTTCTCAGCCTTTCCACCTTTTCCTTTAACTCTGTTATCATGGAGAACAGGTCATTTACCAGCTCACACTAGACACAGGTGTTTTGCTGGTTGTCCTCCTGGTCAACAATCAGGCTCAGGCATTCCCTGCAGCCAGGAGTCTGGAAAGCCACATCCACTGACACAGGGGTAGTTTGGGTCTGAGCTTCTTTTGTGGCCTTTACCCCGACTTTCATCCATCTGGTTCTGGCCATGACTGACAGGGGGAGGAAGGAGAGACAGCACCTGTCAAGACAGCGTCTGCTACCCTGTCTGCTTGCCCTGCCCCTGCAAACTGCCTCGCTAACTGCCTCTTAATTGCTTATTTACGAGCCTCCCGCGGTTGCCCAGCCCCTGCAGTTAAAGTCCCTGTTTCCCTTGCCCCTGTTCGCTGCACCCCTAATTGCTGTACTCCCAGGAGAGGTAATGGTTTAAGTACCCACAGGTGGGAAGTCTTGGCTGCCTGGGTGTCCGCGGGCCAAAAGTCCTACAAGTTCAAACTGGCATCCAGAGTCCAGCATCTGGCGTGGCCCCGGCGCTGGTCTGAGCCTCTGGTGATGGCCCCTCAGTGCAGCGAGTCGGGACGCAAAGGTGTGCCCACGTGGCTGCCCGGTGTCCCCAGGCCAGAAGTCAGGTTTAGACTGAATGTTAGGAAGAGGTTTTTCACAGAGAGAGTGATCTCTCAGTGGAATGGTCTGCCCAGGGAGGTGGTGGAGTCGCCATCCCTGGAGGTGTTTAAGAGAAGACTTGATGAGGAGCTCAGTGACATGGTCTAGTTGATGGGAGGCTTGGGAGTTGGACCGGATGATCCTGAGGGTCCCTTCCAACTCGGAATAACCTGTGAACCTGTGAAACTGGAAGTCCTAGTAGGCCAGGTTCTAGCCCAGATAGATCCATGCCTCAACCCTGAGCACCACAACAGGGAGCCTATTAACACTGACAAGGCTGACTGCCCTGAAATTGCAGGCTTTTAAAACACTGGCATTCTTGGCCCCAGCGGCACACGGCCTCAGGACCTGTGCCCCAGATTTTGGGCAATGCCTCAAGGCCACTGGGTGTCAAACATCTGGCTCTGCTGCAAGCCACCAGAGTCCCTGCAGCAGATCTGAGACCACAGTCTGTATTTTGGGGGACCACACAGGCACAGTTATGCTGCCTACACCTCTGGCAATCTGTCTGGAGGAACTGTGCTGGAGACTCAGACCCCAGCCTATTAAGTGTAACTCAGCATTCCTTTCTATCTCAAGGCAGCGCAGCACTGAAAACTTAGTTTCTAACACTGAGAAATTAATTGAACACAAGAAGTTAAATAGTTGCTTCTTTTTTTGTTTCATTAATGTTGCTGACAGATCTTCACTTACTTGCTACTATCACTTAGGTTTGTTTCCTAAACAAAATAATCTTAAATACTATCTGATCAACAGGGCTTTGTATATACTCCTATCAGCCTTTGATAGACAAGTATTATATTTACCAGGCAATTATCTTAAATAAAAAGTATTAGCACAAACAGCTTCAACAAAAATAGTTGAACGCTACTTGCAAAGGTGCATGTACTTAATGGACTCTGCCTTATAATTGGTGTCTATGTTCATTTTTTTTCTTAGCAAGGGTTATGAATGTATAGTTATCTTTTCATAAGTCATGGAAAATTCTCCAAACTGTTGAAAATTTAGGTGTTTAAGAAAACAAAGAAGTCATTACATGCAGAGTTATTGTGCAAAGAAGTCATTACAAGCATGTTAGCTTCAGACTGATTTTCACTGTTTATCAAGAACTTTGGCCTTTATCATCCTTCTTCAAAATATGGTTTGTATAAAACCTTCCAAATAGCAGATTTCCTAGATAAAAGCTGGTGGCAGAAATAAATAAGATAGAAAACACATCTTTGGTTAAAATATTTTAATGAGGAGGCATTTAAACCATTAATGACCTGAGTCAGTAACTTTAGTAACCATGAGTTAGTTGGCAGGTTCCGCCTACCTTGATTTCCAAGATTCTTAACAGCTACAATTACACAAATAGATTCAGTATTATGTTCCTGATTACCAGATAAATGAAAGATGCAAAAAGGAATCTTGTTAATACCTTTATAATCACACACAATTACCTTAAAAGGATAATAAAAGGGAAAGAGAAATGTTCGGAAGTTAGGGAATGCCAGACCTACAGTTGCTTTTGCAATGTTAATTTAAAATCCTATGCATTATGACACAGCCTTGTTTATATGGTCCATACTCCTCCTATCTCTTTCAAAGAAATGGTTGGGCTCGCATTTTGAACAGATCAACATGTCCAGCAGAGCAGAGTATTTCTGGGGGAGATTATTTCTGCAGAGTGCAACAGTATTCAGAATCACAGAATCACAGAATACTATGAGTTGGAAGGGACCCACAAGGGTCATCTAATCCAACTCGCCATCTAACACCCATACAGAGACCGAACTCACATCCCAGAGTGGTAAACATAAACCTAGTTCCCACACAGGCTAACAGAGATAAAAGGGGTTAAAACACCATTCCAAAAAATTTCACAGATGTTGTTGAGAACAAATGGCAGCTAAGATTTAGGAATCCTTAATTTCTTCCCAGTCTTTAGTAGTTTTCCATCTTCTGCCTGGTTCTTCCATTTCTCCATATACTGACTTAATGAAGAACTTCACTTTTCTCCCTGGGACACTCCTGTGACATATCTCATGACATATTATACATCCTTTCACTTTAATACTTTTAAAAAAATCTACTCTGATGGATGCGCATGAAACTGAAATAGTCATATATAATATTAGCCACCAGTTAAGGCCAGAAGGTCCCTAGCTGAGGTCCAGGTGACAGAAATCCATGGCCAAGTGCTGTGTGCAGAGGACAAGCCAGTGGTGCTGGTGAAGTCATATTGGCATGATAGAAACCAAGAAACACCATCTGGGTTTGATCCCAAGGAGCTCTCCTAGATCTACTTATTTTAAAATATTTTTTTAATACATTAAATGCCTGAAAAGCAATGCTGTCAAACTTTCTTGCAATGACAATGATGAAAATTAGAAAGTATACATGTCAGAAGCTGAATTTTCTGAGTTTGGTATCTTTTTATCCCCACTTCTGTGTCTGTTCTTCTACTTTTCAGGGCACAAGTTCAGTATCTAAAAGCAGAAGTACAATAACTCTAGCTCATTCTAATCAGTTTTCTCTTACTGCAGAGAAGAAAAAAAAATCCCCAAACTCCCCCCTCCCCCGTATGCATCTTGCATTCTTTTAGGAGAAAATTTGGGCACACAAGGAAGGAGAGAAACACTGGGCTTCAAAAGCTTCCCAGTTTGGAAGATCAGGAGAGTAGGACGGGAGGGCACACAGCAGATACACGTAACTGTCAGGACAGATAGAGTTACCAGATCCTAGAAAACTGGTAATTCTCTTTCAAATTAAAGACTAGGTTGACTATCACACCAACTGATTTTCACTCCTTTAATGAAAAAAGAAAAAAACCCACTTATTTGGATACTTTACACTATTCCAGAGTTTGAAAAACCAATGCTATATAGAACAAAATATTATGGCTTCTTTTTCTATTACCTATTATTTTATACATAATCCACCATAGGTCCAAATCAAGAAGAAAATTGCATGTTCAGTGTCAAAACTAGCTCATCTAAGGAATTCAGTATAAATACAAAGGCCTTACTTTGAATGGGGACCAGATAGTGTAAGAGAGCATTTGCCTGCAAAATCAGCTATTGTGCTATAGGTAAAAAAGAAATGCAGAAATTTAAAATACATACTGAAAACTCATGCAATTACAAAGATTTAAATTTGGTCAGTGCTCTAGGAAAGCCAGGTTTTGACAACTACACAGTAACTAAAAGGTTCATAACTAAGAACTTGCATGTTTTTGGACATAGAAAGTTTTATAATAGAGAACTCACAGAAATACAGTCACAAGGAATGTAGAAGAAGTGATTGATAGTGTAACATGACAGGGGTCAGGGTTGGGCCCGGCACTGTTCAACATCTTTATTGAGGACATGAACGAGGGAATTGAGTCCATCATCNTGCCGGAACAAGAGGACACGGCCTTAAGCTACGCCAGGGGAGGCTTAGACTGGATGTTAGGAAGAGGTTTTTCACAGAGAGAGTGATTGCTCATTGGAATGGTCTGCCCAGGGAGGTGGTGGAGTCGCCATCCCTGGAGGTGTTTAAGAGAAGACTCGACAAGAAGCTTAGTGACATGGTCTATTGGTGGGAGGACGTTGTGTGTTGGACTAGATGATCCTATGGGTCCCAACTCAGAATAACCTGTGAACCTGTGAAAACTGCACCCACGCTGCCTAAGGCTTCACTTACTTGAAGAGCTTAACTTCAGAACTCCCCTTATACCTTTAAGAAATTACTGCTTGATGGACGGTGTGAAGTTCCTATGTGCACAAAATTTACCTTCAATTCAGTAAAACTTTCTTGTGTGTCAGATTTTTAAGTATTCTTTCTCATAGCTTCAGAAAAAAGAAACAAACAAACCAATGTTTTTCTGATGGGCCGCTGATCAGAACTGTTATTCTGATGGTGAAATCCCAAAGGGAAACATGTTTCAGATATGAAGTATTCCCTCCAGAGTCCCTGGCAGTCATAGAAAGAAAAACTTCTTGATGTATAAAGACAGTGTCACCATTGTCAGAGAATACTACAGCAGGAAATGAACCACAAATAAAAGCAATGTCTTTCTTCCTAGGAATCAAAATAGTTGATCTTTCAACTACAATAATTTTAGAGAATAAAATCCTAATGAAATCTTGCACACATTACTAGGAATAAACCACTTGTCTCTAGCTTCTTTGAATGTGCATGTACTTGGGCAAATAATCAAGCTGATAATTTATAGAAGGCAAGATTGTACACAACATGTAGAGAAGGTCTCCATCAAGAAATCAAAATATCATTTTACAGAAGGTGAAATAATGTGCAGTTCACAGCCAACCTCACTTTTCCAACAAATGAAGCCATAAATGTAATTTTCTGTCCTTTGCTCTGAAGAATTAATTTTAAGGTATTCATATTTTTCTTGAAGTACATCTTAAGTCTCAATTAAATCTCAAAAAGCTACAATAAAGTAACATTAAGAACCGACTTAAACCTATCATAGCAAGGAAATTCAGACTTAGGCTAAAAATTTTGTCTCCGTCTTCATCTTTAAATCACTCTGTTTTGGTTAGGAATTGTATGGCCTGGAGAAGTCTGTGATTTTTCATACTGCACAGTACATATGTTCCAGCACTTAGGTTAAAGGAAAGTCAGAATTTTTAGCCTTAACTCTGAATTTCCTTACCTTTGAAGGCTTAACTGAAGCATCTAAAATTACTTTAACACAAGCTTTCAACATTTAAATCTTTTCACTTTGAAATGAAAAGTGTAACTTTAAAAACTGTATTTTGCTGTGTACCGCAATGGCACTTCCAGTATTTAAAGGACAGAGCACCACGTACTACATGAAACTGAATATATGCATTTTTAAATGGCACTTAGACATGAGTGGCTTAAATGTGGTAAAAAAGGCTTACACATCCCCAATATAAGTTACAAATTCAAACATTCGGGCATGAAAATCCTTTCCCTAAGTTGTTTTCAAGCTTCATCCTTTTTTTCTATAATAACTAAAGCAAAGCCACAGTAGCTGCAGCCATTTGCATCTGAGGAAGAGATGTTTTGCTTTGGTGATATAGTTAATGAGTCTAAAAATATTCAGTATAATAATTCTGTCAAAGCCCCCACAGTCTCCTCAATGAGCAGAAGCCTGCAGGATTCCAATGGGGAGCCAAGTAATGAGCTCTCAGCATTCGCTCCCACACCGTCCAGACGAAATATACTCGGGCCTCCACGGTTCCACATCATTAGCAACATGAAACAAAGACACATGCTTGACTTTAATAAGCGACTAAAGTTGCTGGCTTATTAGGCTGTCACTGCACATAAACTCTATTTCAGTGTGACAAAACAGTTCCCTGCAAACAACAAGAAAAAAAAATAAAAAGTGGAAGAGTGAGGGGAAAAAAAAAAAGGAAGGGAACACTTTTCCAAACAGAGATTGGTATAATTTAATGTAGCAAGTGATTGAATGGAGTTGAATGGAGGCACACAGGAAGTGATGGGTTTCTGACATCAACTCTCACAGGCACGCCGCAGACCGCGGCTTCACTGCTGGAGACAGCGGTTATGGTGGGCTGCAGTGATCAGACTACGGGCATATGTGACTGAGTTTTAGTTGATATTCCTGTAAGACAGGAAGTGAAGAAGCTTATTTCCCACTGGGAAAAGGTTCAGGCATGATTAACTTGAGCATGACCAAATAGGTCAATGATATGACAATGTGTCTAGCACAATAATTAAGTGGGAAAATGTGTGTAATTTGTTTCTTCTTGTTCTTCACATACCAATAATGCATTAGCAAAGATTCATTTAATCTCTTTCATTATATAAAAATTGATAGCAACACAGTATTATAGCCTTCATTCAAATATATTCCTTTAAATTATATTTATCACCTCAGCAAAGTAGTTGCACCGATGAACACTCTTCAGGGTTTAAACTTTAATGTTTTGACTTGCAGAGTTACTGAGAGCTTTTTAAATGTCAATTTCTGCTAGAAGTGTACACATATAGAAAAAATATTATAATATTTACATTTTAAAAATGTTGGCCTTTGATCTTAAGTAAAACTCAGCATTAAGTATGTGCAGGAAAGAATCCTCCTGTGCCAGGAGCTTATTCCCACTTTTAAACATTCTCCTGTTTCATACTGGGATTACATATGTGAAATACTAGAGACTGAGGTTAACAGGAGTGTTCATTTGTGCTGTAAGGTCAATCAGAAATTGGCTGTGGCACTCATCTGAAGGCTGACAATCAAAGCTCAGATTCTCTGTTCTGCATTAATTCAAAGCAGGCATGGATATTTCCTTGCACTACAAAGTCACCAGTAGAGGTTCAAGAGCAGAGAATGGTAAAAATCCAACCATCCACATTCAGAAGTGTGGCCTTAAAAAACACTGGACTATTTCGGATAAATGCTGAAGTCCCAGTTCCAAACTGGGTTTAAGCAAAAAAAAAAAGAGAAGAAATACTGTCCTAGGCTCAAAGAGCAAGTCCCTGTCAAAGCTTCTAAATAAAGACCAATGAAAAATTCAATTCTGAAAACCTGCAATTTTTCAAAGGAAAAGATTTCTTTTGCAGGTATATTCAGCTTCTTTATACATTTATCTCATTCAAAATACTTTTCATAAATGTACTTTGCTTTCTGAGCTCATTATCAGAATTTTTAGTACTGATAACACACTTTCAGGAGGCAGCCATCTAAACAATACTATTAATGACATGTTTATCCATTGAATGTTGGGTGAGTTTAGGCAAATAATATAGTGATTAAAGGGTAACAAAGATCTCTGTTTATGGGAGAATGGGACTTGATGATCTCAGAGGTCTTTTCCAACCTAGTTAATTCTGTCATTCTGTGATTCTGAGTTCTCTAAGTGTTGTTAATTATTTTGCAGGCATTGGAATAATTCCTTTATAATTCTAGTGGAGGCGAAACAATTTATGAAGATCATGGAAAAAAAGAAAGAGAAGTTCACTGTTGATTCAACAGGTTGGTTCATCATTCATTCATCATTCATCATCATTCATCAAAATTTCCACGAGGGAAAAATATTTAAGTTATCTTTTGACTATTTAAAAGCAAAAGAAGTGGTTAATCACTGCTTTTATAAATGAGGATTTACAAGGATCAAAAGCCCAGAACAAGAAGAACAGAAGTCATGGCTTGCTCTTTTATAAGTTCCTGAGAAAGACAGATAGTACACAAATAACAATGAAGAGTACTTTATCGCAAAAAGTGTAATCCCTTGCTAATTTCAGACGGAATCTTAAGGTACTTCAACAGCCAGCGGTATGAGCAGAAAGCTACCTTCACCATGAAGCTCAGCCACAAAGTCTTGAACACAACCAGATCCAACTGTACTTCCCAATACATGTAACACCACAAGAGTTTACACGACTATGAGAACATAAATGTGAAATGCTGCAAGGAGGACATACATCAAGCACTCCATCATCGTATACAAGAGTCACAAGTGACTGACTTCCCCCAGGAGGCTGGGAAAGATGTGCAATTCACCTAGAGCTCTCCCAGAAACAGGTAAAAAGAGGGACTCATGTAGAGGTTTTTCACAGAGAGAGTGATTGTTCATTGGAATGGTCTGCCCAGGGAGGTGGTGGAGTTTCCATCCCTGGAGGTGTTTAAGAGGAGACTCGATGAGGAGCTCAGTGACATGGTCTAGTTGCTGGGGAGTTGGACCAGATGATCCTGCGCGTCCCTTCCAACTCGGAATAACCTGTGAACATGTGAACCTGTATATGTTCCCCAAAAATGAAAAGTCCTCAGTTCTGCAAGTATCTGGCACTTTCTAAGCATTTCATAAGCTCAGCAGTTAGACACAATGAACACAGCAGATACAGGAGATACAACTAAAGATAATTCAGGAGAAATTTCAAAATTTCGTAGGGAATACTACCTGTAAAAGAAAATGTCATTATGGAGTTTTGCATCTATGTAGCTTTTATCTAGGCCCATCTACTAAATACTAAATACTGAAATTCTGTCAGAGTTGCCTTCACAAGTTTGATGAAGCCCAGGGCTGACCTAGGCAGGTTAGGGAGGATCATATTTTTTTCTTAATAATCTCAGACATTTGTTTTAATAATATAATTCATTTTGAACACTTGAAAAGCTTCTATAATTTATATTAAATGAGAAATAAATACATGAAAGAAAAATAAAAACAAAAAAAATTTCCTTCAACAATAATACACTCACAATCCATAACTAACAGGAAGACAAACAATCCATATTTGGCACAAAATACTGAAACTCTATTTATGCCCTGGTTCCCAGTTGATTTAAACCTTCATTAGAAAATATACAACTGTTAGTGCAGAAAAATAGAAATATTTCATGTAATAAGAGTAAATTACATATGAATGAGAGCCAGGCACCCTTTGACATGCTACTGATAAAATCCCTGGCTTTGGGCATACTATTGAATTGGAAACTCTGTTGGGGTAGCACCCCATACAGAATAATGTGAGAATAAAATTATACTATAGTAAATTCATCCTAGTGACAATTTTATGCACCATTCATTACTGTTAATTTAATGAAATACCCTTGCATGGTAGCTGCCCCAGTGTCCCAGAGCACATGTTCCAATACCAGACTTAAAGCAGCAGCTGGACTTCAATGAAATGATTGTCAGTCACTATTCAGTGGCTGACAATACTTTCAATGATCACAGGCAATACTTTAGAAAATTACAGCATTCTAGCTATAATTCTGTACTAGAACTGTCTCCTCATTTAACACTAGAAGAAAATTATGGCTGCAGGAATCTGGGTTTCACACAGAGGTTCAGAGTAGCTAAAGATCTTTCCAGTGCCATAGAGATTCTCTTAATACCTTGTTTGCTATACTTTGATTGGCTTGCATTTAAGTAGGAGAAAACGTATTGAGAAGGAAAAGGGAAAATATTTTATCTTAAGTACATTGATTTAGTATTTGCCATTAACTCCCTTTCATGCTCCTATGTGTTCCTGTATAGGTATGTCAGAAATGTAACAGATTTAATCATTTTGCAAAGAGATATAGGCTTATCTTTTTCTTTATGGTCAGTGTTGCTCTTCACATCTCCTTTCCGGAAGAAAATCTGTTTATGAAATATTGACTAAGAAAACCAAAGATAATCCCTTTTATAGGATGCTCCACATGCCTGTAGGGAGAAATCAATTTTTCCAAGTCTTTGTTCCTCCCCACAAAAGAAATAATGCAATTTGAAATATCTGGTGAGTATAGCATCTTCCAAATGGTAGAAAGGAACATCAAGCCTCTTGATGGATGTCAAAGTATTGACATGAAAGAAAGGTGATTATCTGCATTCTATCTGTGTGTCTCTATGATCCAAAGGCTATCATAGTCACCTGCCTTCCCAGCATGTTTGGGCAAACTGTACACTCACACTGGCACTCAACATAAGTGCTTCAGAGAACTAAAAAAGGTATGGCTGCCTTAGATACTACGACATTTCTGACAATATATAAACCCCCATATTATTAAACTAGTGGAGAGACAGGGAAATTATATTACAAAAGTTAATAAAGTACACATATATAGAACTTCTGGTTGCTCAAGGAAGCTAATACACAGCAGACCAAGCTCTTGTTGAATGAGCAATTGTTTTCAAAAGTGTATATATTAATGGCATCACCATAGTACAACCCTATGCGAAATAACACTTCGTTAGTAATTCTTCATGATAGAACAACTCCAATTTTAATTCTTTCCCCAGTCATAGAAAAATCTAAGAAACTTTCATAAGTGTCCATTCTTGCCCAAATAAAATAAAAGCAGTCTCCAATCATTCAAGAGAGTAATTTTTTTACTTGGGAACAACATTGGCGGATGGATGATTTAGTCCTAAACATCTAAAAGCATATGGAAAATTCAAATTGTCAGAGGGCTTTCACTCATGAAAAGGTTACCATGCATCGGCCACTCTGTCGTTTAGTCATTGTGAATTCTTTTACTCTGAAATGAGTGCAAGATAATTTAAGGCAGGTACAGAAACATCATGGTGTAGCGTAAAAACCTACATTGATCTACCGAGAGCACCACAAGGCATGGCATTTATGCCTCTAGTTAAATGTTTGCATAGCTGCATTAATTCTCCCAACCTATCCATACTGCAGGTGCATGCTGCCTGGGAAATCCTATATCCCTCTCTCATAGCAGGATAATTTACCATACTGCTGGTTATGTGCTGCTGTTTGCAGAGCTGCACACAGTCACCATTCTGCAGCTGATGGACAACAACGTATTTGTGTATGAAAATGAAGGACTCCTTTATTCGTGGGGAAATGTGTATGGTAGTTAACCGCTAAAACTTGTAATTTTGTACTAATTCTGGTGAGGCAAAGAGGAAATGTTTTCTGTAAACATTGTTCTGGAGCTGATATAGAAGACAATGTCTTAAGTTTCTAAAATGTTTTATTTATATTTTTGACCCTAAGATCAACATTTGTTTATGATTAAGAGCAACAAGGATGTGTATTTGGCAATTATTAAAGATAGATGGAAGAACATTTAAAATTTCAGTTTTCCACCAGAGGAATATTCTTCCAAGATTTAGTTTTATTATGGTATTTTCTTTTAAATTAAACTGTGTCCAAAAGCCATTTCTGCTTTCTCATTAAATGTTGATCATTTATGAAAGTTTCATTGTCTTTAGTCTTTATTACATTAATTATCAGTTAGTAGAGTGTATGAAAAAATTGACATGAACATACTGCATATATATTGATAAAATCTAAATACAACATTGTAATATATTATCTTTTTCAAAACATGTTTTTCATATGATGAAAAGTAGTGGAGTTTCAAAGTCAATGGCTTTAAAAACATTCTTCCCCTGGAAATTGTGATTTTTTTGCTTTTTGATATAATGCCAAGTATTTTTCTATTATTGCAACTTATTTGCCTTGCCAGCCCTGTTGTAAGTAACATGAATGATCAAATTTCATCTCTTGAATGACATGTAGCTATGAAGCAGTTCCAGTACTTCTCTGCTGTCAGAACTATGCCTCATGATCAGCACTATGCTGAGTTGGAAACTGCAGAGTAGAACAAATGGGCAACTGAGAGGAAACACAGAAACAGAATATTCTGAGTTGGAAGGGACCCACAAGGATCATTGAGCCCAACTCTTAAATGACAACACTGCCTCCCTGGCGGGAATCGAACCCCCAGTCTCCTGCTTGAGAGTTGGGGAACTCACCACTATACTAAAGTGGAGAAATGTTTCAATAAGGGCTGCACAGCTCAATATTTTTGGGTTGTTTTGGAACCCACACAACCACTGATACCTGAGCTATCCTGAAGTGCAAAGGTGGCAAGATAGAGAGCTATATGTTCTGAGGCTTGCAGACATACTTTAGCACAAGAGTCACTATGGTGAGAAAGATTGGACATCTCTGCATTAGGAAGAGGATCTACTCAAGGAAAGTAAAGATTAAAATACATACAGTCTGCTATTTCCCTTGTTGTGGTGGTTTGACCCTGGCTGGATCCCAGAGATTCACCCACAGCCACTCTCTCCATTCAGTCTCTGCCCCCGCCCGCCCCCGCACATACAAACAGAGGGAGAGAGGAAAAGGAAAAAAACCTGAAGGGTTTTTGCTACAGCAGGAATGAGGACTACTAGAAATCTTTTACTGTCACAGGCGAAACAACATTCCGAGGTGGAGATGTAAAGGATTTATTTCTAACAAGATCAGCGTTTAACATGAGAAGTATAATCTTAAAGGCAACCTTCGCCCCCACCCCTCCATCTCTTACAACAGATACCACATTCCCCCTTTCCTCCAGGAGATGTGGGTCGGGGTGGGGGGGCGGGACACTTGTTAAAGCATGGTTAATAGAAATCAACAAAAATTGCAATATCATGATCTAGATCAAATATTAAGGAGTTAAACTGATAGAGTGAAGATAAAAGAAGGTGAGATGACTATTGACAGAACTTTTTTCTATCAGCTGAAAAATACAATGAATCCTGTTCTGGCTCCTCTTTTCTTCATTCTATTGCCATGGCAGATCCTCAGTTTAGACAAGGTGTTCAAAATAGGTAAATAAAAGTAGTGCAATTACTTCTTAATTATTCTTTCTAAGAAAAACAAGCAACTTGTAAAGATGTTAAGATTTTCTGTCTAAAATTAAAGTTTTCCTGAATTTATGCAAAGCTCTCCCCTCAAATAAATGTTTCTAGAGATGTGAAGATTCAGAAAATGCTTCAACAGCAATAACTGGGATGGACGCTCTGTTGTAATAATTTGGATACACTTGACTAATGCAGTTATTCGCAATGAGGTTGGCACAATGCCCAAAGCATTGAGCAAACAAATACGGGAAGAGATTCAGTTTAACATCTTCAAATAATGTGTTGAGATCTTTGTTCGGTCCAGGGGTATTGTGGACACTACAGTGAACTCCATCATCAAAAATTGCCAAAATATATTTATATTTCTTTGTTGAATTCACTAGTGTGTTTCCTGCAAAAAATGCTGGTGAGGCACAAGCGTTTTTAATCAAATTAGTATGCAACATAAGGCAGCTGTGTATTCAAATGGGTTTTTAAGCAATTTGGTTGTTTTCTTTATAATAACAGGAGAGAACATTTTGATTTTGAAGGTGACAGAGGCAATATTACCAGAATTAAACAATCTGAATTAGCTTTTTCATGAAATGTAATATGTTTTATGCTTTTAGATGGGATGCTCCACTGCTTTCAGATGAGCCTTTCACTGTCACAGTCAATGGCCAGGAACAGAATAAGCTCTGGAGGTAGGATTATCCTCAAATTTAATTTTTTTTAGAAGAAGCTAATGGCAAATGTTTCTAGCAAACTTTAGGTGCATCTACGTGATAACTAGAGAACCAAGATAAGATATTAAAGCAAAAGATAAGTATGAAATTAGTAAACAAAGTTTGACATTTCGTTTAGCCTGAATCTGATATATGAAATTAATATAATCTCAGGAAGGTGCATATATATATATACATAT
>WEKX01021521.1:14934-48390 GCA_013390025.1 Pitta sordida
GCAGTTCAACATTTGCCCCCAGCTTAGTATCATCTGCAAACTTGCTGATGATGGATTGAATTCCCTCATCCATGTCATCGATAAAGATGTTGAACAGTACTGGGCCCAACACTGACCCCTGTGGGACTCCGCTAGCGACTGGCCGCCAGTCCGATGTTGCACCATTCACTACCACCCCCTGAGCCCGCCCTTCCAACCAGTTTGTGACCCAGCATAAAATGTTCCTTTCCAGCCCGTGCTTTACAAGTTTCTCCTGAAGCTTATTGTGGGAAACCGTGTCAAAGGCTTTGCTAAGGTCCAAGTACACAACATCCACAGCCTTTTTGTCATCGACCAGTCGAGTCACTGGATCATAAAAGGAGATCAGGTTAGTCAGGCAGGACCTGCCTTTCCGAAATCCTTCCAAACTTTGCCGAGAGTACTGGTAAAGCCCATGGAACTAAAACCATGTTTTACAAGTTATGTAGCTCTAACGGCATCAATACATTCATGGTTAGAGATTAATCCTTTGCGTAAATATTTTTTTATTTTTGACTATTTAATCTGGAGATTTCAATTCACACTTTGTTTTTTCCAATTAAAGTGAATATCTGCCTTCCGTGTTTGCCATAGAACGAGAAAGACAGTAGGAGATTTGATGCCTGGCTGTGTCAGTTTATTCCTAGAACAACTCAGAAAGGAGTATTGCTGGGATCCCAGTATGCAGAAGAAACACAAGGATCATAGGGTAATATGGGGACTGCTGGAAGGAATCTGCTTGCATAGATGATAAAAAGTGGCCTCTATTTCAGTGGATCTGAGAGAAGACGCACATCCAATATGAATTTTTGAGAAAGGGAAATTTCTCTTTAGGTGTTTGTTGTTGCCTTTGTATAGCCCTGTAGAATCAAGTAAAGAAAACCCACAGAATTGTAAAGGGATCAACACTCGACTTCTCAGAAAAAATTGTTACCTGATAGTTCATCAATGCAGAAATCAGATTGCTATTGTTCAAAATTATATTTGGGTCTCTTTCTAATGTATTATTTCAGCCAATTTCATTCAGCTGAAGGAAGCTACGCATGCAGCCCTGACATCAAAAAGGCAAGTACCATCCCTGTAACCATGTTCACAATTACCAAAAGCTTCCTGAAGGCAACCTTTGAAATACAAGAAAAAAGCTGCATAAGGGAAAGTAACAGACTGAAATTAGATAGCCTTTCTTGTAATATTGTATTCTGTAAGAGCTGAGTCTGGCAATATAAGACCTGTCATCACCCAGGAACAGTGGCAGAGCATTCTGCACTATGTCAAAAGAAAAAGAGTTATTCGGAAAACTTCAGGCCATTAGAATTAGCCAGAATACTTCTGGAAGGATATTACTAGAAATAATGATATGGGACAAGATTACAAGACATCTAGAAATCAGTGATTTAGTTAGGGGCAGACAGCATATATTCACAGTAAAGGAAAATTGGTTTTGATGAACTCTCTTGAATCTGATTATTTTAATGTTCTATTGTTGAAGGAATAAATTAGTGTCTGCAATTTATCTTATTTTCAAAACTGCACTTGATATTTATCATGAAAGAGATCTAGTTTATAAAAGGGGAATTTCAGGCAGTTATTCAAGTAGGGTAGAAATTATCTCAGGAAAATGAAAGAGCATGTCAATTAACAATAACACTTCAGGTGGAAAAACGTATACAATCAGCAGTCAATAAGCACCACTTTACTTGACCTATTACACAAATTGCACTGAAATCAATGTCAGGAATGGCTAGATTTAGTGGTAAAACATATTAAGACTAACAAAATTACATTGGGTTACTGGGAAATGGATAGTAAAACTGCATCAACACAGTTTTTCTCTGGAAATTATATCAGTTCTGATGCTTTTTCATACTATAATTTTTCATTCCCACCTTCTTTTTTTGCATTCAGTCATTCATTCTTCAATTCAGCAAATCCTTTTCAGAAACTATGAATACTTTTTTTTTAATTAAAAGGGCTACATAACTTTGAGATATTTATATAATGCATTTATTACATCAAATCCCAAACCCTGGCCTTATCTATAGTGATTTGCAGGGATTCATACCCAAGAGTATAAATCAGTGTGTTACAGCTTCTCCCTAGAGAAGTGAATTTCTAGCCTAAATCATTATTTCATTTCTGTCTTCGTCTTGTGGCAGCAACACATCACAGTTCTATCTTAAAGACCCCTCAATCAGGGCATTAGATACAAGTCCTTCAGAGAAGGAAGGAAAAGCTTAACTTCTAATAAATTACTTATCTTAATGCAACTCTAAAATTCTCCAGGAACCACTCAGACACATCTCTAAGATTATTTATTTTATGACAAATTGGAATATATTCTAATGCCAAATTAACTTTAAAACCAAGACATATAAAGGGTTCTTTGCATCTTCTTTCAGAATTGGTAGAATTACACTTTTTGAGTGCACTTGTTAGATCAGATTGAAAATTTCTACCAGCACTGCTCTAAACAAAACGCGGTTGTATAAGTGCTATTTTAAAAAGAGGTATGTGAGGGAATATGTGAAGTTCCAGATTCATGGCAGTGAAGCTGGTACACCAGTTCCAGCACTGACTCAATGCCCAGCAGTGCAGCCCGTTTTTCTTGTGTGGGGGACATACAAGAAAGTGAGTTGGCAAAGCTGTCATTTGTCAATGTGGCTGCAGGCAAACCCTGTTTGCCATATCAGTGTTCTGCCGTATCAGGTCACAGAATCACAGAATCACAGAATCAGTAAGGTTGGAAAAGACCATAGAGATCATCAAGTCCAACCTATCACCTATTACCTAATCTAGCCAAACCTGTTACCTAACCTGTTGCCATCCTGCTACCAACAGACCATAAGGATTACAAAAGGATAAGCTTAGCAAGGTCTGCAGGCTAACACCCAGAGCAGGCCATGTGAGGGAGGAGCTAGACTGCAGCTGCAACAATTTAGATTTGCTGAAGGTGACCTGGAGCTGTACCCTGAATGGCCCCATAAAACGGGCTAATATCCACACTTAGAAGTATCTTCAGTGGGAAGCTTGTTGTGATAGAATTCTGCATTCTCCCTCAGTCTTTTCTCACCTCAAATAGGGGTTGCCACTTTCTCTATCCCTCACTCCCCCTGGCTGTACTGTGGCAGTTTGCTGAAGGAGCTGGAGATTACTCACTCCGAAGCCATTCTCCCAATTAATGGCTCACTGCCACCAGTGTCTGATTTCAACCAAGAAGCAACAATAGGCTACAAATAACTTAATTGTTTATATGTCAGTGTGGCGGTTTTTTACTTGGATGATTGACATGGCACATCAGATTGATTGAAAGATATATGCCCACTGTAAAATGTCAAATAGCCATAAAAGGGAGGTGCTGGAATTTCACACCTCATTGAAGGATCAGGTTGTTTACCAACCAGTTAAGAGTACAAGGGAACTTCTGAGTATAAAAAAATATTCTAATAAAGCTTCGTTTATTCACCTGGGTCGTGTTCTGTTTGTTTCAAGGAAAATACTAAATCCATCTGGTCCTCCTGGAAGTTCTGAAAGATGAGAGTGACTCTAGCATGTAAGGTGTAAGACTAAGACAGAGCAGCATGCACAAAATCTAGAACACTGACAACCTCCTGATTCAGAGGGAAGCAGAAAGGCAGCTGAAGATGGGAATTGGCATCTATTTGTAGTGTAAATAGAGCAAATGTACTTTCTCTTTTATTTTTACTTAACATAGTTTGTATCTGTCTTGTCACTTTTCAGTATTCTAACTAAGTGCTGTTACAAATTCAGGCTAATTCCAGGCACAAAAAAAATTAAAGGAGGTGGGCAAAACTGTTCTTCACTGAAGGGGGAGTGACACTAAAACTCAGGCCTCTGGGACGCCTTAACAAGTGTTCACATGTTCACAGGTTATTCTGAGTTGGAAGGGACCCACGGTGTTCTAGTATCCCATCACACCCTCATTGTATTCAGAGAGTAAGGAAAAAGCTTCCATCTGTACTATACAGGCCAGGTAGGAGCAGAAAAAACAGAAAAAGCAGGAGTGGCTGGCAGCAACTGCCAGTGGCTTTGTGGTTCCCTGTCATGCACTAATAATGTGAAGGGGTAAAATCCTGAGTCTTGGAAGACATGGAAGACCTGTTCTCCAAAATCCCAGGGGCTAAGTGTTGTCAAGAAGTGGAAGACACAAGTTCAGATTCCCACTGGCTCATTTAGAGCAGAGATTTGAAAGATGTCATACCCTTCAGTTGCATGCACAGATCTGGGACCTACATTATTTTTGAGTTTCTTCCTTCAGCATTACTGATGAACCTATTTCTTTTCAGGGCAGGATTCTACTGTTAGACAAAAATCTTAATGACTATTTCATCCTTTTTGTCTCCTTCAAAACTAATTATTCACAGTGTGTGACAATACAGTGAGAAGTCAAGACCGAGTTAGCCAAGGATAATTTGTAACCTGGTCATTCAGGCAGATGTTCTTGGGAAACAAGGAAATGTTATTTCCAATAATATTAATAAGATACTTGAACCTAGGAGGATACTGAGCATCAGAATTACTGACATTTTAGTGGGGAAGTACTCTATCTCCCCTTGCTGGAAAATATCAAATGTTCTCTCCAGATCTACCCATTGGTTTGCAAATATCTCGTTTCCAATCAAAACAAAGTGATAATTTTCACAGCTGTTTTCTCCAAACTGGCATTTTTCTCCCTTTGTCCAAAATTCTGAAAATATCTGTTTTAGATTAGCCTGAAACAAATTTTAAGAGTTCTTGGCATTTGTTTCTAACTAAAAACTGACTTGCACAGCTTTGCTATACCCATTGGTGCTAGAGCAAGATGACAAAAGAATGCTCAATTTTTTTTCTAGCATAAATTTTTATTATGGCCTTTTTTACAGTTTACTTCTTTGTAAATAATTACAGTTAATGTAATGTAATGGTGCAGCTGACTCACTAATGCTGCAGTCCAGACAATGCAACTTCAGAGATACCCTCATTAGATATTAATTCAAAATTTTCTAAGGGAGTGTGAACAAAGTTCTAGCATGGTAAATAAATGCCGGTGACAAAGCCTGTTAAAACTGAGAAGTAATTTGACTTGCTGTCACTAGCTGACAGTAGAGGATTCAGAACAACATGACAGTTTCCCTCATCCCCATAAAACATTATTTTACTGACAGAAATAAATATTAGCAATTCTGGTAATTTTATATTTTCTTCTGTAGACCTATCCCATTGCTACAACTCTTTACTGTTTTTGAAAACTACCAGCACTTGGATGCTTTTGCATAAGTCTACCAAGAAAAGGCTTGAACTGGCTCCACACTGGCAACAGCAGAACATGAATTCCTCTTCATTTGTGTTTCACTTCAAAATCAGGATTTCTGGACAGATTTCAGACTATTTGGTTCTCTGGACATATGCTTTCATATTCTATTGGCTGACCATGTTTTAAAAATAATTCTTCAAATATCTTAGTGTTAACCTTATGCAGGGCAAAAAAAGATCTGTCAGTAAAGGGTTGACTGGGAGACCTACAACATCATGAAGTCCTTGACATTTTTACATCTCATCGACTTGTTTTCTTAAGTCAGGGATCTTCATCTAGAAGCTGAGGAGGCACATATGATTAAAAAAAATTCTTTTCATCTATTCCTTCCAGACAAAAAAATATGCTCTTATTTTGTACACTCCATCTTGTTAATGTAATGCTTTCCAAGAACCATTGCCTGGTCTCCTTGTTATTGTCAATAGAAACCACTCTGATTCTGCCATTCTTCCTGTGGAGGGTGATTTCCTTGAATCTCAGTAATTTCAAGTCAGCTAGGACAGCAGACTTATATTGGCAGTTTCATATCTAATGGGGTCAAGATGTTGTCACAGGTTCACAGGTTATTCTGTGTTTGAAGGGACCCCAAGGATCATCTAGTCCAACTCCCAAGCAAATGCCTTCCCAGGGATCGAACCCACAACCATGGAACCACAGGCACCACCCTCCATCCATTCAAGCCTCCCATCATCTAGACCATGTCACTGAGCTCCTCATCGAGTCTTTTCTTAAACACTTCCAGGGATGGCGACTCCACCACGTCCCTGGGCAGTCCATTCCAATAAGGGATCACTCTCTCTGTGAAAAAGCTCTTCCGAACATCCAGTCTAAACCTCCCCTGGCACAGCTTGAGGCCATGATGTCTTGTTCTTGTGATGGCAGCCTGAGAGAAGAGATTCACACCCACCTGACTGCAACCTCCCTTCACGTAGTTGTAGACAGCAATGAGGTCACCTCTGAGCCTCCTCTTCTCCAGGCTGAGCTCTCCCAGCTTCCACAGTCACTCCCCATAGGGCTTGTTCTCCAGTTCTTTCACCATCCTTGTCACCCTTCTCTGGACCCTCTTGAGTAGTTCAACATCCTTCTTAAACTGGGGAACCCAGAACTGCACACAGTACTCAAGATGTGGTCTAACCAGTGCCNTTCCAGGGGCAGGAGAATAAGGTTCAGGGTAGGCAAACCAGTGGAGTAACAGCCAGTGATTCTTTCCTGAAATGTCCAAGGGGCTGCAGGGAGATCCAGCAGTCAGCAGGGGAAACAGATGTGCTGAGACGAGGAGTCAATGGTCCACGTGGCCCTAAGCAAAATGGCGGCAGTAGACATCACAGGTAAAAATGAGGCATCCTCAGTCCAGAAGGTCCACGAACCTTCCCTCCTGAGGCCCAGCAGCTGTAGTTATAGGGCCTCAGGCCCCTCCCCTAGTCACATGCCTTTCCAGGTAGGGAAGACAAGAAAAAGGATCATCCATTGTTTGTCAGGTGAAAAGGAGACAGCCCTACCCCTGGCCATATTCCTTTCAGGGGAGGGAAGGGGAGATAAGAAGAGAAACCTATTGTCTGTTCCAGTAAAAAGGTGAAAAGTTTTACAATAGAACAAAAGGGCTCTCCCAATAACACTCTCTATTTCATCACTTTCCAGCCACTCGTCCCCCAGCCGATAGTGATCACAGAATCACAGAATATTATGAGTTGGAAGGGACCCACAAGGATCATCTAGTCCAACTCACCACCTAACACCCGTACAGAGACCGAGAGCACATCCCAGAGCATAACACCAACCTAGATCCCTCACAGTCTAGCAGGCCACTCCGAGCCGATGCATGGGGTTATGTCCAAAGTGAAGAACCTGGCATCTGGACTTGTTCATACTATTAAAATCTGCCCATTTGTCCATTGTCCTCACTGAGTTACTCTTGCACAGTCTGTGGCAGCCCTTCATTCTTATGCTCCAAAGTGAACCTGAACAGCTTTCAATGAACTAAAGTGATCATATTATTTCCAAAGCAGGACACAGGTATGGTACGCAATGAAGATATAGCAGTCTGAAGTGGAGCACTGAATGTTAGAAGGGATTGAAATGTATCTCTTCTGGAGTTAGCGGAAGACAAAAAAGGTTGGTTTCTTGGAGCTGCACTCCATTGGGCAGGGATGGAATGACGGTGGAAGAGGGTAGAGACGCTTTTAAAAAGTTGCTGCTTTCTGGGATCGCCCTCTCTTCCCTTCAAACTGGCTCCAGAGAGACCCGCTGTGCCGAATCCAGCTGTTCCCTGTGGAACTCTTCACCTTTCCCAGTATTCTGGCTGATGTCTGTTCCCATCCCAAAGACTATCTTTATCCTGTTCCTAGCAACCAGCAGCAGACCCTGGACTCTTACTGCTGTGTGAAACCTTTCGTTACAGTTTTTATCCTTTTTTGGAGGGGGTTGGGTATTGGTGTTTTGGTGTGGGTCAGAAGTTCAACACAGTCAGTTGAGGACTATTTTGTCAAACTATTTCCAGCTAATTGTAGCTGAGACTATTCTTGCTGATTTATGCATTATAATCCTTTCATAGCAGAAAGGTTTAAGAAGGCACAACACGAAGTCTCTACCAATTTCCACAATAAGTTTGCAAAACAAGGCACATTAATCTTATATGTTAAACTATTAAGTTTTTTTAGTTTTTCAAGCCAACAAACATGGAAAATGTTAGCCTAAAAAGACTTTAACATAAGTACCCTTACTGTAAGGCATTTGGGATGAGTTAGAGCGTAGGTGTCTTTTATAATACTAAAAGATTCTAGTAACTGTTTATGAATCACAGAATCACAGAATCACAGAATATTATGAGTTGGAAGGGACCCACACGGATCATCTAGTCCAACTCACCACCTAACACCTGTACAGAGTCCGAGAGCACATCCCAGAGCGTAGCACCAACCTAGATCCCTCACAGTCTAGCAGGCCACTCCGAGCCGGAAGGGGCCCACGGTCATCCAGCCCTACACCCCCCAGCTAGACCATGTCACTAAGCTCCTCGTCCAGTCTTCTCTTAAACACCTCCAGGGATGGCGACTCCACCACCTCCCTGGGCAGCCCATTCCAATATGCAATTAGAGAGCTAAAAAGGAAAGCAAAAACATCGTTGTTATTATTAATTTAGAGCATTTCGTTGGTTGTTTGCTGCAAGTCTTTTTGGTCAGTTATTAAATGCTAAGTCAAATGACTTTGTCACTTAATATTTCTATAAAGTATTTTCAAGATTAAGCTGTAACACTGTGGTCTTAATGATTCTTTAATGTAAGTTTGAAGTAAATGTGAACGAACATGAATTTATGTAGCTAATAAGAGTGCAAATCTCAAAATATTAATCCATGCAGTTAAAAATTAACGTATAAAGTAGATAAGATATGGGTATTTTTAAACTTTCGAATGTTTCTTCAGGAAGCTGTTCACTACTCTGGAACTATTTAACCTGGTTATTCTACATGTAAATAATTGAAAGCAAAAAAACCAGTAGAATTTAATAATGGAATCTATTCTACCTTGTGATTCTGGTTTTTTTTAATTAAATAGATTTGTGATTTATTAATAATTCTAACATCTCTGTAGAGTTACAGAGCAAACCATTGTCATACTAGGGGAAAGTCAGACCACATGCATAGATTTTCCAGTACAAAAATATCACAAAACTGGGACAGTGTAAGGTTTACTTCCTAAGGGAAGAATGTTGCATACTCATGAAAGCTACATTTCCTACTCACACAGTATTTTCACAGATACATGAAATAAGACAGATGATCACAGCAACCAGCTGACCAAGGATTGTTCAGTCTCATAACAGGCATTTCCTGCAATTTGTGCACAGGCATATTAATGTTTATGTATGTGACAGAACAGATTGTCCAGAAGAACTGTTAACACTGTCCATCTCTTTCTACTTTGGTTAGTAAAAGAGAGGTGCTTTCCCAGTCTTTTTCTCCTATTCTGTCCAGTTTGGTGTATAGAGTCTGTAAAAAAACATAAGTTTGTGGAGATAAAAAAGAAAACAGTGTTTCTTTTTAATTAAAGGTAGAATCTGTTAGGATAAAACAAAAATATAAGGTAATGTATTAAGGTAAGAAGCTGCTAGTAGAAGAACTGAGCTCACACAAGTTTCCCTGATGATTTGTTTCTAAGTGAAGCTAATGATATTCAGCAATTCAACACAAAACTCCCCCAAACCCCTCTATTGATTAAATTATTTGATGTTTTGCAAGAGATATTTTTTTTTACTTGCCTGATACTCCTTAACTCAAAGGTTGACATGACAATTTTCTTAGCATTAGCTCCTGCCAGTACTATAACACTGAAAGAATATTTGGTCTGCAGTCAAAATTGCTGGTTTTGTGAATCAAAGTCTAGTGCCCAATGGCACCATTCATGGTCCCTTTATTTAAAGTCTGTGTACTATAAGAAAACTGAGCCTCTGCGACTAATATTATTGCTATTAATCTCATTTGTCTACCTCACGTGGCACTGAGGTAGAAAATGCGGCAAGTATCCTTTAAATATTTATGACTATACAGGGGAAAAAAAGCACAGTTTTCTATCATCTTCTGTCTCCAGGAACAAAACACTCAATTTTGAGATGAAATGGTTAATCAATTTATCAAATATCTACATTTTTTTAGAAACCAAACCAAAAAAAAAGATATTGCATTTGCTGTAATGGGACACCTTCTGGGAGACAGTAGGACTGAGCTCCCACTGAAGTCCTACAGACTTCACTGAGTTCTGAGGCTGCTGAACTGTCATACTGTGCATCAAAACTGTGACCTGATTAGCCACTGATATGCCAATGCATCAGGAAAGGAGACTGACTTCTCCATAAATTAGCCCAATAACATCATTTTGCTTTCAAATTAATAATTTGTTTTGGCTGCCTGTTATATCAATTTTCTGATCAACTCATGTGAACTTATTGAATTATTGATTCAGATTTAATTATAACATCGACATGATGTTTACATTGTTTAAATACAATTAGCTCAAAGTTTAGCAAATTTGCATCAGAAAAAGCTTATTGAAGATACATCTTTTCCCCTCGTATTTTCATATGAAACTGGTTATTCTGTCAATGTATTATGGCATTAAAAGTCTAAAGGCAGAGACAACCTTATTTAAAAAATCTGTAAATTACACTACTGTAATTTACTATAAATTAGTAATTTTTTACCTTGTAAAATTAGTAAATTTTTACACTGCAGATTACTAGTTTTGTTATATTGGTAAACACTAATTTTTGGCTCCATTACCCATTCCTGTTGTTAATCAAATCATGTTTGAAATCTGGTTAAAAGTCTAATTTAGAAATAGATAAAAATTCTGATATTCCATGAGAGTTTTCATTCCTTACACACTGAATCCTTGACAGTTTGGGGGGGTTTTTTTAAGATTTGTAAGGAATTGGGAGTGGGTGGGGGGTTTTGAAAAATCTTTTCTATGCTTTCTCTATCAGCCTTGTGAAGACACGAAGCAAATCAGGATTTTTAGTGAACCAAAACCACAATTTAGAGACAAAAATTATTTTTTGTTTATATGAGAACAGTAGTTTTTTGATGGGATCCACAAAATCAGAAGTAAATAATTGCCTAAACTGACAAGTGCCCATTGCCAGGTTCATTTTATATTCTATTTGGCCTTTCTAAACAGCACTATTTAAAACCATCATATCCCAAATGAGAAGTATACTAAAGGTAGAAATGTCTGGGAAGGCTCAGGTATATACATGAAAAAGACATGAGAATATGTTATCTAAAAAACCATAAAAGAACTTCACTTGACTTGCATGACTTTTTGTATCAAGAATGCTACAGCAGTCTTTGGATTCTAATATGAAACTATAGTAAGGACCATTGCACTAATGCATGAGGATTTGTGATAATGTTGCAGAAATTTTACTGTCAAAACTGAACTGCAGTGTAACGACTTTTGTTATGATGGTTTCTAATAACTATTCAGCATGAATTGACCCTGCATACGTTTTACTGCAATAAAATGTCAGTCATCGAGAAAGTTTGAAAAAACAAAAAGAGGAATCAACATACCTGCTTCCCCAAAATATTACTACGTGAAACACCTGAAGATAGCAGATAGTGAGTTGGAGAATTAATATTTTACTTACATTTTAAAGAAATTATAGTTTGCATTATAGTTTTAAAATAAAAGTTACTCAAAACAACGGCGCACCCAGGATGCGTTTAGTGTAAATGTGTGTTTTTGCACAGCTGGAATTGTCATCCACCGGGCTACAAGATGGGGTGACGGGGCTGNGACCTGTGAGTAACGAGGGTTCACTGTACAAGTAAATAGGTTCTTAACTTATAATGACGTCATACCTATATATATGGAAATCTTGTTTCATTTAACTATGAGAACAAAAGCTGATGTCTACAGTACAGCCACTGACACATTAACACTATACATTGTAAGTATCAATTTTTGCTCATCAAATAGATATTCTAAGATTATTCAGCCCGCCAAAAAAGGTATCGTAAATAACCAGATTTGTTTTTAAAGCATAGTCATATTCCTAGTATGAGTATGCTGAGATTTCCAGAAGAAACTGCTGCTATATATTAGAAGGGAAGAAGCTATATTAAGCAAGATTTTGTTAATGTCTACCACACAGAGGCCAATCTAAAAAGTTTTTACACACATGATTTTGTCACACAAAAATACACATGTGAAAATTTTAACCTATCAACATTGAAAAAAACAACAAACAAAAAAACCCTCAAACCAGACAAAGAACCCCCAACTCCACACCCTCAAACCTAAATATTTAGGGAAAATATTAGGTACTAAATAGGATGTCTTTGAAGATAATATCAAGACTTATTATAGCTCATTCCAAAGTCATCTTGAAAAAATAGAAATGTGTGATCCATGAAGCCAGCGCATTCAACATGACAGACATCCCGTTGATCAGTGGAAGAAACAGATAAAAGGGATATATCAAGAGTGCCTTAATGAAGAGAATCGTTGTTTCAGAAGGTAAACTACTAAGAAAAACAAATTGAAAATAAGAGGATCTCAAGATAAAAAATTATGGGGAAATACTTTCCTTGTTCAGAGTTATATTTAACTGTACTGATATTTGATAAAATTAAATATTAGAATCATAGAATGACTTGGCTTGGAANTGCTCAGCCGGCTCTCACTGCTGGCCCTGCCGGCTCCCGGCTCGACCCACGCCGTGCCGCCCCACACTGCCGTGCCACCCAGCGCCGTTGCGCCGCCACGCCNAACCAGACAAAGAACCCCCAACTCCACACCCTCAAACCTAAATATTTAGGGAAAATATTAGGTACTAAATAGGATGTCTTTGAAGATAATATCAAGACTTATTATAGCTCATTCCAAAGTCATCTTGAAAAAATAGAAATGTGTGATCCATGAAGCCAGCGCATTCAACATGACAGACATCCCGTTGATCAGTGGAAGAAACAGATAAAAGGGATATATCAAGAGTGCCTTAATGAAGAGAATCGTTGTTTCAGAAGGTAAACTACTAAGAAAAACAAATTGAAAATAAGAGGATCTCAAGATAAAAAATTATGGGGAAATACTTTCCTTGTTCAGAGTTATATTTAACTGTACTGATATTTGATAAAATTAAATATTAGAATCATAGAATGACTTGGCTTGGAATGGACCTCAAAAATCATCTAGTTCCAATGCCTTTGCTGTGGACCGGGATATCTTCCACTAGACCAGGCTGCTCAAAGCCTCATCCAGCCTGGACCTGAACACCTTGTGGGTGTTCCTAAAAATTGGCCTCTAATTTTGAGTAATATATAAATAGGGAAGAAATTACTCGGAAATTAAGGATGTATACACTTCCCTCTTGAATGTTGGTATCATTATACTAGTGCATATATATAGTAAAGCACCAAGAAAAATCATTACTTTGACACTCCTCCAGAATAGATTTTTGCTTGCTGATGTAATTTGTTTACTAGCGAAAACCTTACAAGGAAATAGTTTGCCCAGGGAGGTGGTGGAGTTGCCATCCCTGGAGGTGTTTAAGACAAGACTCGATGAGTAGCTCAGTGACTTGGTCTAGATGGTGGGAGGCTTGAATGGATGGAGCGTGGTGCCCATGACTTCAAGCTTGTGGGCCTGATCCCTGGGTGAGCGTTCGCTTGGGAGGTGGACTAGATGATCCTGTGGGTCCCTTCCAACTCAGAATAACCTGCGAACCTGTGAAATGTATCTTCTTTTCATATGCAGCATATGGAATCAACATGTTTTTTTCCTTTAGTCTTAACATCTCAGTTCTTTCTTTATGTGAGAATGGTAGGAATATTTTTACAGTTGGACTAGCTATTAATTTAACAAAATGAAGAGTTATCAAAAAGGAAATTAGATTAAGTTGTCTCTGTAGTCCTGATATTTGTATTGTGAAAAGAATTTCTCTTGTTCATACATGTACCACTGATGAATGGCGCAGAGGACCATCCAAAGTTCTAAACATTAACTTCACTAATTCCTACCACAATCTTGGTATATGTATTGTAATGGTGATTATAAGCTCCTATAGAATAGCAACACCCTCATAATCATTTTCTTCATAAACAAGACTTTAAAAAGCCAAACAAATTACTGTATAGCACTCTAATGAAACTAGATCTTGCATTGCTATTTTGTTGTATTTTACTATGTTTATTTTATTGTATTCAAACTGAGAAGGAAAAAAGCAATAATATATGCCATCTTATTTGCAATTTTCTTTTACTTCCAGACTACATCGAGATGCACAAAAATATCATCCATACTATGTCCAGAAGAGGTAAACTATTGAGTGGAAAATCTCTTTTGTAAATATTACCAAGAAGTATTAAATTCTACAAATGTTGAAGATAAATATTCTTACATCCAAAGAAATAAATGTCCATTTGATAAACTTACATAGATATATTTCTCCGTAGATAGGCTTGAAGAGTGTATGGCTTAATTCTGCTTTAAGAAAAAAATAGTCTACATTCCTGCTGTAATACAGTCTTTCTAAGAAAACATTTCAACACTCCTAGCATTTCCTTGGCTATCACAGAACTTCATCTACACTCAGTGAAGAAAGATAGGCAATACACTCATACCTTGCATATTTGCACTTCTGGTTTCGCATTTTCGCACCCTCACAGCATTTTTGTCAGCAAAAACTTCTCAATTCCTCACAGAGTTTCCCTGTTGATGCATGTGCAGTGTCCCTGCTGCCCTGCAGAGTGAGACCAGCATGCGCCAAAGGGCAGGACAGTCACACCCCACAAGGTGGGGTGGCTCACTCTGGGGCTGCCCAGAGTCTCTCCCTTATGAGTGTTGTAAAGGTTACATGGTGTCAGCGCTTTATGATGGCCACTTGTTGCAGGTCCTGGGTCCTCAGGTTGTGCCACCACCATGGCTCATGCTGGTTCTATGGTCCCCCCCCACACCCACCGCTGCCCTGGCCCCTCACACTGAGACTGAGATCATGCCAGCACAGGCCCCTGCAGAGCCAGCCTGGGAAGCCCACTGTGGTAGGCTCCTGCCATGGAGCGAGATTCCACAACCCTCCCGCTGCCAGGACTCTGCAAGTGCTTTGTGCTGGCGTGGCAGGAACCTTCAGAGAACCACAGAATATTCTGAGTTGGAGGGGACCCACAAGGATCATTGAGTCCAACTCCTAAGCGAATACCCATACAGGGATTGAACCCACAACCCTGGTGCCATGAACATCATGTTTTATATATATGAGCTAATCTCAGGGTCATGTCATCATAATTTTTTTTTTTTTTATAATGTAGTCCCCCATCCCATTATCTAGACCATGTCAATGAGTTATGAGTTCCTCAACCAGTCTTTTCTTAAACACCTGCAGGGATCGTGACTCCACCACCTCCCTGGGTAGACCATTCCATTGAGAGATTACTCTCTCTGGGAAAAAGGTCTTCCTAACATCCTGTCTAAACCTCCCTGTTCTGGCTAGAGTGGGGTTTTTTCCTCTGGCAGCAGGCTGGGCAAACAGCTGCTGCCAAGGTCAGGAGCAGGTAGAGGTGCCTCTGTGATAACATATTTAAGAAAGGAGAAAAAAAAAAAAAGTAGAAAAAGCGAAGAAGATGGCCAGAACAGAGCCTGTGAGGAGCCATGAAGACACCATGAAGGCATCACGGCCAGACCAGCCGGAGGAGGGGTAGGAAGGGTTNGGGGGGGGGGGGGGGGGGGGGGGAGGAGAAGATTGCTTTAATATGATGCTTCTGACATAAAGCTCTGATCTTGTTAGAAATAAAGAAATCCTTCATATTCCCAACTTGTAGCTTGTCCTATTTTGCCTGTGACTTTGATGTTTTTCCTTTTTTTATTCCCTCCTCCTGTTTAAAAGAAGGGGAGGGGGAGAAAATGAAGTGACAGAGAGGCCAGATCATGAGGAAGAGGAAGACTTATTGCTCTTTAAGTAACTAGAGACAGCCTCAAGATCAGCTGCTCTAGTTCTTACAGGAGACTTTAATCTGCCTGATATCTGCTGGGAACTTAATGCAGCAGAGAGGAGACAGTCCAGAGGGTTTCTAGAGATAGTTGATGACTGTTCCTTGATGCAGCAAGTGAGCAAACCTACCGGGGGGAGGCTGTGCTCAACCTATTGTTTACCAATAAGGAAGGGTTGGTTAGTGATATTGTGGTTGGAGGAAATCTGGGATGCAGTGACCATGAGATCATAGAGTTTTCAATTGGCAGTGTGAAGCAAAAGGGCGTCCAGGAAGGCTTTGATTAATACATAATATATTTATATACAAAATTAAATACATGTCAGATGCAAAAGTGGAATTTATGCATAGTGAATTTTGAAAACCTTACATGAACTCCTCAGTAAATTAATAAAATATCCTGCCACAGCAAGCAAGCAAAAAAAAAATAAAATATGGAAGAATGAAATATTCAAGAAGAAATGAAGAATTCAGGTGATAGGCATTACTGCAAGTATTGTAATATTATTAAGTGGCTTCACTGAATTAATTTCAAAGATGAGATAAATGATAAATGAATTGAATAAGTGGTATTAGTGCTTACCTTCTGATGGTCTCCAACAACAGCTTCCACCCTGATACTATTGTCATAGAGCTGTTTTACATGCAAAATTCATGAACAAAACACATACACAAACTTAAACAATTCAATATTGACCTTAATTATTATGATTTTCTAAAATTAATGAATATGAATATGAATGATTATTACTACAGATAAATCTTATGTCTGAGTTTTCCCACAAGCCTAACAAGAAAGAATCCTCATGATATGCAACAGGTCAGGGTGACGACTCTTTGAGTCAGGGTACACAGCTCACTAGCACTCTTAGGGGTGTCCCCATGGACACAACAGGATCTAAACAGAAGGATGTGTGCAGCTCAGCTTCCACTGAGCATGGGCACAATTTGTACAGCTCCATGGTCTTGTCACGTAGGGCCAGTACACGCCAAGAGGTGGGAGCTATAGGCAGAACTCCACCTACACATTCTATAACCCAAAAGACCTGTGTGCATGTGTCCCCCTCAATTTGTGTGTCTTTCACCCCCTCCCCACCTATAACCTTTCTCATCTTCAGCTTCCTTGGTGTGACTTTGTCCTCTGAACTATTTCTCAAGGGCGTTTGTGGTTAGGTTCACTAGTTGCCTTGGCCAGCTTTCTCTTTTAGGAGTAGAAATGCCCACGTGCAGTAAAGAAGGACAGACAAACAGCTTCCTTTTGACCTTCAATATGAGAAACAACATATTGCTCATCTTATCAAAATACTCTCTCAGCCATATGTTCTTCAGAGATCAAATACAGTAATCCCCCATTACTCGTGGGCTGTTGGGTCTGGTCTGCCTCATGCGAGTCGTGAAATCCACAAAGATAGCGAACCCACTACGTAGTCAAGTACGCCATGCCCGTAGCCATGCCCCCTCCCCTAATGAGGTTTGGAGGATGGTCCTGAGAGTGGGGCTTGTTTCAGATGTCTGGCTGTGCTCCGCTGGGGCGGGGGGCGAGCAGTGAGCGGAGGAGTCCTGGCGCCGCGGCTTGTCCCAGTGCTGCGGCTTGTCCCGGCGGCTCACAATTGGTGGGCCAGCAACCGATCAGACCGAGGTCGCTGTAGGTTCTGTGCACCCGCCGAGGTCACACAGCTCGTGGAAAAATCACCCACAAATACTGGATCGCGCACATACTGGATCATGAATATGCGGAGGATCACTGTATATCACCATTCTCATTACAAGAGTTCTGTGAGATCTTTACTGTTTAAGTAGTAGCTATGAAAGATTTCATATTCTTGAACTAACCACAGGTTTAATTCAATGATTTGATCCAGAGTAACTGAAAGAGATAAGTAAATGATTACACTTATAGTCAAACATTTTTCTAAAAAATAAAATTATAGGTCACTTCCACAATTTCCTTGACTCATTCACTTATGAACAGTTGCAAAGGAGAGATGACAAGATTATGATCCCAGTGAAAGAAATGGAAGAACTGGAAATGAATTTCAGGTGGTTAGGATTTTGTTGAATTTATTTATAATAAAGTATATGTTATTAATAAATGATTTGTACAGAAAATAATTATGTCAATAGTTACAGCAGAAAATACTACATAGAACACAACCTCTATCTTACTACAGAAGACCTTTCTGCATAGAAATTATATTGCCTTAACTGCCAGAGAATATATCAAATTCATCCATATATTTTACTTTTCCTAGGTCTCATTTTGCAATTTGCTTGTAATGCTGACACAACATGATACTGAGGTGTTTTCTTAATAATTCTAATGTTTCTAACTGTATTAACTTGATTTTAAAGACTAATATAATATTTTGCAATCTGATACCGGGTGAAGTTGAATGTTTTTGGAATGTATGATTCTGTAATAAGAAAATTTCACATTCCTTTAAATTTGATTTTGATTAAACTTGCTTGGGAACCGACCAGAGTTCACTCCCTTATGAGTATTGGAAANGATGGTCTCCAACAACAGCTTCCACCCTGATACTATTGTCATAGAGCTGTTTTACATGCAAAATTCATGAACAAAACACATACACAAACTTAAACAATTCAATATTGACCTTAATTATTATGATTTTCTAAAATTAATGAATATGAATATGAATGATTATTACTACAGATAAATCTTATGTCTGAGTTTTCCCACAAGCCTAACAAGAAAGAATCCTCATGATATGCAACAGGTCAGGGTGACGACTCTTTGAGTCAGGGTACACAGCTCACTAGCACTCTTAGGGGTGTCCCCATGGACACAACAGGATCTAAACAGAAGGATGTGTGCAGCTCAGCTTCCACTGAGCATGGGCACAATTTGTACAGCTCCATGGTCTTGTCACGTAGGGCCAGTACACGCCAAGAGGTGGGAGCTATAGGCAGAACTCCACCTACACATTCTATAACCCAAAAGACCTGTGTGCATGTGTCCCCCTCAATTTGTGTGTCTTTCACCCCCTCCCCACCTATAACCTTTCTCATCTTCAGCTTCCTTGGTGTGACTTTGTCCTCTGAACTATTTCTCAAGGGCGTTTGTGGTTAGGTTCACTAGTTGCCTTGGCCAGCTTTCTCTTTTAGGAGTAGAAATGCCCACGTGCAGTAAAGAAGGACAGACAAACAGCTTCCTTTTGACCTTCAATATGAGAAACAACATATTGCTCATCTTATCAAAATACTCTCTCAGCCATATGTTCTTCAGAGATCAAATACAGTAATCCCCCATTACTCGTGGGCTGTTGGGTCTGGTCTGCCTCATGCGAGTCGTGAAATCCACAAAGATAGCGAACCCACTACGTAGTCAAGTACGCCATGCCCGTAGCCATGCCCCCTCCCCTAATGAGGTTTGGAGGATGGTCCTGAGAGTGGGGCTTGTTTCAGATGTCTGGCTGTGCTCCGCTGGGGCGGGGGGCGAGCAGTGAGCGGAGGAGTCCTGGCGCCGCGGCTTGTCCCAGTGCTGCGGCTTGTCCCGGCGGCTCACAATTGGTGGGCCAGCAACCGATCAGACCGAGGTCGCTGTAGGTTCTGTGCACCCGCCGAGGTCACACAGCTCGTGGAAAAATCACCCACAAATACTGGATCGCGCACATACTGGATCATGAATATGCGGAGGATCACTGTATATCACCATTCTCATTACAAGAGTTCTGTGAGATCTTTACTGTTTAAGTAGTAGCTATGAAAGATTTCATATTCTTGAACTAACCACAGGTTTAATTCAATGATTTGATCCAGAGTAACTGAAAGAGATAAGTAAATGATTACACTTATAGTCAAACATTTTTCTAAAAAATAAAATTATAGGTCACTTCCACAATTTCCTTGACTCATTCACTTATGAACAGTTGCAAAGGAGAGATGACAAGATTATGATCCCAGTGAAAGAAATGGAAGAACTGGAAATGAATTTCAGGTGGTTAGGATTTTGTTGAATTTATTTATAATAAAGTATATGTTATTAATAAATGATTTGTACAGAAAATAATTATGTCAATAGTTACAGCAGAAAATACTACATAGAACACAACCTCTATCTTACTACAGAAGACCTTTCTGCATAGAAATTATATTGCCTTAACTGCCAGAGAATATATCAAATTCATCCATATATTTTACTTTTCCTAGGTCTCATTTTGCAATTTGCTTGTAATGCTGACACAACATGATACTGAGGTGTTTTCTTAATAATTCTAATGTTTCTAACTGTATTAACTTGATTTTAAAGACTAATATAATATTTTGCAATCTGATACCGGGTGAAGTTGAATGTTTTTGGAATGTATGATTCTGTAATAAGAAAATTTCACATTCCTTTAAATTTGATTTTGATTAAACTTGCTTGGGAACCGACCAGAGTTCACTCCCTTATGAGTATTGGAAAGGTCACATGGCAGGGAAGGTTTATAACTTAGTATCAATTACTTATTACAGCTGCTCGCCCCAGTGCTGTGCTGGGACCCCATCATCTAATGGCACCACTGTCGTGGCCACCCCTGGGTCCTGGCATGCTGTCGGTGCTGCTGCTGTGGCTGCAGTGAAAGCCGGGGACTCTCCACAGTAGTAGCGCAGCCACAGGGAACCCTGTGGACTCCCCGGTGACAAAGGGGGGCAGAAGAGATCCCCTTTTCTCCCCTGTCCTCTCACAGGGTGGGGGAAGATGCTGGGAACACCCCTTGGCACTCTAGGGCTGAGTGGGACAGGATGACGGGCATGCATTATTTGCATATGTATGATCTGCTGTTCTTCATGGATTTTGGCTTTTGCAGCAGCTTCTTGGTTCTGAACTTCCACGTAATTTGAGGAATTAATGTATTATATTATGTATATTAGGAAATCTATTATGGTTGCATTAATAGATGCTGGAANTCCCACCACACAGCACTTACCCTACCGCTGCCATGGCCAGCCAATCCCCACCATCGTGGGGCACTTCCCCTGGGGCTACATCATCACCAGGTGTGCTGGGCACGCAGTCCCCAGGCACAGACTGCATTGCCTTCCCCGCCTGTAGCCATGGAAACAGTAACACACCCGCTGGGGGTCAGTCCCCTGGCTGGGCTTAGAGTAACAGGGGATGGCATGGCTTGTGGTGATGCTGTGCTGGGTCTCAGCAGCCACCCGGGGCATACCGTGGTGTGAGCCTTCCACTCTAGGGACAGGACATGGAGACACACAGGAGTGGGGCGGGGAGCGGGGCACTGCACCACGGGACCAAAAGGTACTGCGCGCCCTCCCCGCGGGGCCAGGCTAGTCCTGCCTCACAGGGAGTGCCAGTGCTACCCCTCAGCAAAGTAGAGGTACTGCACATGCATCGGCCGGGAAGTTGTATGAATCACTGAGGCAAATTTGCGGATACAATTTCTTGCAAATCAACAAGGGCGCGATGGAGGGGTCACAATGCAATGTAAAGTAAAGTCCTCTAATGCAAAAGTCAGAGTTTAAAAGCTTTTAAGGGTAGACGAGTCTGCTTCAGAGACTATTTTACAGAAGAAGACGCTATGTGATCCCATTTGCAGAACCATGTGTACCCTTGCAGAAAAGTAGAGCGAGCAGAACAGTTAGAGCAGTTGGAGCAAATGTCACCATCGTCTGCTCCCTGGATGGAGCCTGTCAGCCCAGCAGGAACGAGGGCAGCCCTCTGGCTTGACAGTCTGAAACTATGAGTGAAATGCTACCAGAGGCAGTGGGGGGCAACCACCTGTCCTGTAGTTGCTTCACTAAAATCCAGAGAATGGAATTGTAAATAACTTTGGGTTTATTTCTGAGAGAATATTACATATTCTGTTTACCTCTCTGATACTCTTCTTTCCTTCAATAGAAAATGGTTCAAGTCAAAGCATGTCTGAAGAGGAAGAAAATATATTTTGGGCATGAGTTTAGATTAATTTTCCCAAGTTCAAACCACCATTTTTACGCAAATCCTAAAAAAGACCCTTTTGCTGCTAGTCAAGCTGTCTTTGGAAAGGAAACATAAATATATACTGGGACGATTTCTGAAAAAGAAAATATTTCAGTCTTATACTATAGATACAAATTTTCCCGGGACCCAGGAGGTCTAGAGAAATCTGGTAAAATTCAGACCATGTTTTAGAATCTCCCATGTCTCTAAAAGAAATCTTGTGAATCAGTGGAGTAATAAAGTCTTAGTTCTTCTGGGGTCTCAGTGCATAACATTGAAGAAAATATGTGTTTTCTGAATCTGTTCCCAAGTGAATAATTCAGTGTCTCTCCTCTTAAAGACAAAACTGTCCAAGAGAAATAGCAGTGTACATGAACAGGTCCCTAGCCAAGCTAGTCATGGTTATGCAACTAAATCTAAAAATTCTTCTTTTACAGAATTGTAACCTCTGCATCATTAAAATACTACAACCATGAACATCAATACAGTAATTTTCACCAATATAGATTCCTTACTAAAAAATCAGTTAAGTGCTTCTATTTTGTATGATTTAAAATGGTTCAGACATTTTGAGAACAAATAACATCAGAGTGAAGAAGACAACAGCTTTCTCCTGATCCTATAAGTGGCTATGTCTATATGGCCAGTTATACCAGTCCAGTCCCCAAAATCACTTCATTCCATAGCTTATGAGAGCTGAGACAAGCAAAGTGAAATGGTCGTTTTTCTCTCATTCACTCCTCTGAAAGATGAGCTGAGGTTCAAAAAGTAAAAGGCACATGTCCTTCAAATACCTGACTGTCCCTCATTGACAATTCTACGGAGGATTTCCTAGAATGTGGGCAGAAAAAGGAGTCTTAAAAAGCATTCTGTCTTTTTGAAAGAGATTAACTCTGACCAAACCTGGTATGCCAGAATATATGCTATACCGCTTCCTACTGTTTTAGGAAAATAGGGACATTTACTGTATTTACTGTATTTGCCATTACTACATGGATTTCACTTATCATAACATCTTTCTGGAACTGGTCCCCCACGATATTCAAGGGATTACTGTNTTAGTATCAATTACTTATTACAGCTGCTCGCCCCAGTGCTGTGCTGGGACCCCATCATCTAATGGCACCACTGTCGTGGCCACCCCTGGGTCCTGGCATGCTGTCGGTGCTGCTGCTGTGGCTGCAGTGAAAGCCGGGGACTCTCCACAGTAGTAGCGCAGCCACAGGGAACCCTGTGGACTCCCCGGTGACAAAGGGGGGCAGAAGAGATCCCCTTTTCTCCCCTGTCCTCTCACAGGGTGGGGGAAGATGCTGGGAACACCCCTTGGCACTCTAGGGCTGAGTGGGACAGGATGACGGGCATGCATTATTTGCATATGTATGATCTGCTGTTCTTCATGGATTTTGGCTTTTGCAGNGAATTTCTTGAAATTTCAGTCACAGGACAGAGAGGCAAAGAGAAAACTAAAAAGGGCATTTCAAAAACAAATGAAAGATATTTCTTTGCAGCATCTGTATTCCAGGTGTATCTGTACAAATTCTTCCAAATATCAAAAACTCAGAGTGATTTAAAAGGGACCTCAAATTTCTAGGAGGCTATCCAATGAATTTTTGTTGTAAATGATCCAAGAATTATTTTATGGCTCCATGTAAAGAATTGTAGAGACAAATCTTAAGATCAATGATTTTGTCCAGATAATGGTATACCCATAAACATGATATAAATCCCTGTTTTTTACAGGGTCAATTGTAATTTTGAATGATCACTTTGACAGCAGTGTTTTATTCAAAATGTAAGAACAATTGATTTTGACCATCAAGTACATCATCAGAACAAACTAATTATTAAAGGATCTATTTTAATTGGCTATACCACTTAAATTTGATGTTGTGAGGAATGAAATTGGTTCCCCAGACAGGAGTGATGGTCTTTCTTGTAGGCATAAAGCATCCTGCTCATATTATGAGCACTGAAATAACAAATAACTTACCTTAGAATTATTTGTTTCATGTGCATCTGCCCCTCAAACTCCACAGAGCTTCCTCAGAGGAGTTTAACAACATTTTTCCAGTAGCTTCTATTGCACATCAAATGTACTCCTTCCCAGGGCACAATAAGCATGCTGATAGCATGCACCACAAGGTCACTGTAATAGAGCTGACAAGTCTCCCAGCTATGGCAGTCACTGTAAAGCAAGCATGAAGTGTTGGGGGTTTTCCCCTGTCTCAGGGTCTGAGTGATGCATCTAACGCTTATCAGAAAATATCTCAGGCTCTACAAGCCACAGAAGATCACAAAATCACAGAATATTCTGACTTGGAAGGGACCCACAAGGATCATCGAGTCCAAATCTTAAAGGGCACCACTGCCTCCCTAGCAGGAGTCGAACCCCTGGTCTCCTACATGATAGGTGGGGAAACTCACCACTGTACCATACAACAGAATTTGAGCTGATATAATCAGTGATTCACTCTCCTTACTCCTGATGATCTGTTGATGCTGCAACCAGCATTTGATATTTGGTAATTTATGCACCAAGGATCATGCTGCTACCCAGTAAATCTCTACAACTGCATCCCTTCTAAGGTACACAGTACAAACAGCTGAGCCCTGCTTCAACAAGCTTTAACACGAGTCAGGGGATTTATGTTGTTGATATTACGTACTGATCTAATAGAGATTTTGATGGCGTCTGAACTGAAACAGGTCTTTCCCTGTATCCTCAGCCAAACGGAAAAAAACCCACATAGTCTAGAGTTGCTGAAGCTAACTCTTCATCTGGAAGGCAATAGTTCAATACATCTGTAGCATGAACACTTCTTTATTATGTTTGGTAGAAATTTTACAAAATGCACTCTTAGTTATAGACACAGACTGACAGAGGGATATGACAGATCATATTTTTGAATAACTTGCTAGAGACCCCTTAGAACAAATTAGTTCTTTCAATTATAATATGATGTAAAATGTTTTCTGACAAATTGCATTTTTCCTGCCTTCAAGCTAAAGTAACAGTAACTACATGTAGTCTTTCATTGATAACACAGCATTTCAAATGGCAGTACCAACAGTTTTGAAAAAACTCCAAGTTTAATTCTCAAAAGGACTCAAATGGAGAATTAATACGGGAAATAAATTCACAGGTTCACAGGATATTCCGAGTTGGAAGGGACCCACAAGGATCATCAAGTCCAACTCCCAAACAAATGCCCACACAGGGGTTGAATCAAACAACCCCGGAGCCATGGGCACCACACTCCATCCATCCGAGCCTCCCACTGTCTAGACCATGTCAGAGTTCCTCATCCAGTTTTTTTTTAAACACCTCCAGGGATGGGCAGACCATTCCAATGAAAGATCACTCCCTCTGTGAAAAAATCTCTTCCTAAATTTCAGTCTAAACCTCCCCTGGTGCAGCTTAAGGCCATGTCCTCTTGTTCTGTTGCTGGCAGCCTGAGAGAAGAGATTCACACCCACTCAACTGCACCCTCCCCGCAGGTAGTTGTAAACAGCAATCAGGTCACCTCTGAGCCTCCTCTTCTCCAGGCTGAACATCTCCAGTTTCCACAGTCGCTCCCCATAGGGCTTGTCCTCCAGTCCTTTCACCATCCTTGTCGCCCTTCTCTGGACCCTCTCAAGCAGCTCAACATCCTTCTTGAACTGGGGAGCCCAGAACTGGACACAATATTCAAGATGTGGTCTGACCAGCACTGAGTACAGGGGAAGGATAACTTCCCTAGTCTGAGTAACCACACTGTTTCTAATACAGGGCAGGATGCCATTGGCCCTCTTATCCACCTTGGCAATAAATGTTTGGGAGAAAATTTATATGGATGTTGATTTATACAAATAATAAGTGCTGCTGAAATAATAATGAACAACATTGTACTAAACTAATAACGGTTCTAACATAATATAGGCAAATATTAGCATAGAGCTGTCTGCTTTAATATTACAAGTGTCCCAAAATAAATAGCATATAATACTGTACAATTGTATACAATTCTTCATGTCTGTCAAATATGTATGAAATATTCTTGATCTCTCCAAAGTTATTTTTGCACATGAACTTAATGATATTGACAATAAAAAGAGTCCATGCTTTTGGACTAAAATCTGAATGCCCTAAAGTATTTCATGTATACACTATTCAGGAGAGATAGGCAAGGCAGAAGGGGTGGGACGGTGGCCCTGTATGTTGCAGAAGCTCTGGATGTCATGGAACTTTGGATCAGGGATGACAGAGTTGAGAGCCTATGCGTTCAGATCTCAGAGTTAACTAGCAAGTCCAACATTGTGTTTGGAGTGTGCTACAGACCACTCAATCAGGACGACGATGTTGATCAAATGTTTTACAAACAGTAGATATCTCAAGATCGCCCTCCCTGATTCTCCTAGGTGAATTCAATCTCCCAGATATTTGCTGAGAACTTAACACAGCAGAGAGGAGGCAGTCCAGAAGGTTTATTGAGTGTATAGAGGACTGCTTCTTGTCACAATTGCTCGGAGAGCCTACCAGGGGTGAGGCTTTTCTTGATCTGCTGTTTACTAAAAAGGAGGACCTGGTGAGAGATGTGGTCATTGGAGGCTGTCTGGGAGATGATCTGGTGATGTGGAAGTGATCATGAAATGATTAAGTTTTCAGTAAATACTGGAATAAGGAGGGGACCCATCAAAACGTCCAAACTGGATTTCCGTAGGGCAGACTGATTAGGAGAGTTCCTTGAGAGGCAGCCAGTTATAACATAGGGGATCCAGGAGAGCTGGGTGTACTTTGAGTATGAATTCTTGAAGGCACAAAACCAGGCTGTCCCGGTGTGCTGTAAAATGAGCCGAAGGGGAAAAAGACCGACCTGGATGAACAAGGAAATTCGTAAAGAACTGAGTGAGAAAAAGAGGGTGTATCACCTTTGGAAAAAGGGTGAGGTTGATCAGGCCGCGTATCAAGGTATTTTTAGGTCATGTAGGAGGAAAATTAGAGAGGCAAAAGTCCACCTTGAACTCAGGCTGGCCACTTCTATTAAGGATAATAAGAAGAACTTTTATAAATATATCAATGGAACAATGAAGGTTAGTAGTTACCTCTACACCTTACTAGAAATGGAGGGAAATTTAGCAACTAGGGATGAGGATAAGGCAGAGGTACTCAATGCCTCCTTTGCCTCTGTCTTCAACACTAAGGTAGATTGTCCTCAGGATGATTGGTTATCTAAGCTGGTAGATGGGGACAGGGTACAGTGTAGTCCCCCTGTTATTCAGGAGGTAGTAGTTAGAGACCTGCTGATCCATTTCGATCCCCATAGGTCCATGGGACTGGATGGGATTCACCCCAGAGTGATGAGAGCTGGCAGATGAGCTTGCTAAACCACTTTCCATCATTTATCAGAAGTCTTGGAGCACAGGTGATATCCCGGATGACTGGAAGTTGGTGAATATTTCCGCCATACACAAGAAAGGTTGGAAGGATGATCCAGGAAACAACAGACCTGTTAGCCTCACCTCAGTTCCAGGCAAAGTTATGGAACAGATAGTGCTGAGCGCTATCATGCAACACCAACAGGATGGCCAAGAGATCAGGCCTAGGCAGCAAGGGTTTAGGAGAGGTAGGTCTTGCTTGACCAACCCTGTGGGTCCCTTCCAACTCAGAATAACCTATGAACCTGTGATCTCTTTTTATGATCAAGTAACTTGCCTGGTGGATGAGACAAAGGCTGTGGATGTGGTGTACTTGGACTTCAGTAAAGCATTCAGCACAGTCTCCCACAATATGCTCCTGAGGAAGATGGCAGCAAGGGGCTTTGATAGGAATATTCTCTGCTGGGTTAGGAACTGGCTGGATGGTCGAGCCCAGAGAGTGGTGATAAATGGTGTCTCATCCAGCTGGCGACCAGTTACTAGTGGTGTCCCCCAAGGGTCGGTGTTGGGTCCAGTCCTGAACATTTTCATTGATGATACTGATGATGAAATTGAGTCCATCGTGAGCAAATTTGCAGATGACACCAAGCTCGGAGCTTCTGTTGATCTGTTCGAGGGTAGGAAGGCCCTGCAGAGGGACCTGGACAGACTGGAGAGATGGGCAGACTCCAGTAGAATGAAATTTAATAAATCCAAGTGTCAGGTTCTGCATTTTGGTTATAACAATCCCAAGCAGAACTATAGGCTGGGGGTGGAATACTTAGAGAGTGGTCAGACGGAAAGAGACTTGGGGGTAGTAGTTGACAGCAAACTTAACATGAGCCAGCAGTGTGCCCAGGCAGCCAAGATGGCCAGTGGCATCCTGGCCTGCATCAAGAATGGTGTGGCCAGTAGGTCAAGAGAGGTTATCCTTCCCCTGTACTCGGTGCTGGTTAGACCGCACCTTGAGTATTGTATTCAATTCTGGGCCCCTCAGTTCAGGAAAGATGTTGAGGTGCTGGAACGAGTTCAGAGAAGGGCAATTAGGATGGTAAAGGGGCTGCAAGATAAGCCCTATGAGGAGAGGCTGAAGGAGATGGGTCTGTTTAGCCTAGAAAAGAGGAGGCTCAGGGGTGACCTCATTGCTGTGTATAACTATCTAAAAGGAGGTTGTAGTCAGGCAGCGGTTGGTCTTTTCTCCCTGGCCTCTGGAGAGAGGACGAGAGGTCATAGTCTTAAGCTTCAGCAAGGGAAGTTCAGGCTTGATATTAGGAAAAGGTTTTTCACTGAAAGAGTGATCCAGATTTGGAATAGGTTGCCCACAGAGGTGGTTGATTCGCCAACCCTGGAGGTGTTTAAGGGTAGGCTGGATGAGGTGTTGAGTGATATGATCTAGATGTAGATGCTAGGTTAGTTGGACTATAGGTTGGACTAGATGATCTTTGAGGTCCTTTCCAGCCTTATCTATACTGTGAATACTGTGAATACTGTGAATACTGTGAATACTGTGAAGGTTAAAGTACCCTTTAGCTATTATTACATTGGTGCAGAAGGTGTGAAAATAAAAAAAGGATGCAAAAATTTGAAGTAATTATTTACTTCATTTGAATTTGAATTACTTATTTGAAGTAAATATTTAATTTTATCCCACCTGAGCCTTTAGAGTCCTGAAAATTAAATAAAGGCAATAATCTTGGAGAAATCAAAGGATTAAGACCTAGAGGTCTTAACTGGTAAAGCAGAGACCAGTTGCAAGGACAGGAAACAGTCTCTTCTACAGGGCATGTAGTGACACCAATTTTTATCAGAAGTGAAAGAAAAAAAATTTGCATCCAGTTGGGCTCTTCCCAATAAAGGTGTCTACCTTGAAATTATAAAAGAGGATCAGAAACACAAATGCGTCTACCTTGTGATGAACTTACTGCGACTACTGACAGAATTTTCGGGACTCAAACTGTGATTAAAACACCTATAAAAGAGACATAAATGGCTCTGGCTAAACAGCAGTGTATTAAATTGCTTACTGCTAAACAAAGATTTGAACAGATCTCGCAACCATTTACACATTTTTAGTGCTATCTTTATCTGCAATCAAGAAACACTGATTACAGAGAGGGAACTTTTCCTTCGTGGAGTCCAAACTCCTTGAAAGTCAAGAAGCGTCTGTTCAGAAATTCTTCTTCTGCATTTTCAAGGAAACTCCAGAGATTTTTGCATATCGTCCATCATCAGGTCTGTCAACAGCAACATTTAAAGAAGCTTTGAATTAGAAGAATGATCTGTCTTTCAGAACATAAGTATCTATCGCATGTGTATCAAAATTTTGAAACGTTCATCCCTACCCCACTGAATAGAAATGTACCTTAACAGTGCTCCTTGATAATAAATGAATAGGAGATAAATGATTTTTTCTAATTGAAAGAATCAAGGATGGGGAAGAGTTTTGTCTATGACTAGAATTTTGCCTCAACTTCAATTTTGTGATCTGTCATGATCACAGATGTTCAGGAGGAGAAAAGCAACAGTCAAGATCGTTAGGAAGCAATTCAATATTTAGAGAGCAAAGGATATTTTCTGATTTCATTTTGCAAGGCCAGAACATATCACTGCATATACTGTTAAGCATGTATAGAATATGTATAGCTGAATTCAAGAGAAATGCAAGAGACTGGTAATTTCCCAAGTCTTCAACCAGTATAATATAAATGTGATAATTCCCTTCAATATCTTCTGAAAAAAAAAGGAAAATTGTACTAGTAAGCACACTAAGGTATTGGCATCCTATAAAAAGATAAAGAACATGAATGGATGAACAGATTCTCATGGTATCTGATGCCATGATTGTGTTAGGGCTCAGTATGGGTTTGCTGGCAGCAACCTGGATATGTCACCGAAGTAAGTCAGAGTTCTTTTCTTTCTTGATATCATGGAAACAGATTGGTATCAAAGCACTGAACTGGAAGTACAAGCACAATGCCTTCAGGTAGTAGGAGTCACTGACTCCACCACTGGTGTTAGGGTTAAAGTTTCAGAAGGCATGCACATGAATTAGTGACTCCACAAAACTGAAAAAGAAAAAAGTATTAAAGCTCGCAAAACACAAATTGAAGTTCAAAGACAAAAAGTAATCGAATAAATAATACTACTGTTGCAGCAAACATGAATGACAACAGACTATAAAACAAAAAGGAAAAGGAAACACATCTTGGGTTTGATACTAACTATGGCAACGTGTAACTTTAAGACATTTTATTTCAAGTTAATTATAAACAATTGTTATGATATACAATGCCAGTAAGCCAGGGAAGAAGATTGAAGAGGATCTCATCCAATCCATTGGTTCTGAATGCTAATGGAATAAAACATCAATCATTCAAAGACCAGAAAATATAAAAAGCAAATTCTTCAGAGCTATGGAGTTGTGAGCAAAATGTTTCTGTATCACAACAGATGTTTATCTTTCTTTTTATTTTTACATACATTTGCTTTAAAATTAACATTTATGTGTATTGGGAATAATGAGGAAACAAAAAGTATAAAAATGTTCCTTCAAAGTGTTTTGTCTAATCTAAAACACTAACATTGAATTTAGCTTCATTTATGCTGACTTTTCCAGGCAGAAAATTTTAATTTCACAAAAATTAAAAGCCACTTGTTTGGACAAAAGTCAATCTATAAATATGATAGAATGCAATTCAGTATTAGAACTCAGGTTAAAGTTGATATAAATATAAAAGGTATTTTGCAATTACATAGAATTACGAACTTCTCCAATCCCACATCCTTCTCCATACTTAAGTTGATATGCTTTGTCTGAAGAGGAAAAAAAGTTTATGATTTCATTATTGTTCTCTGCGTAACATAGTTTTAGACTGTTAAACACAAACTTATTTGCCTATTATTGCATCATTAATTTTTTCTTCTATATCATCACAGTTTGATTACATACACCTGTCGATATTTTTAGAGTATGTTATGAGGGAGAACTTCACCTGCACTGCTATTTTGGAAAAGCTGAAACTGTATAGGAATGTCCATTTGTTTATGTTACTATGATCTATTAGAATTGATAAAGACTCTCCATTTTCTTATATACTCAGGAATGGACAAATCTGCATCAATAGGGGAAAAGGCTAATTACTCACACTGAGGTCATTAGATACACACTTTCTTTTTGTCATTACAAACACGGATATTTTTGCAATAATGTGCAATGCAGAGTAGATGAAGCAAATAAATAATAAACCTCCTTATTCTGATGCTAATGCAAAACCAAATGTTATTTCAATTATACAGCTGTAAAAATTAAAGTGAGAAAGGTATTAAAAAATAAACAGCAATATTCAACACAATATCTGTTACTTACATACACCTCCTATATCAGTACATTACCTCTGCAGTGACAACGGCACAAATAAAGATAGTTGTTTTGAATTTTTATTAAATTAATTGGAAATTATAAAATATTTTGTTCATTAATTGAAACTAAAAATACACTCTATTTTACAGAATAATATATTTGATTTTGATGAATACTGTAGTCAAACATAAAAATATTAGTGTTTAATTCTCGTTTCGATCATCCATTTTAATTTCTACACACTTAGAGGGATCAGCATTAAGACTTCATATCCAGAAATTTTCATAATTCTTTGAAAAAATATTACCTCTGCCTAAATTCCTGGCAGAAATCAGTATTATTACTTAGTTATAAAGTAGTGTTCTAAATGAAATTTTCTAGAAGAGCTTTTGGCTAATTTTAGTTATGTACTTCAGTCCAGTGACAAGCCATTTGGTTTTCCTCAACTCCGCCATAGTGACTAATGCCCAGTGTAATTCTTGGCTGAAATTTTTTTGACCACCATATTTTTCACAGCAATGCCCATTCAAAACATTCATTGCAAAAGTTAAGTTTCTAGAGTCATGTTTATGAAATCCCACTAGGACTTCCTGTATAGATATATATTTGATAATATTGTTTCTAATAGAATTCTGAAATCCAATAATTGCTGTTGGACAACTGTTGACCTATTTACTTTCATTATTTCTTTTGCTAATAATATAAGGCAAGTGAGAAGATTAAACTTAATTTTGCCTTTTAAAGCACTTACTGTAATCTTTATAGTGCATAAGCTTCCTTAAACAATTTATCTTTTTCAATGAAGAAAATCCTTTTTTTTTTTAATTTCAGAATAGAGCAGAAACAAATCTGTTCTCCTTATCATATTTTTCCCAGATTTTTTAAATAACAGGGAATGCATCTCTGCTTCTCTCTACTCCAATTAGAATAACTAGTTTAAAATTTTGGAAAAAGGCAGTTTAGAAAACCTTCACTAACCAAAAGTGAACGTATAACGAAAAATTGAACAAACGCTAATTTTTATTAATGACAGTTTTAAAAGTAATTATTTTTTCTGTTAACTCCATCACCTTTCTCAATAAAAACCTCAGAAGCAACCTGTATCCTTAAATATTATGGGAGTTAAATTTTAAATATACAATACATCATTACTATAATCTAATAGAATATCAGAACTTCAGTTATTCAGGTAGAACAGGTCTGCATTCCAGGTAAAATACACCAGTAAGATCATAGTCCAGCTCTCTGTCAATGCTGTATTGTGCTTGCCCGTACAAATATGTTTGTACCTCAGGCTTTCTCTGCCATACTAAAATCTTAATAACAGGACACCTGAGGGATTATTTCATCCTCATTTCCCTACCCTACAGAGAGTCTTTGACAGAAACTTCACGAAACAGAGATTAGGAGCTTTCCTTTCAGTTGTCTTCTTTAGGGTGAAATCTAAGATCTACCTTTTTATGCACACCTTCATTGTCTAAGACCTACAACGCAGTAGTTATTACAGCCCCAACATACAGACAGCAGAAATGATGCAGTACACTGAGATCAATCGCATGAAAACAGCAAGATATACAGAGTGCCGATAAACATGAGAGGGTTGGGAACCCAAAAGGGAAGAATCCAATAGGTTCTGAGCAAATGACGAGGTTTGAGGCAAATTGGGGCTGAGCCAAAGAAAAAACAAAACAAAACAAAAAACACCCCTTCCCCTCACCAGGTTCAGAAAAAAACAAGGGAAGTGTGAAAAGTATAAACTATTTACTTTAGTAAACAGACAAGTTAAGATACAACAGTATTAAACGGCAAAACCTGAGATATCCCACAAATCCTGTGATGTAAAGTGTCCTGTGATGTGAAAAGTCCTGAATGTGGAAAGTCCTGCCAGTCTCAATGAAATTTCGCCAGACAGTCCCAGAAGAAACTCCTCAGGTGCACAGAGTCC
>WEKX01021521.1:48595-76095 GCA_013390025.1 Pitta sordida
AGGGAAAAAAAAAAAGAAAAAAAGACCAAGATACGGGGCTCTCCCAAAAGCTGGAGCAAACCTACCAGAGCAGCCCCTCTCCAGCCCCACACAACTGCAGCTGTGTCAGAGAGTTCTGTCCAGCTCTCTGTCCTGTCACTGTGTGAGCCACCAAAAAAATTTCTTTTTCTTCAACTGCTGCTCCTCAGTTTTTGGATTTTTTTTTCTCGTCTTCTGGATGGAGAGAGAAAATGACCTTGGTGTTGCTAAGGACCAGTATCCACAACAAAATTCCTCCTAAACTGAAGCCAAAACACAAAGATATGGAATATATACACACCACCCTAGGACAGGGAAGCTGCTGTATGCTGGAGACACTGCTTGTCTTCTGTGTAAGAGCTTTGAGGTCACTGTGGAGAGGTTAACTTGTAGAGACAAAACCATGACATAAAACCAGGACCAATGTCTTTGAAGTATCTGCACATACAGTGCAAACTTAAACAAAAAAGAATCAAGGCTTTCACTCTTTGGTATCAAAAAATCTAAGGCAGAATATGGTTCCACGAGAAGCAATCTTCCAAAATAATTTTGACCACTGCATGTAAACACAAAATTTACTGGAGGCAGAAGATTATAACATCTGCTGGATGTTCACTGTACAGCATATGTCACCATTCAAATTAAGCCTCAAAGAAGCCAAACCTCAAATCATAAATGGTCTCATAAAATCTGGTGCAGTAACTGCATAAAATGAAAATATAATAATAGTTTATGTAAATTGCAACATTTTATGCAAACTACTTACATGGGATTGTTAAAGAATTAATAGTGAGGCTTCTTTATTAAACACTCATTTTAAAAAACTGATAATGCTCAGAAAAGAAAAATACTTTCCCACATAATGGTAAAAATATATTTCCCGGAACTTTTCAAATCAGAATACCATTTTATAGGAACTCTTATAAACAAACAAGGACAACTAAGGCAAATATTTTAAACTGAGTAGCTATTTTTTCCCATTAGAATTTCACAGAATCCTGCCAGCTCAATCAATATGCGAAATCTAACATTATCTGTATAAAAGAGGGTACATGGATATTTAACATATCCTCTAAGCAAGTAACTATAACATACAGACACACAATATTTCTACATTTTTTACGGATTGCACCAAACAGCAGTTCAGAAAATATTTAAATAATGAAAACATTTAGTTATTGTTTCTAGAAACAATGTATATAATAATTTTAAGTATGTTTCTATTATAGAAATCATTTATGTAATAAATAGTCTCTGAGAACTAATTGTCATTGGATTTCAGGATATATTTAGATACAATAATGATATAACAGCAATTGCAAAGCCACCTGTTTTTTCTGATAAAAAAGTCCCTGGTTTACTGCAGCCATTTTGGTTTTTAGCACTGCCCATTCATTTCAGAATTGTCATTTTCTACAGCAAAGATACAGCAATTGTACTTGTTCTCTATAAAAATAGTAACCCAGTCTAATTTGCTCATTGTTGTAGTTTCAATGTAGTTAACACAACTGAAGTCACTGACAGTAAGTGGCATGGTCACTGAGAAAGAAACTACATTTCCTTGTTTTGGACAAGCCTAAATTGAGTTTTAGGAATGTTAACTTAAATGCATGTTCCACAAATAATTTCAGAATCAAAATCAGAAAAAAAAGAAGGAAGTTATCAGAAAGCTTTTTGAGAAATACCTCCTAAATGTACTTATACCCTTGTCTATGCCTGGATGTGCTGTCACAACTAAAGAAGAGAGCTCTCTCTCTCTCTGTGTCACAAGAACATGGTCAGCACATAAATGGGCAAAGGGAGCTACACACAATGTCAATTTGTCCTCTACTACAGAATCCCAAGGAAAAAAAAAGGAGATTTGTCAAGGATAGGGAAGGATGAATATAAGCATAATAATAATTTATATGTGGATTACAAAACCTGAAGAACTTCAGTGATCAGAAAGTGGTACCTTTCTCTATCTTTGAGTGATGTAAGTATTTGTAATGTGAATGCTCCAAGCAGTAAGTTCCCATATCCACAATCATCACAGGAGCAGTTCCTGAGTTCCTGAAGCAAATAGAATCACTCTATCACATGCTGCATTAGCTTTGAGTCTTCCTCTGTATTACTGCAGTGGTTGATAAGATATAGATAAAGCTTCAGCAAACATAAAGAATGCAGGCACTTTTTAGCAACACCACTGATACAGCTTCAGCTCTGATGGGCACATTCCAATGAGAACAAAAGGCTGTATGTTGGGGGGTTGACAAGACACTTTGACATATTCCACATTCAGTTTATGTATTCAGGCAAAGAATGCCGTGTCCTCATCAGCAATTAATATGAACCGTTTTGGACACCATCTTAAGAGTTTAGTTTTCTACAACAATAGCAAAGAATTCCCTAGATATTAAAGTGGAAAACACTCCCAGTTTTCATGTATGAAGTATGTAAAAGTATATAAAAATACTGACCCTTACTGAAAGAGAGTAAGGAAGTATTCCTGGAGGAATTTTCCTTTGGGTGAGATATAAATGGAAGGTCCTACCAAATCGGTCATTAGCAGTCCCAGGTAACTCTTCACAAGAGTAGGTGTGTTAACTTCAGTCTGCTGGCCAAATTCCAGCTCAGGTAATTACATTCAGCCTACCTAATTTCCCACTGCAATTACAAATACAGAGAGATTCTTAATTTCCAGTCCCAAGCCACTGTGCTGTGTTGAATAGTTGCTGGGTTTCACCCAGGGTGGCTGCACTTTAGCAGCAGATAAAGCAAGTATGTATAAATTGTGACAGTTTGTAAAGCATTTTGGAATTGTTTGAGATGAAAGTTATACATAGTTATAGAGTTAAGATAATTCTAATTGAAATACTCCACTGCTACTGATCTAAGTATCACTTATAAAAAATCTTTAGAAGGAAATATTTTTGGTGCTCTGGACAAATCAGCTAGTCAATATTTAAACAATCTTAAATGTAAGTATTAGAATTTGAAACTGCATATATGCAAGAGCAATATTTTAAAAAGACACCCCAAACCCCTGGCAAACCTTAATGAAGTTTACAAGCATCATAGGATTACTTCTCCAGTGTAAGAGTAACGGCACATCCAATCTGCCAAACCTCACTCTCACTACTAACATCCCAACAAAGGCCTAGACATGCATCACATACCACTGTCAAAGCTATCTATAAAGCAACGATAAGGTTAGCAGATACCATTAGACAGAGATTTTTTCTAACATGGATTACTAGACCTTACGTTAATATCCTATAACATCTCTATTCAATAAATGCTTAGATTTTTACTTTCCCCGAAGTCTCTCTCTCTTGCATTTCATGTCAAAAGACTAACTAGATTACCACTGAACTGAAAATTCTCTTGCCATAGAATTATGGAATATTTGACCCCATAATTCAGACCATTTTATTCTGAGGAAGGTACAAACAAGATCCGTATATGAACCAAGGCTTGGAATAGGTCTCGTGAAACTGGTACGCTAGTTTATTTTTACTAGCTCACTGCAATATCCTGTGATTGGAGTGAAGTTATATTCTATGTCAACTTATATGTAATTTTAGCACCACCTTCATTGCTAGTTTTGGACAATGGGAATGTATTATCCCAGGGCATAAAAGATTCCATAAAGGCTAGGTGGAAGACAATGGAAATCCAACACTGTTTAAGGAAATCAGTGAATAAATTACAAAACTGTCCATTTGCCCGCCCCTTTTAATCTTACTGTCGTATTCAAACTATTGGGCATGTAACTGAATATCTCAACTGTACCTGAAGAAATAATGGAGCGTGTCTCTGCAGTAAAACAGAACGGCACTAAACTGATGAGTTTAACCCAGCAGAAAGAGCGGCTGTAAACATGACAAATGCCTGCTATTGATTTCAGGTTTAATTACTCTGTGCAGCACTGACAAAGCCCATCAGATGTTGTTGTGAAGTGTAAATGGAACAAACTACACTTCACTGCCCATAGGAAACTGATGGTGTCTGCAGTTTGCATTGTTTACTTTATCCTCCGTAAACTTCAGCCTTGATCAAATTAACAAGTGCTACTACCCTCCAACAAACTACAGTGCACTACGATTTTACAGCAACAGCCTTGGAACAATAGTTCTGGAGTGTTTCCTTGATAAAAAATGTCTGGCATAATGGCAACTGCTGAACCTTACTGTCCAGCATGGCATGGACTCTAACTAGGCTAGGAAGAATTTTTAAACACACTCTCTTACATTTCCTCCTATTTCCGGGGAAAGGATTGATAAATCACTTAGTATTCTGATAAAACTTTTAGTTAAACTATACTGCCCACACTGTCTAGGAAGTCTCTAATGAAAGCAGAACAATAAAATCAGAGCACATATAGCATGTTGCAGCTACTGCTCAAAAGGCTCCCTGAAATAATTTCCTTTATTCATACACATATAGCACTACTTATTCACCGTTGTAGATTTTCGGTTCTTCCTACATTCTCCTCTACATCCTTTTATCTTTTCATTGGGTTTATTTAACATTCTAGCAACCAACAAATATAACACAATGTTGAAAAAATACATGCAGTTTAAGTCCAATTATTATGAAAAGTACCCTTTTTTTTTGTTCATACACAAGACAGTTTCTTGGCTTCTACCACATTGACACTGAGTTTGTTACTTTACAAATGAAAGCTGTTGTTCATCTTTTTCAGATTTTCTCTTTCTGTAACAAGATTCTGCTGTCAGTATGAATGTAAGCAACATTGTGGGCTGTCTTCATTGCGTTTAATGTCTGCTAAATGAAAAGGGGCTTTGTTACAAGTAAACTGTTAGGAAATAGAAGACCTAGGTGCTAGATTGAGTTGCTCAAACACTGACAGGAAAAACATGTGTAGCCTACTCAGGTAAGCAATAGGTAAGCAATAATTGGCTCTCCTAAACTGCTGCTCACAGATGCACAGCTCTAAGGATTTGCCCTTCTTCTGCAATGAACGAGCCGAAAACAAGTATCTCCTTACCAACTCCAGCAACGTCAACACAACACATAGGCACAGGTGGGCTAAGTAATCTGGAGAGTCTTATTTCCTTCCAATAATCAGTAGAAACTAGATGTGTGCATCCTCAGAACCAATCTGTACTAACAAAGAAATTACTAGTAAGCAGACATTATTTTCCTCATCATACGCCAGTTTTGAGGGGAACTGCATTCAGTAAACAAAGAATGCAGAATTTCTGTTCCAAGATACACATCAGAATAAGATGACAAATCAATAGACTAGCACTGTGCACAGGAAAGATGAAGGAAGAATGATTTCCCATGAATGTTATTATAACTAAATCCTGAATCCTAATACGCAGCACCTGCAAAATAACCACAATATTAGACCTAGTCAGCAGGGATTTAGGAGAGGTAGGTCCTGTCTGACCAACCTGATCTCCTTTTATGAACTGGTGACTCTCCTGGTTGATGATAGAAAGGCTTTTTCTTTTGGAGGATGTTCTTTTAAGATATTTTCCTATAAAATTACATTTACTATAAATACACTTCTACATCTATCTTAGAATGTACAAGAATGAATGAACCCTTAAACTCCAAGATATTCCTAGACAGTTTGGCTTCTCAAACAAGTCTACTTCCCTTGTCAGTAGAGGCGATTCAAAATGTTAAAAAATTATAAATGGCTGCTCCAGCGTTGGTCCCAAAGGAATTTAAAAGACAGTTTGGATAATGTTATTTTCTCCTGCCTTCTGTTCATGACATATTTACAATTTATAAATTTAAATAGTTTCAAAGACTGAGCTTGTTATAAGTGAATTTGACTGAGGAGATTGTGGAATTCTGGCTGAGTCTTTTCTCGGGGTACTGACAGGCCTAGACTCATGATTATGGATCCATGTCTTGTCTATGGTGTACACTGACCAAACTTACCATCTAAGATAGGGTATTTTTGACTTTGTCTTTGAAAAGTAAAGAAAAAATTCTGTGTTTTTCCAGCATGACTTTTACCTATAAGGGAAAGGATATTCAAACATGAGGCTGCTCCACAGGGTGCAGTCCTTGAGTACTGGCTGCTCCAGCGTTGGTCCCATCCTAAAATACAGATCCTACCAGGTAGAGTTCTGCTCCAGCACGGACCCTCCTCTCCACGGGCCACACATCTCTCCCAGGACCCTGCTCTGATGTGGGGTTCCAATGGGCTGCAGCCTCCCNACTAGCAAAAACCCAGCCACAGCAAAACCCAATACATAGCCTTATCATGTGTTATGAAAATTCATCATGAGTATTTCCAGGCAGTAATTTTCGATTCAATCATTCCTATGCCTAAAAGTGATCATTATCATGAAAGCTGCTACAGTAAATATAGGTAGGTTTGGAGACAAATCCATAGTAATATTGGCCAGAAATTTAATATTCTACAGAAAAATTCTAGATGTAGATAAAAGTGTTGCTATTAATGAAAATAAAATAGATGGAACCTGTCTCTTGACAGCAATTCTAGATTACACGTATCTATAAAGACTGTAGATATCCCAGATACTTTAGAAGGCTAACAAATTTAGTTTCTCCATCTTCCCCCATGATTAATGTACTTTTAAAACTGCACCTTCCTGAATTCTTTTGTTTAAGATGATCAAATTTCTGGACACTATGGAAGATTTATTTTTTCCTCCATGTAAATTTTCTATTTCCTGTTCATAATATTCTAAGCATGGTGATAGGATCAAGTACATCATAGTGATGAGATACATTTCTCTTCTTCCTTCATGTCTCTTAGCGAATATACCTTGTAGGTTTCATCATTTTAAAAAAAAAAATTCTGTCTACATGTCTCTTCCTTATTCTGTCTAAAGATGAAATGGGGAAACTCAATACACTGTATTTCCAAGAAACACTCATTTTATAATAAATAAATCAAATTTATGACATTCATCTCACTTTCTCATAAAATCCAAACATAACACAATATTTGTAATACTGAGTGAAGGATTCAACCCCACCTCCTTTGTCTACATCCTTCAGAAACTAAGTAACTTTTATATAGTCATGACCTATTACTCAGCATTTTTTAATGTGAAGTGGGTGAAAGAGTAAAACTTTAAGCAAAAATCTCAATCAAGCATTTTACTGTATTTGGTCAGCAGATTTCTTTTTGGAAGCACAACATGTTGTTATTTGTACATTTTTAATAATTTGCTTGACTTTCAAAATGTTTTAAAGATCCTTGTGGGTCCCTTCCAACTCATAATATTCTGTGATTCTGTGATTCTGTGACAAGCTGAAACTACCTGTAACTCATGGCTAGCCTTTCCAACAACGGCTACAATTTGAATTGAGTGCATGGCAGTCTTCACAGGAATGGGTGACTAGAATTTCTGTCACTTGTCTGCATGGTGTCCATTCTAATGAGAAAAGAAAAGGAACAAAAGGCATACAGAGGTCTGTTTGGCAACATGACATCATTTATATTGGTTTTGAGATAAAAACCACCAGAATCTTCTAACTCGTGGGCAGAGAAGAGAACTATTATTTGAGATCAGTTGCCTCAAGGTGGAGAAAATGTAGATATTCTCACTGCTCTTCTACATAGAATGATTTAGGTTAGGAGTGATCTTTAAGATCTTCAAGTCAGACCATTAACTTAGCACTGCCAAGTCACCAATTAAACCATGTCCTTAAATGCCACATCTACACTTCTTTTAAAAACCTCCAGGGATGGGGACTCATCCACTTCTCTGAGAAACCTGTTCCCATGTTTGTCAACCCTTTTAGTGAAGAAATGTTATCCAATACCCAAACTAAATGGCAAAACTTGAGGCCATTTCTTTGTTGAAAACTTTAATATTCCAAAATCATCAGGATACAAAGTACTTTAAAAATATTAAGTCTTATTTTTATTGCCTAATGTGGTCTGCTACAATTAATATAAAAGAAGAAACCAAACCTAATGTTTAAGGTCATAGGTGGACTGGAGAGCTTTGTATTACAGCCAGTTTATTCCCTGGTTACACCTTTGTTCTAATAAGATCACTTGGACAGTCCTTCACTCTGTGAACATCCTGGCCTCCACAGCTGACATCTGCAATGATAAATACGTTGAGTGATTTAGCTTTTAGAAAGACCACCTTGAATCTGCATTCAAATGTCCTGAGAATTCTCCTGAGGAAAGGTACACTTACCAAGGACTGAAGAAGAACATGTCACAGAAAGAATAATGGTAAGAGTAGAATAATCCTTGTAGAGTTTAAGGTAGAAGTATTCTAAGGTTGAGTATTATTTAGAATAGCTATGCTCTGAGTAATTATAGACAATATCTTAAGTAAAAGGATATTTTTCCAGAGCTTCACATTAATGTGAATAGTTGGATTGAAAGCAGTAAAATGAAATACAGGAAATGGTGGAGTTGATATTAGGAAAATATTCATCACTGAGTAGTACACATTCCTGGCTGGTGTGCTATTTTCCGGAAGCAGTACAGTTCCGCTATCACAGATAGTATAGACTACCTGCACCACAAAATAAAAGTTTGAACCATAGAATGTTTTTGGTTGGAAGGGGCTTTTAAAGCTCATCTAGTTCCAACTCCCCTGACATGGGCAGGGACACTTTCACTGTACAAGGCTGTTCAAAGTCCCTTCCAACCTGGCCTCGAAACTGCAGCTTCTCAGGGTAACTGTCCCAGGATCTCACTCTTTTGCCCTGAGTGTGAAGAAAAGTGTTTAAATACCCTTGGAACCAAAAAGATGCTAAACTAAACAATATTACTATTCTCTGTTAGAAGGTCTTATCATGCTTAAAACTGAGTGTGCATTACAGGTGCTCTCTGAGGTAAGGATTAAGTAAACAGTGAAAAAACATTAAAATCTAATGTGAAGTGTTACAAGTCTGAATTATTTTCTTTTCAGAGAAGGATAGATTAGTAATTTCTGGTTTTGTGAAGCTAAGCAATCAGGATTATTTTAAAGAATTAAAACAGTATGAAATAGTTGACAAACTCAAGTCCTACAGCCACCTAGGCATACGTTTAAATTAGTGGCTATGAGTAATCCTGTTGAATACATAGAATTTAAGTGCATAATACATTACAAAAATATACTAAAAAATTATTAGTCTTTAATATCTATGTGCACATGAACCTATAAATGCACACATTTATAATATGATGGATTTTTTTCCATGTTGAAGTCATGCAGTAATGAATTGGCCTCCGTTTAAAATACATTTTTGCTGTTTCATAATAAAAAACACAGAGAATCCATATTAAAATGAAAAGTTAAACCATTTATACTCTTAGTAGAATAAAGACTTACAAATCTAAATCTTGTATCAAGTGTGAAGTGCCCATGTACACTTGATACATAGGCCTCCATTAAACGCTCTGTCACTGTCTAAATACAATTTTCCTTTTCTTTTTTTATTTTAAATGAGTTAGTCAGAAACCTCTGATAGCACCATTTCAAATGCAAATAATTCTGTTCCAACTGCCTCTTTACATTAGCTAAATGAAGTCATCAGTAAACAAAATTGGAAGAAATCTTAACACAACTGCTGTAAACAACTTTAAAAGTTTTATATCCCAAAAGATTAAAAGTGTTAGAAGACAGTTCAGATTCACTGGAATGTTCACCACTGATAGGGTTTATAGTCAAAAAATAATCTTTCTCATCTCACCCAAACTGATACTGGTCACAGCAAATTATAATCAAAGATAGATTTCTTGGAGGGTGATAATACCATTAGATTTAAGGAATTAAAAATACATGAAACTTTTGAGTTAATGAACAGGGTCCTTAACTGCTCATTTAATTCAAACAGCTGTTTGTTAATGCCCTAAGCAGTGTCATAAACTGTGAAAATACTGTTGAGTGCAAGACACTAGTTAATGCTATAAAGCAACACATGCTCTAATATTAAAAGGATTTAATGGGATTAATAGAGAATAAAACATTAACTCTCTATTATGATGTTTTTAGGACCCAAGGGCAAATTCTGGCTAAAAAGGACTCTGGTTCTAAAAGCTCAAAAAGTAAACTATAGCACTGTACAGCAAATCATGGCAATTTTATGCTCCTGAAAAAAAGTGGAACCCTGATAAGATCACATCTGTTCCAATCACAGACTGGATAAAATCACTGTTTACTAAAGTCCTAAATAACTAAATATGTGGAACCCCAACAAGATTCCATCTGTTAAGACTACAATTTGGATAAGGCCCCATTACAAAAATTTCTATATAATAACATATCACTACAAAATAATGAATTTTATTCTATTTTCTTCAGTTTCATAAATACTTTCATAGGGATACACAATATTGCAAAAATCCTACAACATAATTAACTGGCTTGATGAACATTAATAATAGATTAGAATTTGGATTGTCAATTCCAAAAAGCAGTAAAAAACTAGTCTTCATGTTAAGGCCATACAACCTTAGCCATAAGTTATTACTTCTAGTTATTTCAAATATATAGTTAATTTTTTTCCCTCCTAATGCAACAACAGGCTTGATAGCATATGTGCTTCATCAATTCTAAAATCTTCTAAAAATACAACAGAAAGTAGTCAGAGTCTACCTTTAAGGGTGTATCATTTTTGAAAATTGTCTTGTAGTAGGAGAATTTTTTTTTTAAGTTCACACAAGCTTAATACATAAATAAAATCTATTCTAATGCCCAAGGGTGGTGTTTTGGGGATTTTTTAATTATACTACAAGAATTTGGGGTTTTTTCTACAGATTGAAGAAAATGAAGTTAAATGTTGTATTTTCAGGTCATATTGTACTCCAAAACACTATTAATTGCCTTACAGGGTAATCCATAAGATGGGATGCATTTCTGTCCCTTTAAATTTAAAAAAATAACCTCCACAAACCTAGCAAAATATTTTAAGTAATTTAATTACAATTCTTTGATTATTTCCTGTATTTAATATTCTTTAAAATATTAATAATAATCTGCAACTGTACCTGCATATCAGATATTTTCACCTGAATATCTCAGACTGTGACTTTTATAAGATCAGAGGATGAGAGAGAGACCTCATGAATAATAAAAGTGAGGACTGACACCCACCAAAAAGGCAATCAAAGATGTGAATGTTCATAATTTCTGCATAAGTTCATGTAGAATATACATTCTTGTGCTTGGCTCCTCCAAAAGAAATTGCTTAAAACCAATCACATATCTAGGGGATAAGAGTATTTACTTGCAAAATAGTGGTCTTTAACAGAAGATTGTGTCCAGGTTTTCACAGATCAACCTTTTCCATAAAGGTACAGCAGCTGTTCATATAATGATGCAGAAGGAATAAGAGGACAAATTAAGAAATAGTTTTCCACACTTGGACAAACTTCTAATAAATACAATCATAGAATTTTTAAGGTTGGAAAATATTTCTAATCATAAGTCCATTTAGAAATGTTAATCGAAGTATATTGAAATACCTGAGTTTGTCTCAGCAGAGATTAAATTTCAGATAAGGGCTGCTGGGGTTTTTTTTAGTTTGTTTTAGTCTGTGAATCTAGAAAGCAAAATAATCTTCCTAAATGTTTAAACTAGATTCCACTTGTAATAACAGGACCTGTTTCCCTGTAGCCTTCTGGCAGATAAAATCATCCAGATATTTTTTTCTTGGACATGTGTGCTATTCCCTTTAGACTTTCTTTAGCATTCAGAATACAACTTTCCAAAGATCCCTCCTATCTTCTGTTCCATCTTTCTCATTGTATGAAAACATCTTTTTCCCATCTGAGCTTGCTTACATATACTGAACCATTAGAATTTTCTTCCCTATGAAACTCGCATGGCAACATTTTGTGAACCTTGTCTTATGATGCTGCTTCCAGTTCTGTGGTCAGGACTTAAAAGTTGGCATTTCCCAAGTGTTCCCATATAGTAGTAATATTTGCCAAGTGCTGCTATGTGTTCTGAAGTCGTGCAATGCTGACACAGAGGATTGTATTACAGTTGTATGGGGCAACTGTGTAGAACCCACTAAAAATTTCAGGCCATCTTTCCTACGTAACGTGACTATTCTATTACTTTAAAATTTTTTACCACACTTGGGTTTGCAAAAATTTCTTACTACTTAATAAAAAGGTGATTTAGTGGTTTTTCTTCATCTAAATAGAAGATATATCATAAAACTTTTGAAGACATTGCTTTTCTGATGCATATTTAGCCAAGCACATAACTGAGTAGCAACTATGTACCAGGTATGGCTGGGATAGAGTTAAGTCTTTTAATTGCAGCTGGTATGGTGCTGCATTTTAGATTTGTGACCAAAACAGTGTTAATAGCACACTAATGTTTTAGCAATTGCTGATCAGTGCTTGCACAGCGTCAAATCCTTCTCTTGTTTCTCAGTCTCCTNAAAAGTCAGTATTCATTTATTGGATTGATAGTTACTTATTAATTTTGTGTTCTATTCTTCCTAAAGGGGTTGATGGCTGAAAGAAGCAGGAAGCCTTGCCGTCTCCATCCTTGGACCTGACTGCTGCTCCATGATCAGATGGAGTCTACTGAGAAGAGATTGAGGAACATGTTCTTTATCTGAAAGCCACTGAACATGTTTACTGGGAAGAAACTTCAGGAGTACAAGCTAGAGCTGGCTGAAAATCACACGAGTAGCAAGCCTGCAGAATGAGCAAAGGCTGGGCATCTCCTGAGAAGTACTTCTTAACTTTAACCTCAGGATAAGAGAAGACTCGATGAGGAGCCCAGTGACATGGTCTAGTTGGTGAGGAGTTGGACTAGATGATCCTGTGTGTCCCTTCCAACTCGGAATAACCTGTGAACCTGTGACATTCCACCAGAATATAATTAGTTTTTAATGCTTGTGGTCAAGTTCAAATAAGTACTTGTCCTGACAGAAAAAGATTCCATCGTTTCAACCTATTTGTTCCATTGATATTCTTTATTTAGATCTTGTTTTGATTATGCAGTCAGTGAACACAAATGAACCCTTGAAAGGTATCTTGGGTACCCAATGTTCCATCTTCACTCTAGCATGTTTGGAGATAGCAATGGGTATGTGTTTAATTTTATTTCCTTCCCTTCCTTCCCCCTCTTCTTTTCTGTACAGATAGTTCTTTTGCACTAGTAAAGATGCTAAATTAGCTTTAAAGGAGGTTGGGTTTTTTGTGATTTTTTTTCCAGTTAGGCAGCCTAATTTTGACTGATGTTTAGCAACTAGTACAAGTGCATAAGGTAAGAGTTTTTCAACAGACTTTCATTATTCATTATGCTTCTCAATCCATTATTTTCAAATCAAAACATTCTTAACTTTATTAAAAAGCTTCAAAAATCACATAACTTGAGAAAAAAATCACAAAAATACCTTATTAACAAATAAGTAATTTCCCAAGTAGTTCACTACAATCTATCAAGATACCTAAAATGACACAAAATGGATATTACATCAGAAGTGTTCAATTTATATAGAACCTTCTTTATACTCTGGTAATTTTAATAACAATATGTACACCCAAATTACTTGCAACAGGCAAAACCCTCTTAATATCAGAGAAATAAGGTATTTTTCCCAACATCTAGTTCTGTGCTTTAATTCAAAATACTAGTCTTCATGCTACTTGAATCTTGTGAAAGAGTGGGTCATACTTATTCTGAGAAAATTAAGAAAAAACTGGGAAGAGCACTTTTGGTAAGATGAGATAGACCGCAGCACTGTACATATATAGGTGCTGCTTGAATTGTCTGAACAAGTAATATCTGTTCTTATTTATTCAGGCTGCTTTTGTTCTGGGATTCTCTAGGAGTTTCCCACATGTAGGCATAGCTACGATTTATTGAGTTTTTAAAGCATGGTCAAAAGGGCACTTAGCATTTGTGAGGTTATTTATAATGGTTAACACTATAGCACAGAAATTTAGTCTCTTTAAAATGTTCCCATAATCCATGAAAAGAATAGATTCCATCAAAAGACATCCAAGTATAGCAGCATAATGATTGTCTTGGAAACACTCTGGAGACTCTTGACAGAAAGAGATTGACTGACCTGCTCTCCCCACGTCAGGGACAAAAAATTTCCCCGCATGTGCCTACAGTTCCCCTAATTTTGATTATTCCCTCTATTAGAATTTATAAACAACGTGCTTTCTACCCTCTGTGCTAGCCCATGCAACAGCTGCAATCTGATTGTAAGACCACAAAAAGACATACATTTTCTTTTCTTTCCTGTAATTTTTTACATTTTTCTTCTTCAGTTGTCACTATATCTCTATTTTAACACAGCGCTTCCAATGCTTACAAAATTAATAAGTAAAACAATGGGAGACAAAGCCAAAGCAGTGAAAGGATGGTGTAAGTTGTGACAAGAAATTTCTTGCAAAAAAATTATGTCAAGGTTCAAATTCACTGTAGGCTAGCAGACAACAGATAATTCAATATATTTTATGTTGACATGTTTAGCCCGAGCTAGAAGATATCATAGCATTCCTAAAACCAAAAAGTAACTGAACATTTTACACCACAAATAATCAAAAGGACCTTCTACTAAACATGGATTTTTCGTAACTGAAATGGCACCAAGACCTGCACCCATCTTCAGGTAGACATTTAAGGTTGCGAGTAGATTCTCAAACAGATGGATTTTATAGCAGTGTACAGGCTGGAAAAAAAAAAGATAAGCATTTTCAAGTTACTGAAAGTGAAAGTATTCATCATCCTTGGTTAGCACCTATGGATGTTGACACTACTGAGTTCTGGTAATCTGCAGAACTAGTAGTGCCAATACTTTAGATTGTTGAAGTCTCAGAAGGGCCCTTCAGAGAGACCTTGATAGCCTAGAGAAATGGGCAGATTCTAATAGTATGATACTGAACAAATTCAGATGCCGGGTTTTTCACTTTGGTCATAACAACCACATGCATTTCTATCGGCTGGGGGAGGAGTGGCTGGAGAGTGGTGAAATGGAGAGGGANCATCATGAGAGCTATAGCTGCTGGTTTTCTCTCCACGCCTCACGTATCCTTCAGGTACTCTAACAAACAACTCAAACTAAATGTCTAGTACATTAAAATTACAATCCAGAACTTGTTAGAACATTGTACCTCTCCATGTAATATTTAATTTTTAAGTTAAATTTTCAGTTCACAGTACTCAAGATGTAGATGCAAATAAAGGTAAAGAGAAAGATGGATAATAATAGTCATTAATTTTGTCACTAAACAATGAGGCATAGCCTCCCAGTTTTTGTCGCTGTTGTAAAGATAGAACATTAGTATTAAGCCTTGCCTTCACATGTATACTATTTCTACACTGATTTGTATCAAAAATAGTATCAAGAATTGGTGCAACAAAGGGAAAGCTACAGAACAATAAAATTCTTTCTGAGATACTTGAGTTTCATATCTAGAGCCATATGTACAGAATACATGTATTTCCTCACTATAAATATTTTCTACTCCTGTGGGATCTGTAAGATCATCACTGAAAACATGAACATGGTCTGCAATGATCTTCTCTGAATGAAGTTAAAGTGATTTTACATTATCATGTCAGGATTAAAAATTAGGATTTCCAGACTTACAATATACTAGTCAGCACTGAGGGGCATCTACCAGTGTAGCAGAATTAGAATAATTTCTTGGAGAGTTTTAGGGAAAATAAACTGAGCAAAACATTTGTATTCTCAGAAGAGAAGTAAATATTTATTTGCAGGCGCATATATGCTCTATTCTAAAATGTAGTTGGTGTTTGATTTAGCAAACAGGAGGGGGAAAATGGAACAAGTTTTTCAGCTTCATAACATCAAAGTCGGCAATCTATTGGAAATGCTCAGTAAAAACTACACAGCTAAAGAGACCTACAGCTGTGAGTAACCAACTCATGGACACTAGAGTATATAAATATTTATCCCAACAGCACAGGCTACCTTTATCAGTTTCCTAATTGACTAAGCAAGGTTACTAAGAGTGTGTTATTTTTCAGATTCTATTATTCAGAGCTTCTACACATTCTCATGAACTTATTGGCAGAGGAAGAGATAAATTTCTGATGAATAAAACCCACCATTGCTATACAATAAACTATAGATCAGATTTCTACTCTAGCAATAGGAACTTCTTTCCTGAATGTGGGAAGAATGAAGGAGTAGGTGTGACTTCTGAGTTTCCCACTATTGAACTCACAGAAATTTTGGTCTTGAGATCATCCAAAACAGAGTAGACTCTCTCACACATTCAGAACGAAGTATCTGTGTCTATGCAGATACAGGGATATTTTATTTTTTAGACAGCATTAAGAGCTGATATTGAGGATGGATATATCTGAACTTTCTGAACTAAAAGCATTTATTCCAAAACACTGCTAAACTAATAGTATGACTCCAATGTTATAAAAACCTTTGGTTTTGTGTAACAGCACAGAGATATAGACATTAAAGTTCTCTCATGTAGCACTATTTTGAAAATAATCCAAATCAATTTCACTACAAATGGTAGCATTTATCGATTAAATGTAACAATCTATGTATTTATAGGCAGTATAGTGTGGCTACATAAAAATATGAGAATAATCTTGGAGAGACATCTGAGATATTTGCATGGTAAGTGTTTTGAGGCCCTCTCCCTCCAAGGATCCTGAAAGTTAAATAGTTCTTTTCTTGTCAATGAAAGACTTAACTAAAATAAGCAGAATGAGCAAATCTCCAACTGTGAACTAATTAAAGACAATTCCATTTCATGGTTTTCCCACTAAATGTCATTTGTGATTTTATTTTGCTTTCCCCAGTTTGTCTTACTTTACATATCTCTCTTCTATAAGGCTAATGCAAAATAATAATACTGAACAATATGCACCAAATGTCAGAAAGTAAACATCAGTCTGGAAAACCCAAAATTTTAGACTATGGAACCATCTGCAGATCCACAGTAGTAATACTCTTTAAATTTATCAAGCAATAACACACAGAAATAAATAATGTAAGAAAAATATAAATCAGGAACACATTATTTTGATTAAATTATTTAGACCTGGACACAGCGTAATATGCTAGTGCTTATACAATGCTGAAGCCAGCCTTTGAAATATCAATGCTACTCTAAATCTAAAGGTTTCAATCCACTTTTATGACAAGCCAGCTATATGACAACAAAGGTAACAAAACCCAACTGACTTGGTCAACGTACTTGGGGTTTTATATTCAATGCTATCCAAGGCACATTGCCCTGCAGCATAAGAAAAAGAAAGGCTGGGATTTTTAAGAGTTACGTATTGACTTTCTTGGTGACATATGAAAAAACAAAGTCCAGGGAGAAGAAATTTGATCTGCTTTGAGCATTAGATTGGACTACAGACCTTCCACGGTATTTTCAAACCCAAATGAGTATATGATTTTAAGCTGGGGGTGTCTCATCCTCCTCCTTAACTGCAAGTATGTTTTACCACTACTCTGTACTATGACACCTTTCTAAAACTTGCTTTATATAGCCCTTAACTGTGTGGATGTAGGTGACAAGTGACTTGACAGCCATATCTCCCTACTATTTTTCTTCCCAGCTGCCTCACAGTCTCATACCCGATCAAGAGAAATGCATCCAGGATGGCCCAAAGTCAGAGACCTTGTATCCCATGGCTGGTGAACATGCAATGATACAATAGGCACTCTGTTTAATGTTCATAATTTAATACTGTTATGGACATAATCAGCTGAGAATGCAGTATCCTTCACTAAAAGTTAACTCACACCTTGTCTTAGATTGACCACCACTGCATTAACATAATAAAGAAATGTCATGATTTAAAATGGAACAATAAAATTATAATTCCGTTTTCAAAAAGTTAAGCACAGTTCTCATCCCCTCTTAAGCCTTTTAGGCACTTTGCAAAGGTTAAAAGTTTAGCTTTGTTATTCTTTGCACAGCATACCGGAAGCATTTTAATTTTGATTAACAAATCTGTATTTTTTTCTAAACTGAATATGCAGATCAGTCAGCCATGAAATACAAAACTCCTGAAAGACATCATTCACAAAAAAAAATAGATCAGATTTCTACTCTAAAGTAATTCATGGCATCTGTGGTAGCCCACAATGGTCATACATACATGTGTAAAGCAAAAGTATTTAATAATTATTTCCACAGCAGATAAAAACATATTCTGCTGCTAGGGATATTCATGAAACCTGAGAAATCCCTAAATCTGAAGAAAACCTGTCATTAGAGACAGTAGAAATCTTTTCATCTCTTCCTGATAATGCTTATAATAGAAATAAATTACAGTAAATGTCATCTTCAAATATTTATTCAACACAATCACACCAATAATTTAAAATTAGCGGAAGTTTTCTTTTTCCCACACAATGCACTAGATCAAAAAGGGAACCAAAACAGAATAATAAAATACAGCTTTAGAGAAACCCAACCTCTATTCAAAACATAAGCTTGCTTACTGCCAGTGCCTCAGCTCCAAGGAGCAGGTTTATGAGCTGACAACTTGACAGTATTTCTTTGTTATGACTGGCTGAGGATGTCCGATTGTCACACAATAATTTTCAGTAATTAGTGTACATATTAGAAGTAACTCATCTTTTCAGAAGAACAATGTTCTTTTGGATAAACAATGGCTTCTGCAACACTGAATTATAGAGGCCAAGCTACTAATTTATGGTGGGTTACAATTATACATGTTGTGGGCCACAAGCACTCTGTGGGCTGTGTAATGAAGGCCAATAGTTTAAAAACTGATTAGAATTACAAATAATCTGCCAGGTGTTTTCGTTGCTGGTTTGGAAGACAGCACTATGCTAGTCTTGAGTCTCCAAAACCAAGATGAAAGAAAATGCTATGGAAGACTCTATATCCAATAACACTTCATAAATATCTTTTAAAAAAGTTTATAATTTTTGTATCACTGATCAAGAATATGGGGTAGGGCAAGAGTGGCACTACCACTGATCTTTACATAAAATTTCATAATTCCATGCACATGTTGCACTGGCTTCCAGAATTTGATCATGAATCTGATCATGTGCAAGAGATTTGTGAGCACAAAATAAATTGAGTAGAATAATTACAGAAAAATGGTACGATAGTTGAATTTATCTGTACTTATACCATAACTCTCTATCTCACATCATTATATGAAAATCTGAAATATTCTTTTTAAATACGTTCAGAATAAAAGCAAAAGAAGTTACCAATGTCCTTTCTTTTTCTTCCCACTAGAATTTGAATGCAGAATTTTAGATATATCTAAGAAAATAATACTGTGTAAATGCAAAAAATAGTTATCTGTGATGGACAACCAGTCAACAACATTACCATAAACATGAGATCTATAATTCAGGTACCTAGTAGTAAAAGATAACATCTAATAAATTAATAAATAAATAAAATATAACATCTAATGCAGTGCTTTGAGTTAAAGAGGCAAAAAATAGTAGTATTTTTTAATTGAATCATTGAATCATAGAATCATAGTATATGCTGAGTTGGAAAGTACTCACCGAGAACATCAAAGTCCAGCTCTTAATTCTGCACTGGACCATCCCCAAGAATCACATCATGTGCCCACGACTATCATCCAAATGCTTCTTGAACTCTGTCAGACTTGGTGCTGAGACCACTTCTCTAGGAAGTCTATTCCAGTGCTCAACTACCCTCTGGGTGAAGAACTGTTTTATAATATTCAACCTAAACCTCTTCTGACACAACCTCAGGCCATTCCCTCAGGTACTGTCACTGGTCACTACAGAGAAGAGATCACTGCCTGCCCCTTGTGTTCCCCTCAAGAGAAAGTTGTAACTACAATGAGGTCTCCCCTCAGTCTCCTCTTCTCCAGGCTCAACAAATATAGTATTCGTATGGATAATGCGTGTCTGCATCTGGGAATGGTCATGATGCAAGAAATATCAATCAAGGTTTTTTAACAACACGAAACAGTCCTGGATTAGAAGTGATTTTGGAGAAAACAGGTCATCACACAGGATATGAATGTATACTCTGACATTCAGAATGAGAAAAAAATCACAGTGTTAAAATTAAGGAGTTCTATGAGACCATATATATACAGATAGATTCTGAAGTCTAACTGTCCTGGAACATCCGCTGCCTGTATATACACAGATTTCATGGGTATAAAATTAAAATATCTGTTGCATTATTAGATTATTTATGATTTATAAACATATTAAAATATTTAGACTAGGTTGGATACTAGAGACATAAATGATTGAAATTGCTAAGGGAAGGTAAGTCTTGTACTCAAGTGGCAAATGTAACTGTTTTCAGAAATACTGTATAAGGGACCTTAAAAATATAAAAATAAAGCATAAATATAAAGAACATTACCTGACTTTAGAGTATCCAGAATGTCAAAACTACAACCATTCATCAGTTCAGAGAAAAAACATTTTGGTGTCATTCAGTACAGGTGCACCTTATTAAATTTCAGTTGTTAAGGAATAGTAAGAAGATGTTTAGCCTACCGATTTCCTCAGCAAATGCCAGTGCTAAACCTTCCAAAGGCTATGTTATAGATGACATAACAGTACATTCAAGTTTACATTTACTATTATGAGAAAATACTAACATATCAAACTTGATTTTCATTTAACCTTTTTTTAAATTACAAATTTATTTTAATTTAATTCCAAGTTGTATAATAAAATACCCCTATAGAATGGATTCTAATTTTTTCATTTTTATTTTTTTTAATTTTATTCTCATAAATCCTTTAAAATTAATCAAATCTGATTGACAAAGTGTTTAGACACTTGAAAATTTTCTGTGATACTTCGATTTAATATATATAAATTAAATTAATACTAAAATCTTTGATATTCAGGTTTTTGGTGTGCAGAATTGCATACTCTACTCTTAAAAATTTAGCATGTAAATGTATGTTTCCAAGGCAGTTGATACTCTCCAAGTTTATAATTCATCTGGATTAAATCTTGTTACAGGCTACCGCTGAAACAACTAAAGCATTTGAAACATATAACTTAAACATTAAAACATACATTGAGTATATGTTTTTAAGTAAGTCCTTAAAAAAACCCCACAACAACATTTCCGCTTATTTGTAACACTTTTTATAATCCAGTATATTTTTTTTAAATGAGTATCATCTTGTCCAGTGCAGAAGAATATCACTATGCAACAGTGGTTTTCTGAACCTGATTGCACCAAAAACAATTGCATTTGTGGAAACTGGAGTGTGAAAACCTTTTAGAAATAATAAGAAGGGAACTGAATAACAGTACCTATTTCTGCATAAGGGTAACTGCTAATGGTGATCTTAGCAATAAAGTAAAACCCTTCAGCTTCATTTTGGAAACTCACTGTGACTTTAACTATTTTTGTAGGATAAAGTAAATGTAGGCGTTGATTAACACAATGTGCAAAATATTAAAGAAATGGAGGAAAAAAATTAGATATTTAAGGCCAGGTTTCTACCAAAGATAATGAGGCTGCATAGATTTTGGAGAGAAGAGATACAGCTTTCTATTCTACAATAGCCAAAACATGTTCTGAAAAAATGAAGGCAGACAAACCCATGAAATAGGTATCATGGTCCTGATTGTCTAAGCAGTCTGGAGATGACTTTCTTTACCTATGTAATGCTTACCGCAGATAAAATTAAAAATTAATATTAAACAACTAATGCTCATCAAGAAAAAGTCTTTATTATGTATTGGTTACACTTGGATTTTGAACTAATTTGGATATTTATAATTAATCTAAGCTCCAATGTACTTACCTGGTGAAGTTTCATGTTTTAATGGAAAAAGAATAAGCCCATATTCTGATATCTTCATCTTCTGAGGTACAGCTCCTTTCACAAAGTTGGGTTCTTGCAGACAGGTTGGATTAGGATCCCTGAAAAAAACCAGGAATTTTTATCTATTCTGCAAACAGTCCTCAGACACTGATTTATATATTCTTTCACGATTTTAGGCTAAAAAGGATGATATTTGTTCCTTTTCTTTAAAATGTCCTCTGTTTCTTTGTCCCATTTGTTTGTTTGGCCTGCTATCTACATGAAGTCTACTTTCATATCAAGCATCCCAAAAAAACCCCCAAACTTTCAAATTGGCAAACCATCTTTCATTCTTAAGTGACTGCTCTGTACCAATGCTTATCATCCCTATGTTAGCTGACATACAAAATATAGCATATCCCCGTATTCAATTAATCACGGTTGGATTTTCAGTGAGTTGTGAGACCATGCATGTGCACAGAATGTCCTCGACCCCAGATTTTGTGGCTGGGAAGCACCAAAGGGCGCTTTCTCCGCTTTAATGAGGTTCTACAGTGGGAGCCACACTCCCAGGACCACCCCTCCAGACGTTATTAGTGGAGGGTGCGTGGCTACAAGCAGGGAGTAGTTGAATATTCATGGGTTCGGTATCTTCACGGATTTCATAACTCGTGGGACCCGCCCAGACCTGACCCCCAGTGAATTCTGGGGGCTCACTGTAACTACTTTAATCCCTTACATAATCAAACAAGTAATAACATCTTTTGATAACCACTGCTAAAAAAAAAGCAATATACCTTAGCAAAGGGGGATAGTTTGTTTTGGATGATGAGCTGAAGGCAATTTAAAAAGAATTGAAACAAGATTTAAATAATGATTTCTATTTCAATTAGCAAAGAATAGGTCTGTCCAGCTATTAATATCTAAGTAAAATGTGTATTCAAATCACACCTGTTTGGTTTCTCAAAAGTGCAATTTCAGCTAATTTAACCATACATTCCTCTTAGGGACACATTTTGCTGGGAAATTTAAGCTACTGAAATCAACTTGAGTAAATCATGCGGTTAAATGATTTTTGATAATAGAAAATTTTGGCTGACTGAAAATGCTTAAAGACTGTGGAAGAAGAGAATACTGGTGGATGACTAGACAGTTTTACATTTCATATGTCACAAATATAAGTCTCAACTAACAAACTTGTTATGATCTAACTACCAGCACTGGAACTGCAGCACTAGAAAATATGACACATAAATAATTCACCTACAAAGATTATTATTTTCCAAGAATGAATATAATTAGAATATACAGCAGGTTTGTCCCTCCTTCCTTGGCAGACAGACAGGATCATGAAGGAATAAAACTGTGGAATTGTGTCCTTTCCTTTGTGTCCACCAGTTTAATTTGATCTGTACCAAATTCAACTATACGGGCATGTGCCATTTATTGAGTTGAAATAGCCTCTATTATTTCGTATGGGGCTTATTTGTTTTGCAGAAATGGGTATAACCTATGGGTCCCTCTATTACTTAATTAAGCAACCTCTTAAAAATTATGTTCCTGATATTCCTAGCTAGAGCAATCAACACATTATTTCACATTTCAAATGGATAAAAGAGCAGAAGTTTGTAGTTTATAAAACATTTGCTCCTTCATCAATAAGAAGGAGACAATTCTGCTGCTGGAGTACGGTTACGTCTCAGCTCCCAACATTATAAACACCCCCTATCCGTGTCTTTGGGACATATGACTCTTATTGGAAGGCTAGCAGGATCGTATTTTTGAGCTGGACTTCAGACAGTTTCTGAGTCAGCTTCTCTCTTCTCCAGTAAAAAAAGTGATGGATGATGGGATGTTTAGTTCTATGTTGAACTCACTCCTGACTCAGTATAAGAAATGCCAGGGATTTTTCTGTATTTCCAACTCAATAAAAAGGATCTCAGAACTTTAATTTTATTAGATATATTACATTTGGGGGTTATGTACAACAAATTCCAGGTCTTAAATTAGGGATATTAATTTATTAATAGAAAATCAGAACTGCTTTTCTCTTTCAGACTATACAATAAACTGAGAGTCTTCAGTGGTGACCTCAGGCATGCACTGACAACAATGAAACACTGTTGTTGCCTAGTGTGAAGAAAGATAACTCATAGGTACCCTCAAAAATGGTGGAAGGATTTAGGAAAATTTACTTCCAAAGGCGAGAACACTGAAACTTAAAGATTAAACTTAAGACTGTAAAACACTGGAGACATACCCCTGTTCTTCTTAAGGTTTTTATTGTTTCTCCTAGCCCCTCGTGCTGCAGTGGCCTTCTAAAAAGTCTGCAGAGCTTATCTTCTCATGACAGGGAGCCAATCCCTGTGGAATGCAAGAGGAGAAAACACGCACAAAGGCATTCCTAGGAAAGATGGCTCCCTCTCATGTGGGAAAATTCCCCTGAGCGAACATAAGCCATTGCCTCCTCAAAGTAAGTCTTCCGAGATATTTTCTACACTTAGAACTAGTGTCAAATTTTCACTTTTAGATTCAGCACAGCTTCTGAATGCTGACCTAATGAAGGCTACGTTTGCTCAAAAATCCTTTTTTAAAATTTTTTGCATTGATGAGTCTAATAATTCTTGAACAGTACATGCTCTTATTTTATCAAAGTTGCATTTCTTCGATATATCTTAAGTGTTTTTGATTTTAATGATTACATTTTAATAGGAATAATAAAACCACAGTTTTTTCTCTACTGACACCTTATACTCTTCAGTAGCATTTCTTTGGACAGATAATACAAGACTCCCAAAAGCCCAGATTGATGTAGACTATGTGTGAGATTTCACTGTCATAAATCCCACTAACACAGTTTTTAGGTTGTTTGTTGGACTGGTTGCTGAGTTTCTTTGGCCTCAGGCAGCTGCCTATACAGTGAATCCCCGCTGCATTGCGACCTCTGCATTACGATCCCATGCATTTGCAAGGTGAATTTATCGCAGTTTTGATTCCACCATTTGCGAATTTATGCAACCCCGGTGCCAGAGCTCCCTGTGGGGCGGCACCGGCCCAGCCCCACAGAGAGGGCCATGAGTCACGCTGTCCCCTGTTACTCTAAGTGTAGCTGGGGAACTGACCCCCCCTGGGCGTGTGTTACTTTTTCCACGGCTACAGGCAGGAAAGGGAAGTGCCCCAGGAAAGGGGCTGGCCGTGGTGGCCAGTGAGACATGCTCACTCCACTGCCACAGCTTAACACCCCGTGCCGCGTGGCAGGGCCGGCAGGGCGCAGGACCAGCGGTGCCTGGGACCGGCGGCACGGGCGGGTGGCGGGCAGTGCACAGTGGGCATGAGCACTGGGGCTGGGAATGGGGCGGGAGCAGCCACACGGGATTTGGTCGCAGCAGACCCGGGGATTCTCAGGGTTGGGAGGGGTGGGGCTCCTGAGTCAGAGGGGGCTCAGAAACGGTTCCCTTTGCTCCCCCGTGCTCAGAGAGCCCGAGGGAAGAAGGAGAAAAGTTCCCGCAGTGCTCCAGAGTGCCGGGGGTGGGGCCAATGAGCGTGGCCTGCATGCATATTAACGACCTGCACTTCTTTGCGAGTTTAGTGTTTCGCGAGGGCCGTAGTCTGTCCCATTCCTTGTGAAGGACAGGGTTTAACTGTGCTGCCTTGTGACACCATAGTGATCAAAAAGCTCTTCTATGAAACCATTGTGGTTCAGTTTTCATCAATGCATTGCCAGCTGAGACACTCTGAAGCTGAGATTTCGTATCTTTATTCTCTAATCAGATAGTTTTAAATGATTGTAACTGAAATTCCTCTTTCATATGATGGCAAGTTCAGGTCTTTTAAAAAAAATCCAAAACCAAAAAACAAAACAAAAATCCCCACAAAAAAACCCAACCAACCAACCAAACAAAAATCAAACAAAAAAAAAAATCAAACAAAAATCCCCACTAAACAAAAATCCCCACAAAAGCCAAACCAAAATAAAAATCAAAACAAAACAAAACTTGTATTGACTGTAGTATGTGAGCCATAGCTATAAAACTGGGATCACATTTGCACAGTTCTCTTGCTATTGACTACATGGTCAGAATGTAAATCATATAGTAAAGAATTTTTTAGCGGTTCAAGTTATTGATGAACTCTGTGCAACTTGCCAGACATACAATGCTGCATTCTGGAAACAAGAAATTCCCCCCAAGTCAATAAAACATCATTTAGACCAGGTATTTAAAATGCAAAGTTCTGAGCAATTGCATAAAGCTCTAGAATTACAATTTCATAATAAAAGGGCAAATGCTTTGACATCTTTAAAGAATAATTCCTCAATTGATAAAAGGCAGGAGGTTATGCCCTTTTACTGAAGACAATGCATTTCCTAGAAAAAAATCTCTTTTTCTTAAAAAGTGGTCATGTTCAATATATCATTATTGAGTAACACAATTGCAACTGACAATTATTCTTTATGTTCAGAAAAGTAAGCTCCGGATCAAATTAGTGATATCAATGTGTCTCAAATTTTCCTAGATCCCTGCTAATCAAAATTATGAACTTATTATTAAGATATATGATTTTGCTGACAGGTAATCATCTTATTATCGTAAGTTAGCAGTTTGATGGTTATTTATACTTATAATCTCTGGGAAATATTGAAAAAGCAGACTACATAGTCTTTTTTTATGCGATTTTTCTTCCTCTGGAGTACACATGAAGAAACTAAAATTAAATAAAGAAATAATATAGATTGATGAAAAGTTTTGCAGTTCTTTACTGCAGTATAGACACCACACACTTCATGTGCCAATGAATCAGTGAACTACAAACACAGATGAAAAATAATTTGTCTATTCATGAACAGACTTTGACAAAATTACAAAAAAAAAAAAAAAGCTGGATTTCCACATTGGTACTAAAAGCTTCTGGTTCTTATCATAAAGGTGGCATGAAGTTTTGAAGTTTGTAAGGAAAAATATAGAAACATACATATAGGGTTTAGACTTTTCTGCGGAAGTCCCAGTGGTTAAAACCTTACTGTCTATGGGTCACTACAAATTTCAATTTCAGAGCCAAAAGAACATTCAAATGGAAAATTTTGCTACTGTGGCTCCCTAGAAGAAACTGAAGTATGTTTGGGAACAACAGGAATCGAGACATCATAGATCTGTGCTTCGCTTAGCTGGGGAACTATATTGAATAGGGTTGATCACCGGACATGGTTTTGGAGTAATTGCCTCAGACTATCAGAAGACCTGTAACATCACTTCAGTACAGTTCCCACCTCCTTCAATTTGTCTTCCAGACAACTCTTCACAGCTAGGGTCAGTAGCAACATAGGAGGAGCCATGATTTAACTATGTAACCCAAGGATTCCCTACAGCAAGGTAGATCCATGGAGGTTGATTCTATCAGTTTAGAGTTTGCTTTGTCAGAAAATGGACCAAAACCAGAAGCAGGTACTCTCAAACATTAGAATGAAGTGACTTGAATTTCGCATGGGGTAGATCAGTGAGAACACACCACACTAGTGCTTCAAGTATAGTAACTAACCTTTTCAGGTTTCTTATTTTCACAGCCCTAACTGGCCTAAGTCTTACTTACCTGAGAAATTGTCTCCTACAGCTCATTGCAACAGTCATATTTGCTTGAGAACACATTTTGGAAAAAGGGTTCTTCCTTTTAAGGTCTAAAGTATTAATTTAGTTTCAGCTACAAAAAAATCTGGACATCCCTGCTCCTTGTCTACAGATAACTGTTTATTTTTATATGGGTTCCTCTTATCATAGAATCACAGAATAT
>WEKX01021521.1:81095-88261 GCA_013390025.1 Pitta sordida
CACAAAAAGGAACCTTGCCTAAATATAAAAATCTTAGCATTTGCTTTCACGACATTGGAGATGTAAGTTGCTTAAAAAACAGTATTTTATCAGCACAGACATCCAGATTGTAGGACAATACAGTTCAACATTTTTGAACCGATGGGAGTTTGCATACTTGATGATGCGTATTGTTTTCCAGTTATGTATTTAAACTGAAAATTAAAAATGTAATTTTATTAATTTATGGCCATTGAAGTACAAATGCTAACTTCATCTTAAGAAAATAAAGTAGCAAATACATTTAGGACATTTTAAAATAAATGCCTATTAAATAGTTTGAAATATGTGTCATTAAGGAAAAAGAATACAAAAGGAGAAACACGAAGAGAATTCTAGGACTAGAATTCTGTCTAATACTGTCTTAAGAAAACGTAATGTACAGTGTCTGAAATTTTTCACTTAATTCTTCAGGTCCACAGACTACACACATCAGGCAGTTGGACTTTCAGGACTTAATCATCACTTTTCAACATGAGTGTTTCAGACTTGCACTAGATTTTAGATTACATGAAAACAAATTCTGTGAAACTTGTTTGAATTCCTACATCCATCATAGAAAATGCAGAAAAGAGTTTGTTCCAAATTAGAACAACATCATTAGCAAAGGCCAAAGTATTATTAAAATATTATAAGTGAAGGCATTATAATCAAAACTGGTCTGCAACCATACAAAAAACCATTGTGTTTTTAGAAAGAATAATTAATAATTGCTTTAATTAAAAAAAAATGTAGACCACTTCATGGCCTAGATGATGGGAGGCTTGGGTTGATGGAGCATGGTGGCCATGGGTCCACGCTTGTGGGTTTGATCCCTGGGTGGGTGTTCACTTGGGAGTTGGACTAGTTGATCCTGTGGGTCCCTTCCAACTCAGAATAACCTGTGAACCACAGTAGTCCTCACTCATGCAAGGGTTACTTTGCTTTTAATTATTATGTATATGTCTTGTTTTCAATAAAGAAACATAAAACTATCCCTTAAAATTTCTATTAACCTACCACTTTTACATCCCTTTGAGTTTCACTTGGAGTATTATTACTGTCATGGCACCCAACCTCTAACAATGCATATTCCTCAGACAGCAATGTATGTGACTTCCCAATGAACCAATAAAATCAGTGGGATGGTTATTTGGGTAATTCTGTCAGCACTTCCCACAGGACTGCATATAAGTTGATATTCTAAGACTACCCAGGAGCATGAAGTAGGATTCAAAAGTCTATCTTGTAACATGGGAGTCCCACAGACCACTGTAACACACTGTTGGAAGCCATTGAGTCAACTAATTGAAGACAATTTTATAGCCAGACAATTTGTTATCCTTACCCTACACTAACATGAAATAGCCTAAAGGGAGCAATGGCTCTCTAGCTTTTTAAAAAAATCCTCTGTTGTCAAAGATCTTTAAATCTAATTCTTGTGTTTGCATGGACATGCTGTAACAAAGGTCTTCAGTAACATTAATATTTTTTGAGTAAGACATGGAAACTGCTCTAAAGGTATTAGTGCAGCAAGACTGAAAATAATGGTTAGAAGAAAAGATAACCTAAAAGATTAATAGTAAATGATAAAAGAGGCTCAGTGGATTTTACCTCATACCATGATGATAAACAGCCACTGGATCCAAATATGTTTTTCCCTATTTCTTAATTCAGCTTTCAGCAGTATATTCTCATATTTCTATAACAATCTTTTCTGAAATATGTCATTTTGTAGATTATTTTTTTAGTAATACTCTCAGTATCTGATGAAACCACATATCATGATTACCTTTTAGAACCAGATGTGGATTTTCTGATGTATCATTCCCCAGACGGAAAATGCTTTCCTATGAAAAAAAGTACTGATAGGAACAAACTGATTTAAGATGAAAAAAGATTTAAGTTAAGGTAAGAATATTCTGATCAAATATTTGCAGACAAAAAAGAGTGTTTTTTTTAATAATAAACTATGCAAAGCTTATTTTAATATCTATAAAATTTAAAGTAAACATTTTTTAAAGTATATTCCTCCTCTTTAAAATTTTCTGCACTGCAATAAGGAGACACTATTGCTTTTCCATTGAAGGATTTTCTATAGGTCCTTTTATATAGAGGAAGAATTCTCATTCAGTTTTAGAGGAAATATTGCTGACCTTGGTGCCATTTTAAGGTTCTATGCTAAAGAAATATCAGTTTATTTCCATAGTCTTTTCCAGTATCATGCAATGGTCAAACAAATTCATAGAAGATCTGAAAAAATTATTGAGAGGCAAGAGATTTTTTTAGCAGAAGACTAATGTTAGTTAATAGAGTCAAAAAGTTATGATATTGCTGTTATTTCAAAGCACAAAGAAAGTTAAAGTATTAGATATTTGTTAAAGCCTTGCTTAATATTTATTGTGTTTATAAAACTACAACTCTGTATAGGCAGATGACTGAATTTAAAGATCTATGCATCTGCATTTTAGAAATATACTATCATGTATGCCAGAGCAAACACTAATGAGGACAAATTTTATCATTTCAAGAGAGTTTTGGTCATTCAAAATATCTTGTTCAATCTTCAAAAACCACAGTAATCGTTTTTACAGTCACTTTAATTGAAAGTGCAATAATCACATTAGCAGCAGAAAATAAGCACAAGCAGGCTTGTTTTGAGGTTAAGAAAACAAGGCACAACATAATCATTCTGAACGTGATCCAACACTCATTACAAATTGTTATGTCAAAGAACTCTTATCTGTGTGTTTAATACAGCACATATCAGCACTGAACCAAATGGCAATATGATAGTTTGGGGACTGTACTCTCTCTGTAGAACAGGAGGTAATGAGATGCTATGAGAGTAATTACAAATAGCACAGTGATACAATAGGCCTATAAGGTATAACTTCCTCATTATATACGTAAATTTCACCCCATTCAGTAGCATGCCTGTTAGTAAATCGAAAGTCACATTTTGTATTTAGTTGTGACACTTGTTACATTCATGAGTCACTCTTTCTCCACTGGTCAGTCCTCTCTCCTGTGAGCAGACAGACAAGAAGACCTGCAAGTCAGTAACTCAGCTTTCCAGCCAAAACATACATGATGTGTGCTCCTGCAAGAACCAGGCACTCAGATGCTTCAGCTTCACATCCATTTCAGTCCTGATCATTAACAAGTTTCTATCCCCCAGTGCACTGCAAAACTGACCCCCAAAATTTCTTTCTCTGTCTGTATCTATGCTGAAGTCACGAGTTTCTTATGAAGATTCTTGCATTATCGAGACCGTTCTTCAACTCCATTTTCCTTCATGATGCCAACAACAAGAGACCCTAGTTTTCTCATCAAATTTGTCATCTACTTCAGGGTCAGTTTGTCTCTGGACAAGAGATTGTTTAATCTCATTCATGGATTTAGACAGTCCCATCTAGTCTCCAGGACAGAGGGACTTCTTGCCTGAATAAAGATGTAATTCTCTATCCCCTTCCTGTCAACCTAAATCCAACCTTCTTTCCTCTTGCTCTTGCTTACTAGCTTTTACTCACCCTCACAAATCCTGCAATTTTATTGCAGGACATTTTATTGGACCTTTTCATAGACCTCAGACTGGGATTTTCCATCTCACTGGTCTTTCCATTTATTACTGCATCATTCTCTTCTGTATAAGGTGTAATGGCTCATACCTGTCCATCTTAAAAATGAGGTAATGAGGATGACTTGTAATTCTGACCTCCAAAATGCACTGCTAACTTTTTGTACTGGCACATACATCTGCATTTCTCCTTAAGAAGAAGGAACTATAAATTAACCTTCCATTTTTAGAATTAAGGGGTTATTTTCCAGCTTAACCCTGGTCCTGAAGAAACCAAAGCAACTAACAGCACTTCTCCCAGCTAAAAGACTCAACTTCTGTTGAGTTGCTTGAGGTTTTTTTTTCACCTTAGCTATGAATACATACGGCATTACCATATATATTTTCACTCTATATAGCTTTGCAGCTCAAGATACTTGGAACAAATATTCTGATTTGTACAGCTGTCAAGACAGGCTGTTCTCATTCAGTATAATATCTCACTGGAATTTCTAGAAACCTTAGGTAAGAACCTCTTGAACTGCATTTCTTTCTACCATTGGCCAGAAATTCTCCATGTGTTTTTTTTCTTCCTGCTTTAACCTTTCCTCATATTCTGCCAGCTAATCTTGAAGATTATTGAATACCAAATCTGAACATTTTGCTGCTCAAGCATCAACACCACTTGAAACTTTATTTGAAAGAGACAAAACAAATCAGTGGAGTAATCAAAATATTCTGCCATACCATTTTTTAGTCTTGACTTACAGGTTTCATTTTAAATTTTATACTAATAGATAAAATAGCATTTTCTCACAACTAATGATACTCTTAAAAAAAAAAAAAAAAAGAAGCTATACAATAGAGCTTATAATGAATGTTTAGACTACCTAAAGACGTTCTGCGTATTAATCCACATCCAACAAGTCTGTTGAGATGTATAATTCAAAATTTTATAAAACAGTTTTTATTTTTAGAGAATGGACTTGTTCATATGTGAAATATCTGATTGTATAATGATATTTCGAGACCAAAATGATCCCATGGCCAGTGTTATATTGAGAAATCACTGTTTTATTACTTATAGAAGTGGGAGCTTTATACCATTTTTGCAATATTTTGTTCCTCTCTCTGCCCATATATGTACAGTTGCTTTAACTTGAACAGACTAAATATGTCAAATTCAGCAATTTTCAGAAGTTTTTACTTTGTACCAACATTCTGTTGTCTCAGGGTCTCTATTTCTGTTACTTGTAGACAGAAGTATATTAAAAAAATAAAACAAAAAAAACCCCACAATGTTTTCTAACCAATTTTTCTGTAAGATAACCTAAACTAAGATNCTGGGCTAAATTTTGCAGTAGCGTTGAATCCACTGGTAAATTTTATTGTGGAAAAGCATTTATTTCAAACTAGTGTTAGTTTGAAATCATTGATTTGATGTTTCTATTTCACTCTAATATTACTTAGTCTTTTCAGTGCATTAGTGGTGAACAATAGTAAGTCAAGATGCTATTATTCAGAGAAGTATGTTAAGAAGTACTCATAAAAGGACAACAGGGAAGACTGAAAGCAAAAAGAGGGAGTCGCTTCAAGCCTCTCCACCAGTTCCAGCTGAAAAAAAAAATTAAAAAAAGGAAACAAAAGCCAAGAGTAAGTGTTAAAACAGGTAATCTGTTATTCTCAGTTCTTTTACAAGATCAGACAGGTATCATCACTTTTATGAAAAGAAGAAAATATAACAGGGAATAGCTAGTAGAGCAGACTTTGTTAAAACTGATGAAATGCCATGTGATATATCCTGTAATTAAAAATATTAAAAGAAGAAGAATAGAATAGCCCAAAAGAATTGTCATCATTAATCTTCACTGATGAATAGCAGAAACAAAAAAAAAAGACTAGTAACATCAAACTCTTCCTCTCCTTTTTCCCCTCATGCACAGAGTCTCCTCTGACAACCAGATATCATAAACATGCTGACAGTTTTCAGCATGTTACACAATGGAGAAAATTATTTGTAGTGTGTCTTCTGTGTTCAGAGAATGACAAAAAGTAACACTAGCCATTGGAATGCATAATGTGGAAGTCAGAAGGAGGTTCGTGGACTTTTTTCGACTGTAGAGCTCTTTTTATTAGATGGGATCTCTAAAAGCAAGTTCTTAAATGCTGTTTTTCTTTACTATTTTCTGTTTACAAGTTGCAGAATTTGAAAGAACATTTCTCTTCGAAGAGACAGACCTCTTGGCTACAGAGAAACAATGAATTGCTGGAACGAACTTTCAGTGCCACTTCATTTTGGCATTATCCCTTTCTTCTCTGAGTCTGAACATAACATGTCGCTGATATAAAACCACTGACTACTGGCTAAAGAGCTATGAAAAAAGAGGAGATTTTTCAGTCATGGAAAGATGCCCTTAGTTCTTGAAGCTCACTAAGTTCCACTGCACACCAGGTGCCTCTGGATCATTCTGCTTGAATCAAGTGCTGGGAAAAAAACACATTCCACATATTCAGCTAAAAAATTTACATAGAAATTTTTTTCCCCAAGTCAAGAATTTTATGGAATAATCTCTCGAAGACCTTTCAGCATCGACAGCACATAAGTGAAGGTGATTGCACAAAGAGAGCTCTAGTATAATGATGTAAGAATCACTTTTTCACTATTTAGTCATCCTGTACAATTCAACAATCCGAGCTGCTTTCTTTTGACGTTGCACAGCAGGTTCACCTTTATCCTTGAAGAGTAAGCCTGCTGTGCAATCAGCATATACAGCCCTCCAAGGCTTGCATGGCCTAGAAGACAACCTGCATTATCAGTTGCATAGAGCCCTTTGAGACTATTTTCAGGAATTATCAGTCACAGTAAGTTTAGGTCCACACTTCTTAAACCAGAGAAGACACAAAGTGCGTGGAATCCTCCAAGAATTAAGGATACAACTGACCATAAATGTATACGTTTTCTGAAAATAATTTCAATGCCCTAAATTTAGTTTGGTGCCCAATTTATTATGGATAACTTCTATAGATGCATTTAAACTGCAAGCAGTGATCAGATGAAAATACTCTCAAATTATTGATGAAAATTGTGTATTTCCCAGCAAGTATACTGCAAAACAACAAAACCAACTTTATGAATTACTGATTTGCTTTATTTAAGTAATTAATTTTCCTTTAGAAGTCATATATTAGGTAGGTCTAAAAGCAAATGAGCAAAAGATTTTTCTGTATTTTCTACCTGTATTTCCTTCATGTTCCATAATTAATTTAACTATTTAAGTTAATTTTTTAGGGTTTTTGCAGTGTGATAATTTTTAGTAATTTGCATAGGATTTTTTTTTAAGACATGTAAATTAGGCAAGGGTAGATTTCCAAATACTATGTTTTAAGCACATGATTATGGGCAACAATAGATGACATTTTATACCCAAAGAAAGTGAACTTCTTTCAGAGGGGGGCAGTTAAAGCACTTAGGGCAACTGGCAGTATTGTATTTCTGTAAGAAAATGGATTCACAAATCCAGTCACAGTTCTCCAACTTGCTGCAGAATTCTTATGTCATACATGCACAAATTTTATTATGGCACTTGTA
>WEKX01021521.1:88302-112617 GCA_013390025.1 Pitta sordida
TGCCTTTATTGAATATGGATTTACACATATTTGTCGATCATCATCATTATAAAATATGTCCTGTTTATTTTTTTCCCCTATATATAATTTTTTTTCAAATAAGCACTGGCTTGCATAACAAAATCATTACTAATGGCAGCAAAAAGTAAAAATTTTTGCATATGATCCAAGTGTGGGATTCTTTATTCCAGTGTATGCAGAGGCAGTGCCTGGACTAGCAGCTTTTATTGCTAGACTACCCAAGTACCTACAAAACCTAATACTATTTTAGGCAGATAAATAAACACTTGACTTGCAGGCAAAATCAGTATTTTTAGTTGTCATTCATCAGACCATTTTTTCATTGAGTCCCTAACTAGAGAGTTGTCCTATTTTAGATGTCAAGTTTTCATAACATTTCATAATAGTTTTCCTGTTCTCCAGACAGCAGAGGATTAATCCACAGAGAATGACTCCTAAACTCCTCCCTACTTTCCTCAGCTGCAACATCACAACTTGAAGAGATGCTGACATTAAGCTGCTGAAACCTTTAAATTAAAAAGTGGTTTCACTCTCTACAGAAGAGAGGCTAAATTGCAGTGTCTTTTTCATAAGAAATTTGACTGATGGCCACAGGACCCCCCAAAAATGTGAAAACTCATGACACAAGCAAACTCTACTTTCAAAAGCAGGAGTATCTGGTAAACAAAGATGCAGCTTCCCTACAATGAACAAAGTAAACATAAAGCAGTGTAGCAGTTCAACAGCAATAAACAGGTGGGAGTCTTCTATTTGGGTGATACTTGTAAAGTGGTCTTGCTGCATTAGATTTTGTAACCCAGACTAATGGGCTGTAAGCAGCTATGTAAATGGGTTAAATTAAGAGGGAGGAAAACACCTTTTGATTATTCTCATATATACAAATATCATTTAAGTGCACACACGTATAAAAACAACATAAATTTCAAGACCTCACAATTCAGTAGGCAAAGAATGCATCACAGTACGTATTTTAAAAATTTCTTTTTTAGATACTGCCCCATTTTTCTGGAGTAGTAGGCTCACACATACTCAAGGACTTTTTTCCTTATGAAAGGACTGCTGAGAGGAATACCTAAAAGGTAGCCTATAAAAAACCACGAGGAATCAAAGCTTTTGTAAGACATATTAGCATGGATATATGAAGGTGTGCGAGGTATCACAAGAATGTGAGATTTTTAAGACCTTTAAAGTTTTTGAAAAAGTATAATACGTATGTGTAGGATTAGATGAAAATGTCACGTTTCTTGGAGGAACATAAAATCATAGAAAGAAGATATGATAATTGATGCAAATTTGAATGTAACTGTACTGCCAATAGAGAGTCTTAAACCTCTGAAGAAAATTTTTAGGCTCAGTACCGGGAGAGTTTGATGAAATGTGATAGCCCATGACATATAAGATGTCTATATGATCTGTTTTGGTCTTAAACTTTGCAAATAATGAAATCGGAGATGATTAAAACATCAGGGCCAGGTATACATATGTACACAAAGAAGCCATGACATGCTTTTTCCTGAAGACTTAGGTTCACATTTGAGCTGTGTTAGAACAAAACTGTCAATGAAGAACAATTTTGCCTCTTGAGCTTCCTGCACTTTTTCAGGACTTTTTAACCAAGGCAGGCAAAAGCTGAAAATGCTGGCTTTCAAGCATATCGAATACCAGTCATTGAGTCAGTGCAATTTGGTACCTATTATAAAACACAGAGAAGTTTTCATCAGTGTTTAAAATAAACAAAAATGGTGAGATACTCTACAGTTTGTGACCCAAATATAAATTGACCGAATATCTGCACCTCATGGATTGCTGTAGTAACAATCCAGTATCCTGCCTAAGCTGAATAAATCCCTTGAGACTTCGTCATTCAGCTACTCGAACAATATTCTTCACTCTTTCTGGTTGCTGAACAGGACTACTGCTGTATTATGAGGTAGAATTCATATGCTGTTAATCAGGTATCTAGCTTTTAGATATTGAAAAGGCAGCTGGCCAAACTCAGTTACTTCAAATTCAATGGTATGATGAAGAAACCTCCACAGTGTGATTCACCTTGCCTTAAAAGTAGGTGAACTATGAAGCATTGAGGGAATTGCTTGATCTGTTGAAGTTGGAGACTCTATATTACTCCTGTAGGAAGCATGCTATAAAATTGAACCCTGTTCTTCCACAATATCATTTAAGCTACACACTGGATGAGCTTTAAACAAGCTAATATCTTAATTATGGGAGAGCACTAATATCTCAGAATATAACTTTCAATAAGTTTTTCTTAAGAACAATAGAACACTATTATCAGACTCATATAGTGTAATCACAGAATATTCTGAGTTGGAAGGGACCCACAAGGATCATCGAGTCCAACTCCCAACACTGTCTCCCTGGCGGGAATCGAACCCTGCACAACAAAAAAAATGAGTTACCTTTGAAAATAAAACAGTCCTTTTTATAAAGCCCTTCTTTTACAAAACTTCAATATCTATCATAAAGGAACTATATCAGGCTCTAGGATTGCAATATTTAAGTATCCAAGCACTGTTACCTGTTCAGAACTCTACAAAGCTCCTAAGATAAGGTTTTTACACAGATGTATTCCACTTACCCAGGACAGTCCTCTAATACTCCTACAGAAACAACTCAGATATTGCTCAAGTAAATAAAGGATACATTTATTGATAGTTATTGAGAAAGGCAGCATTAAAATAATAACTTTTAAAAGGGAAATAAATGCCCTAAGAAACATTGTAGAATTACTGGTTATCTGTATGCTGACTCATCAGTCATTTCCACATATTCGAAGATCTATTGGTAAACCTGTAGTTTAGTTTGGCAGAGCACAACATTTAACAGAAAGGGATGTATAAACTCGATCTTCCAAATTTAGAATCCTGTGTGAATTAATGATTTTCCCAATGCTTAATTTAATATTCTGTCATCTATAAGAAGTTTCCAAGTTTTTCACCAGAAATAACAGGATTCCTGAAAGCTGCTATGAACAATATGAAAAGGGGTTATTTGTAATCTATGTGACTCCCCTTTGACCCCACAGTATCTCACAACTTTTCACAATATGCAAGTAAAATAATAATAAAAATGAACAGAATCTTAGAAAGAACATCATTGTTTCTTCTAATGCTTATAACAATGCGAATGCAAAGCACAGTGTACAATAATGAAATTCAATCATTTTCAGATTGTACAGTTTAGTAACTGATACAAGCAGATACGAGCTATCATTTACAAGAAGATGCCATCTGCTGAGCAAAGACACAATCAGCAGGCACTTTCCATTACACTGAAATTTTTCTGTCTCTTATTGATTTTCTCCCCTGCATTTCTAAAGCCCCTCAAGCAATCTGAGCCAATGTAGCAAATGAAGAAAGCAAAGGACTTCTCAATGACCCCAATATCAATTCTGCTTTGTACTTTACACTGTCTCAAGGCTACGGACCTCATAGGTTAGTTCAAGTAAGAGAGAAAATAGTACATAGAGTGCATGTATGTATATAGTTTGAAGGCAACTGTGTAGAAATGGTAGTCTAACCTTTGGTATTAAACATTCTTCAATAAGTCTTTACAACATGTAACATACTTCAATACAAACATTGAATTATTCACCTCTGTATCATTTAGTTGTTGTTACATGACGCTTTTTTTTTTTTTTTGTTCTAATTGTTGTTTAGTTTTCTTCTGTTCTTTATCTAGCTCATGTGCTATCTGGTCCAAATAGGAGAGTTTCTAGATGATTTATAAATGTGTTAGTATTCAAAAGTAACTGTCCTACATCTATACATATCAGAAAAAAATATTAGTAAATACTGTAACAGTCACCATTCTTAAGCTTATTTTTACTTTCCCATCCATACCCATTTTTTCATCATGTAGTTTATATACTGTAAGGTTTGGGATGAAAAAATATAGTTTTTAAATAGAAAATACCTTTACTACTTCATAGGGTGTTTTTCATTTTTACAGACACAAAAAAATTCCAAAAACCAAGTTCCTCCACCCCAGACCCAGACAAAAAACCCCACACTACTTACTCTGTTCACTGTGCTTCTTAACTTTCTTTTTGCCAAGGAAGTTAGAAACAATGTTTTGAAATCAATATATATTTGGAGTAACTTACATGAATGTGTATAAAAGGCAAAATAAAAATCTTGTAATTATTATCACTACCTCATGCAAAATAAAGCTAAGGACAGGTAACAAGAGGAGAGAAAATAAAATAAAATATTGTAGTATCTGATTTTTGTCTTTTCCATTAATCCACTCTATTATTAACCAGCATGTCAAGAAAAACATTTCTCATCTATTGTATTAATTTCATTTGCATCATTAACATGAGCACCACAGAATCACAGAATCACAGAATCACAGAATCAGTAAGGTTGGAAAAGACCATAGAGATCATCAAGTCCAACCTATCACCTGTTACCTAATCTAATCTAGTCAAACCTGTTACCTAACCTGTTGCCATCCTACTATCAACACATCATCCTACCTATAACACACTACCCTAATATCTAGGTCATGCCACCAAGAACTTCATCCAACCTTTTCTTAAACACCTCTAGGGACGGTGACTCCACCACCTCCTTGGGCAGCCCATTCCACTGAGAGATCACCCTCTCTGTGAAAAAGTTCCGCCTAATGTCAAGTCTAAATCTCCCCTGACGCAGTTTAAGACTGTGTCCTCTTGTTCTATCACTGGTAGCCAGAGAGAAGAGACTGACACCCAGCTGACTACAACTTCCCTTCATGTAGNAGATATTGAACAGAACAGGTCCCAACACTGAACCTTGAGGCACCCCACTAGTGACCGGCCTCCAACCTGACACAGCACCATTAACCACCACTCTCTGAGCTCTGTTATCCAAATATTAAATAAAACAAAGTATTATTAATACATGTAATAAGATAGTTTTACATTAATAAATTTACTTAAAGAAATTGTATAGTATTTATTCAATATTTAAAATTCCATTTAGAAAATATTAAAATATTAAAATATGTATTTGTATTTAAATTCTCAAACAATAGTTTAAACCTGTATTCAATGAGAAAGTTCTCTCTGCAAATTACCAACATCTTTTGGATATTATTTGCATACAAATCTGCTTGTGCAAACGCTGTTTCCAAGCTTTTAACACAGAAGCCAATACACAGGTGGAGACTGTGATGTATAACTTACACCACACCTCTTTAGGTTTCCAAGAAACTAATGATGTGATCTTTGTCACATTGTGTCTATTTAGTTTCAGTTGGGGAAGGGCTAACAACATTAGTCACTGCCATCAATGCCTTGTTTTGAAAATACTATTAGCTATTAGAAGAATTTTTTTTTAAATTTACTTATTAAATCTGCATCAAAAATAAACTACCGCATAATCCATTATCTGAACTCAAACTATTCAACATCTCCCTCTCCTTCAAAAGTGGGGGAGTATTGCTGCATGCAGACTGTGTCAACAGGCCTTCAAAAAACATAACACTAAACCCTTGAAAAGATGATCTTGCATGGCAAGTTATGTACTAGTAGTCATGTAACAGTACTATGAATGTACAGACTGATTCTGCAAATAAAAAAACTTCTTGCTGAGGCAGCATATTGCCTTTGAGAAAAAAAAAATCCAAAAAAACCCTGTATCTAGACTGAACAGGCTCAAGAGTTGTTGACCCTACTTGAATGTGAGCATATTCTGTAACAAGTATATACGGCTCGCAGAAAATGCCTTAAACTAATAGTTAGTTTTGCTTCCTATTGATTTGGAAACAAAAATGAAGGCATTTTGCTTTTTCTTTTCTGGCACTAAAGCTCTTCTGAGCCAGGGTCTTCTGTTTTCTCTTTCCCCCCCCCCCGCCCCCTCTCCTTCATGATGACAGAAAAAGTGCTAGTGGGTCTTCCAGACTCTACTGCTTTTACCTCATGGCTGTCTTTAAATGTATTTGTATTTCTAGATCTGCTACTTGTCTCTCAAACCCTTCTATGCCTTTCTCACCTCCATAGAACCATAGAATCACAGAATGTTAAGGGGTTGGAAAGGACCTTAAAGACCATCTAGTCACAACCTCCTGTGCCGTGGGCAGGGACACCTCCCCCTAGACCGAGTTGCTCAACCTGAACACTGCCAGGGTTGGGGCATCCGCAATCTCCCCGGGCAACCTGTTCCAGTGTCTCACCACCCTCACAGTAAAAAATGTCTTCCTAATATCTAACCTAAATTTCCCCTCTTTCAGTTTGTACCCATTACCCCTTGTCCTATCACTACAGTTCCTGATGAGTAGTCTGTCTTTGCCACCCCTGTGGCTCCACTTTACAAATGGGAGATGTGGATACTAGATTCTGTTATTGAACTCTTGGATGGTTCAAAGTCATAGAACGGGAGAGAATAAGTTTTGTAACAAAAGTCAATGGAGATTGTCACTGTTCAGAAGCAAATATAAAAAGTTCAGACTTTTCTTTCTCAAAAAACCGCCCCAAACAAACAAACACAAGGAATAAAAATCACAGAAGGACATCTGGTCATGACTGTAAATCCAACATTAAATTCTAAAGAAAAAACATTTTTGACAGTTCTCGGAGTAAATTTCTCCTCTCTGAGGGCTTTGCAAAAGGACTCAGAGCGGGCTCTGTCTCAAGGACTTAACAGTAAAAGACTACAATGCCTCCCTCCAGTTTTGTTTTGTTCTTTTGATCCCACATAATGTTGGGTCGGCATTCAACATCAGAGCATTCATGGCACAGGAATATTCATTTCAGGATGAGCAGAAAGCAATAATGGAGTCAAAAAAATCCTGTATTTCATAATGGTACGAGTGGGAGTGTTCATAGTAGAGATATTTTTCCTAGAGGTATTACGGGTCTCCTTTATAGGAAGAAAGAGACGATGAATCTCAGTGGCACTCACCTACCAACTAGGAGAAGGCTCTCAGGATGCATTATACACTGGTGTGCTAATGATGTACCACAGGAGATCTTTTCCAGGGAATTTAGATGAGAAGAAAGTAATTAATTGTAATATTTTACCTATGAAAAAGGCAATACTTTGACTTTGTGCAAGGGACCTATGTGTAGCCAGTGTGGTTTGTGCTTTGAGTAGCTGTTATCACTGAATCCTATCTCCTCACAGAATGTGCACAAGAATAGCAACTGGAAATCAATCACTTGCCTGTATTTTGTGTGCAGGTACCAGTAACAACAGTACAAAATCCAGTTCGGTAGCTGCTGATTTTTCCAGGTGTATTGGGTTTGTGTGGTAAGATCTTGGTACCAGGTTTGGCTTCTGGGAGAGGTTGCCATATGATTCTCCATGTCCAATGCAGTCAATGCCAGTTGGCTCCAAGAAGGCCCTGCTGCTTACTGAGGCCAAGCTCATCAGTGACAGTGGATAACACAGTTAAGAAGAAGGACCAAAAAAAACCCTGCACAAGAGTAAGATAAAGTCAGAGGAAGAACTGAAAATATGTGAGAGCAACACCGCAGCCTGAAAACACTATGGTCAGTGAAGAAGGTGCTCCAGGTGATGGAGCAGAGATTCCCCTGCAGCCTGTGGTAAAGACCATGATGAGTTAGACTGTCCCTCTGCCAACCCATCTACCTGAAGTCCATGGGGGAACAGATATCCATTTGCAGCCCATGGAGGACCTCATGTCAGAGCAGATGGATGTTCAAAGGAGGCTGTGACCTTGTGGGTCTTTGTGGAGAGAGTAGCCTATATGGGACCAGGTTTGCTGACAGGACTTGTGATCCTTCTGGTCCTGAAGGATTGCCCCCTGTGGAAAGGACCCACACTGAAGCATCTGTGAAGAACTGGACCCCACAGAAAGCACTCACACTGGATAATTTCATAGAGGATTGTCTCATTGTCTCATGTGGGAGGGACTCCACAGTGGAGCAGGGAAAGGGTGTGAGTTCTCCCCCTGAGAATGAAGGACCATCAGACACAACATGTGACAAAATGACCACAGTCCATCCCTCATTCCCCACCCTCTTTTGCTGCTGTGGAGAAGTAGGTAGAGAAAAGCATAAGTAAAGTTAGGCCCAGGAAGAAGGGAAGGGTGAGAAGGTCTTTTAAGACTTGGGTTTATTTCTCATTACTCTACTCCAATTTTATCGGTAATAAATTTAATTAATTTCCCTGAGTCAAGTCTCTTTTTCCCATTATGGTAAGTGTTGAGTGGTCTCTTCCTTTCCTTATCTTGACTCATGGGCCTTTCCTTATACTATCTCTCCTCTGTCCAGATGAGGAAGAGAGTATTAGAGTGGATTTTGTGGGCACATGATGCCCAGTCAGGGTGAATCCACTACACCAGGAAATGTTGAGAGAAATATTGGCTTGGATTTTCTGGTATAATAAAGAAAGAAGGAATGGTCTCTGAAAAGTTGCTGCTCAGACAGAAGCCAGAGCTTCATTCTGACAACCCCACTTAAAGGCCTCTATATCTCTTGCTAGTAATACTGAATGCAGAGATTAAGGACTTCTTCCAATAATACTCCTAGAGCTTTCAATCAGTGTTTTGCTTGAGGCTTTAAGGCCTTGTGATAATTATCAAAGTTTTGATATAAATATTATCCATGCTCTTTCTGAAGACAGCTGACGGAATCCATCTGCCAAAGGATGGATACAGATGGAACATTCCTTTTGGAGATGCCACACTTCGTATTTCAGTCAGAGAAGCTAAAGAAGTACCAACACTTAGCTAAGGATGGTTGAAAAAGACCACTGAGGTTCAGAGGAAAAGAGCTACGTTTGACAACAAAAAAAGGACAACGAAGTGTGTTGTGTGAATTTAGCAGTTCACATCAGGAGAAAATAAAAGGTGTTAGGGCCACCCTATTTTACACATGTATGTATCAATATAAGGTATGGGAAGGGTTTGGATGCAGTTTCTACAGAAACTGAAGAAAACTGTACAAACTCAAATGATAATATCACTGGATATATGGATTATTATTAAATGTTTTTTAACTCTTAAACCAAACTGTAAATTATTGAGAATAACTGGGTATAAATAGGAGGTAAAGAGAAGGTAAAATAATAATTTAGAGCTGAAGTAAAATGGTTACTGCCATATTTACCAGAGTCACTTTTCAAACTCCTTTTTGATCTTGAATCTGTTTTAAGATTCCAATCCAAATTCTTACGGGGGAAAAAAACCCAGCCATATAAAATGTATAAGAAAATAATTTAATGGCCAATAACAATGAAATTCTAACCCTAATATCACAATAAAGAGTAGCATAGCATTTAATTTTTTTCTCAAATATCATGAAACTGTATTAAGAAGAAAAAAATTCCAACAGAGTCTCAGGCACAAGAGCTGTAAATAAATATGGAGTATGGTATAAAGAGTAAAATATTTTCTAGACTTAATGTCATTTTTTTGGTAGCTTAAAACATCTCTATACAGGAAGAGGGTGAGCTGGTTTACCATCCATACCCACACTTTGGAAATGTATATGCTACCAGCCTTTGAAGAGGGAGGTTTCTGCATAAGAAGGTCATAAATGTCTCCCAGATGCCACATACCTAAGGAAATACAAAATCACATGCCAAACGTGGGGGAGCCATATTCTCAAACTCTAAATCCCAAAGATTATTAGGAACTTCAAGGAAATAGAAGAGTCAGACCAGTGTTCATGTGAAAAACACATTCTGTAATCAATGAGTAAAAGCCATATTACCATATGAAAATTTATATCTTTGTTCCAAGGATAACTCCAGGCAACAACTCCTGCTTGTGGTCTTAACCTCCTCCTTAACACCTTCTTGCCCACATATGCACGTAGTGCATCTGAATCCAAGTCCTGAGTCCGTGGCAAACTGTGGCATCTGGACTGCTCTCCAAAATGCAGCATGTATTTAATGAGTAATGATAACATTTGGTGACTGCATGAATATATTTTCACTCTATCCAGTAGCCCAAGGACACAGTTTAACTGGTGGTTACAGACAGGCACTTTGTTCAGACACCAGGGGGTAACTGCTTTAACAGCATATCTGCAGAGACTAGGCCATCAACCATGAACTGCACCCTCATTTATATTATCATATTCAAAATTCACCACTATTCAACTGTTCCCAGGGTAGAGAGGTATCTCAGCTTCTGTACTCTTCATTCACACTTAATTTTACCTTGCAAATACCTCTTGTAAGCACTCACCTTCCCTGCGTATGTTTTCATCCTTCTACGTATGCTTTAAATAGATATAAATTTTATACATATAGTCTATAATGAATGATATACTGCATTATTTATTACACCTTATACATTATTATGAACCCCATGCTTTCACTAATTGATTATAACTAAGAATGTATATATATAATATAGCAAAGATCAAACCTGTTGACAGACTGGTCATTCTGCAAGTGACAGGATTAGCTATTAATTAACAAGGGCATTGAAGCAACTTGAGTGGTGCTATAAAGAAATCCTATTATTGAATGTACAGCTTCATGTAGAAGTTAACCACAATACCTACAGAATAAAATCCCATCTCTTGCCAAAAACATATAGCTTTGAGATACATTTCTGATGGACTGCATATCTGGGATGGTAACACTAGCTACGACTAGCTGTACTGGGTTTGTGTGGCCAGGTTTTGGTGAGGCAGGACCTACAGGGGTGACTTCTGAAAGAACCACCTAGAAGCTTTGGTAAATCCATGCTGACTACTCCTGATGACTTTCATGTCCTTGTAAAATGTGCCTGGAAAGTATTTTCCGGGATTACAGAACCACAGAATACTATGAGTTGGAAGGGACCCACAAGGATCATCTAGTCCAACTCACCATCTAACGCCCGTACAGAGATCGAACGCACACTGCAGAGTGGTGAACATAAACCTAGTTTCCTCACAGGCTCACAGACCACTTCGAGCCGGGAGGAACCCACAGGAGCATCCAGCCCAAAACCCCCCATCTAGACCATGTCACTAAGCTCCTCATCACTTTAGCTGCTCCATCACTTTACCATGGATTGAGGTGAGGCTGACTAACCTGAATTTCCCTGAATCTTCCTTCTTGCCTTTCTTGAACATAGGAGTGACCCTTGCCCTCCTCCAGTCCTCAAGCACTTCTTCAGTCACTCAAGGATTATTGAGAGTGGCCTCAACGACAACATCGAGCTTCCTCGGCACTCATGGGTGCATTCCATCAAGGCACGTAACTTGTATGTCCAGTTTGAGTAAGAATTCCCTGATCCAGTTCTTTTTCTCAAAGGGTATGCAGTCCTTGCTCCAGCCTTTCCCTTTTATCTCTGGGACCTGGGACTTCTGAAGGCTGGCTCTTGCAGCAAAAACTGAAGCAAAGAAGGCATTCAGTACTGCAGCCTTTTCATGTTCTGTGTCATAAGGCTCCCTGCCTCATGCAGCAGCGGGCTCACATTTTCTGTTATCTTCCTTTTGTGATTGATCTATGTTCATACAGAAGTCCTTCTTGTTGCCTTTGATGTCTCTTGACAGATTCAATTCCATTTGGGCTTCAAACTTTTCCAACTGAATCTGCTCAGACAATATTGCTGTATTTCTCCCAGGTTACCTGTCTTTGTTTCCACTTTTTATATGTTTCCTTTTTGTGTCTGAGTTTTGCCTGGAGCTCCTTGTTCTTGCAAGCAAAGCTCCTGGCTTTTTTTCCCAACTTCCTACTCATTGGAAAGGACTGCTCTAGTGTTTGAAGGAGATGATATTTGAATATTAAACAGACTTTGGGGGCTCTTCTTCCCAAATACAATATAAAACCAGGACAAGAAAGTGGTAAGAACAACCCTTTTATCTGAACGTGTTAGATTTTGCCACAGAGTCTCAGTTCACCTTCTCATGAATAATAACCTTGTACTCATACCAGTGCTGTGGTACAGGTTAGTCATATGGCTGATGAGTTCAAATGATAAGTACGTTGCTATTTGCAGAATTCTTAAGTCACATAAAACAATTTTAATTTATTTGCATAAAAACAAACAAACAAACTTTCAGTAGAGGTGAACCGTTTAACAGAAGTGAACTTAAAATACCACTCAATTACACTGTTGAATTACACTGCAAAATCCAAACTGAATGAAATACAAAAAACCTACAGATAAACACTGATATTGCTTTGAATGGCAGAATACAACATTTATAATCTTACAACTCAATATTTTTCAGTGGAATATTTCTTTGTGAAAGAATGGGATCACTGAAAAAGAAACCATTACTACCACTGATTATCTGCTGAATCAGAATGAAAATCCTAAATGGTCTTGTAAGGACTTTCACAGGATATACAACTTTTTTTCTGATACTTAAATTGCAAACCCAGAAGAGGCTGGCACTTTTCACACACTTCCTTAGCTTCAGTAGTGGCCAGAATATTTCTGTCAAATAATATTATTTAATACAGGGTGTCATTAACTTAGTTAAAGAAAGGAAACATAATTACCTCACAAAACCCAAAGATTTCTAACTGGTCAAGGACTGTGTGCTATTACGCAGCAACTGCAAAACGACCATGACATTAGAACTAGTCAGCATGGATTTCGGAGAGGCAGGTCTTGCCTGACCAACCTAATCTCCTTTTATGATCCGGTGACTTGCCTGGTTGACAATAAAAAGACCGTGGATGTTGTGTACTTGGACCTTAGCAAAGCCTTTGACACGGTTTCCCATGGCAAGCTTCAGGAGAAACTCTTAGAGCATGAACTGGACAGAAGCATTTTATGTTGGGTTAGGAATTGGTTGAATGGACNGTGGGGAGCAAATGGGGAAACTGGGATTGTTCAGCCTGGAGAAGAGGAGGCTCAGAGGTGACTTCATTGCTGTTTACAAGTACCTGAGGGGAGGTTGCAGACAGGTGGGTGTAAGTCTCTTCCCTCAGGCTGATGACACCAGAACAAGAGGACATGGTCTTAAGATATGCCAGGAAAGGTTTAGACTGGATTTTAGGAAGAGGTTTTTCCCACAGAGAGTGATCCCTCATTGGAGTGGTCTGCCCAGGGAAGTGGTGGAGGTGTTTAAGAGTAGGCTGGATCTGGATGAGGCATTTAGTGTCAGGGTTTAGACAGTGGGTTGGTGCTGGGTTACAGGTTGGACTTGGTGATCTCCAAGGTCTCTTCCAACCTTGCTAATACTGTGATACTGTGACTAAGCATCATGGACTATTTCATGTATGCACACACACACACATATTTTGCACATTTCACTTTCCATGCATGTGAACTGCTGCTTCTTAAATATACATTCTTGCAGTTTAAATAGCCCTTGAAACATCTGTAATAGAGTCCAAGCCCTCAACAACTTAATTACCCTTCACAAAATTCAAATAACAAAAAGCACAAAAGAAGAGAATGAAACGCATTGCCTTTATGCATTTTGATGAGCTACATCTAAAATAGTGCAGGCACTACACAGAGTTGGAGCTGAGGCTTTTCCATGCACCAGCCGGGAATCGAACCCAGGTCGCAAGAATGGGAATCTTGCATGATACCACTACACCACTGGTGCTTCCCTACAATATCTAAATAATCAAATGGTTAGTCATTCAGGGTCATTTTGTTCCAACTCACCCTGAGGAATTTATTAACAAGAACTTCAGTTATTCTGCCTCAGAGGTAGTTCATCACAAGGACTATAGAGGAAAAAGAATTCTCTACCAGAAACAAACTACTTGAAGAGCGTAACACATATCCTAAAATACTGACAAAAGGTCTCTGGAAAATTAAATGCTCACCTTGTCTGGGGAAGTTTTGAAACAGCCAATATGGAAAACCCTAAAAATTTAATCTCTTTGTTTCTTAAAATGTGTATAAATAGAGCCAATATTCTTTCAGGAAAGGCAATGATTAAATGGCTTCACAGACTCCTTCCAAAAAGTCTATGGCTATAAAAAGACTTAAATTTCAAAACACCAGAGCCAAGAGAGTAATTCATCTCAACAGTGCAGAGTAAGCAGACGTATGCCAAAGCTGTAAAGGAACAAAAGGAACTAAATAAGCAATGTTCCATTCTGGTTTCCTATACTTTTCATGTGCAGCAAAATTATTTTGATGCATACAAGGCTACCTCTGCTTCTGGAAGTCAAAGCACATTAAGCATGGATGCAAGAGGAACATAAATATTCCAAGCAGAAAAGCAAGTGGACTGCAGCTGAGAGTAGTTTCTTGTGGCAATGTGTTCCATATTCCACTCTCTGTACAGATGTTGAAATTTTATCACAGATTCTGCAGCTTACTCAGGAACCCTGTCCCCATTTGAGTAGCATACTAAGTGTTTGATTTTTCTTTTCACAGAATCACAGAATATTCTGAATTGGAAAGTACCCCCAAGGATCACCAAGTCCAACTGCCAAGTGAATGCCCATACAGGGATTGAACCCACAACCATGGTGCCATGGACACCATGTTTTATCTGTCTGAGCTAATCTCAGGGTCACGTCATCTTTTTTTTATATATATTTTTATATAACCTAACTCCCTATCCCATCATCCCGTTATCTAGACCGTATCACTGAGTTCCTCATCCAGTCTTTTCTTAAACACCTGGAGGTGTTTAAGACTCCACCACCTCCCTGGGCAGACTGTTCCAATGAGGGATCACTCTGTGAAAAAGCTCTTCCTAACATCCAGCCTAAACGTCCCCTGGTGCAGCTTAAGGCCATATCCTCTTGTTCTGGTACTGGTAGCCTGAGAGAAAAGATTTACATTCACCCAACTGCAACCTCCCTTCACGTAGCTGTAAAGAGCAATGAGGTCACCTCTGAGCCTCCTCTTCTCCAGGCTGAACAACCCCAGCTCCCGCAGTCGCTCCCCATAGGGCTTGTTCTCCCGTCCTTTCACCATCCTTTTCACCCTTCTCTGAACTCTCTTAAGCAGTGCAACATCCTTCTTAAACTGGGGAGCCCAGGACCGGGCACAGTATTCAATTTTCCTAAGCTTTCATAAATTTAGTAACTGTGAATAGCATGCAGACCTCAGATTTTCTGATCTAATAGTATCTGTAAGATAAATACAGGCTTTATGGGAAACAGGTTAATACCTGCACTCATTTTCCCCAGTTTCTTTCATCCAAGATGTTTAACAGAATATGAAGGAAAGATAACATAGTCAGGTAGGTAATGTTAATATGGACAACAAATCCCAGAATATTCCAGTAACCGGAATTTTCCTCCTCATCCAAATTTGCTTAAACTTTGTATTTTAGATCCTTCTAAGATCAATCACATGGAGATAAGTCTTGGAATACTCTGTGAAAAAGAAGAATTCATTACTATCTTCCCAAAAGCCACCCAATTTTTTCTTGCCTCTGCACTCAGTATCAGTGTGTGTGTGGTGATTTCCTCATCATTGCAATCACTATAATTTGAAGTACACCTCTGATTATAAAAAGCACGTCCTCTTTCACAGGCTCACAAAACATACTGAGAAAATACACTATCAATTTCAGAAAATGGAGAAGGTCGAACTGTCTCTCTGTCATCCCAAGAAAAAGCACATGAGAAGAAATGAGACTATTTAAACTGCACGTTCATTTGGAATCTCGAGTATGAGATGAATTTTTGCATGCAATGCATGTTCTAAATGTAAGTATGTGAGGAAAATACACTGCCAACCTTTCTAGGAGGAACATTAGAAGACAATTCTTTATTTTGCAGCCTAGTAGGAAGTGGACAACTTTTTCTAGTCCCGTTGAAGTAACCTGTAAGATACAGTTAAATAAAAAATGTACTCCAATTCTTAGACTAACATGAAAGAGTGTGTTTCATGTGTGTGAAGGAATCACCTTCAGATGGAATATGGCAATTCCACACAACACTGCAATTCTTCTCTAATACAGAAGACCATACATAAATCACAATGCACCCAGAAAAGAAAATTAAAAATAAACCATAATTACATTGAGGAAGTTTGTGAAAGGCTGAAAAAGTACCATGGTATAAGACTAAAAATTTGACATTCAAAATATCTCTAATATGAGGCAAGAGATTAGTAGCAGACCAAAGAATTTAAAGGTTTCTGAGAAGAAATGTGAATGTGAACTTTCACAGGCATTTCTTAAATACCTGAACATGCACGGAAGGACAATGATCACGACATACAACCATAACAATTATGTATGAAATAGATAACGCTGTAAGGATTTCTCTTGTGAATGTGCTCAGTCTTCCTACTATTCATATAAAGTTTTAGAGCACAAGGTGGTTTCAAGTAAAAATGTTTCTCACATCTGTTTTCCAAGAACTCTTCTCTCAGTTCTGTTTCTATGTATTTGTCTATGTCGTTACAAATCTGTTTCCTCTTTCAGCTTATCGGTTAATGCTTCCAAAATGGGTAAGTTCTCTCTCCATTATGACAGATACGATGAAATAAAGATTTTATCCTTAAAGAAAGATACCAATGAAATTGAAAATAATGAATTTGGAAAGCTCTGTCACTAACTTTAAAATCTTCTAATAATCCCTTAAGTAGTTTCATCAACATCAGAACTAATGAAGCCTGGTTTATTACCCATTTGTATCCCATCATTGATTTATCTTTGTATGTTAAGGTATGAGCCCTGACTTGGATTATTAATAAGAATTATAGACTTAGCTCCTCCTTTCTTTCATCTTTTTATCCCCTCCTTTTTCCCACACCCCTTGTATGACATTTTGGGGATCTAGTAAAGAATGCTTTCATGCTGATGGGACGTATTTATTCAACTCAGTCATCAATTTCTATAAAACTTCTAAGAACCTAATTATCTTCTTTTTAGATTAATTTCCTGAAACCAAACAATAAAATCCAAAGTTTCTAGGAGGACAAAGAAGATAACCTGCCAGATACATAAACCCAGCACACATCTATGCTGGTCCAAAAGAAGAAGGAACTAAAACATGGGGTTTTCTTCTGTTTTATTACAAATGCACCAAAAATGTTATATACAATATAGTTTAAAGTATAGGTTTTGGAAGCAATAACATGAAGAGTTGCAAAGTAAGTGTGTATAATGCCTTACAAGAATTCAAAGGAAATAGAGGAAAAAGTATTTCAGGTTCTATGTTTATAACCGTCATACGTGGAAAAAAAATCATAAAAGAATGGTTTTGAGACTAAGGTTTCTGTTAAGAAAAAAAGAATTTCAGATTCGTTTTCATTGTATGTATTTTGTCCTTTGCATAAATTCAGCTATTTTTCTTTTAAGCAAAGATCAAAACTTTAGATGATAAATTTGTGTCTGAAGCAATTTGAAATTATTGCAACGTAATAGCATAGATAGACTTAAAATAAAAGTAAGGTTCACTTTTACAGGCATGTTTTCAGTGAAAAAAATAAAGCTTGCTTCCCAAATATATATTGCAAGCATTATCTATTTCTGAATTTTTTGCAAAAATCACTTCATTTTCTCCCTCAAGTTCTTAATTTTTACATTTCAAAACTCTCCAATGGTTTATTAATACACAGAATCTTTTGCTTTACATTCAGTAGACAACTTTATTTGGTGGATTTCTAATGAACATTAAAATATTAAGACACCTTTAGCATAAGTTGAAATTATTTCAGGTCAATACAGAAGATTCAAGTATGCAATCATTTACAATTCATTTATATCAAAACAATAAAAAACTTACTAATTCTTCCACAGCTTTTATAATTTAATAAGTAGCGTTTTACACTCTCATTTCTTTGGGCTGCTATTCTACTATTCAAATATTCTATTTAGGAAATATTTTGTAAAGAAAAGTACACACAGCCTGCTAATTCATACATGACAAATGTGGTATAATTAAGCAGAACACCTGGAGTCTCTCCTAGGCCTAAGATTTTCCTTAATATCTCAATATCTCTCTTACTTCATAGAATCTTGCAGAGATTCATAGAGTCATAGAACGCTTTGGGTTGGAAGGGACCTTAAAGATCATCTAGTTTCAACCCTCTCTGCCACAGCAAGGGATACTTTACACCAGACCAGGTAGCTCAGGGACCCATGAACCCAGTTTTGAACACTTTCAGGGACTGAGAATTCATAACTTCTCTGGGCAAATCCCCGGAGTTTAGGAAAGATGAGGATTTTTGGGACATGAACATCTACAAGATAGTGAAACCTTCTGAAGTGGCTTTAGGTAAATAAAGGCATAGGTATTCACATTCAGCCTAATGAGCTTTGTTTCCCTCACCTCTCCTTCCACTGCAGAGGCTGAAACATCACTCTCCTGGCAGAACTCACCTATACAATCCACAGTCACATAGTGATAAGAGTCCAATGGAATATGCCCAGACAACAAACATGTCTTTCTGTCTAGCAATATCAAGGTTGATAAATGTCTTAGAGATTATATGTGGGAAGATCAGGACAGAATTAGGACACTTTAAATGGTATGTAATTTCCTATTACAGTCGGGGCTCCTATGACGCGGACCCGCAGTCTTAACTGGGATCCGCGTAGCNGGTCTGGAACTAGATGATCTTTAAGGTGACTCCCAACCCAAAACATTCTATGATTCTATGATAAAAAATATACTTCAGGGAAAATGTGAGAAAGAAAATTTTATACACCTACAGAGGAAAAAACCCTCAACTGATTAAGTATGATCAAAATGTCCCAGCTTTTATATTGCTGGCACATAGTAAAAACACTATTCACAAAAGTTATTCCCTTTTCCAATGTTTTTAAAGCAAACATTTTGTCAGGAATGACTAGAAATAATGTCACACTGAACAGGTAATTAATGAAGACTAAAGAATACAGGAGTAATAATTAAGTATGAGATCCAATTTACAAGAAAGATTTCTTCTAATCTTTGAAAAGCAAAAACCCATGTAGATACAGAAAATAGATTTAATGCATACAGATACCTTGTGTAACGTAAATCTCAGTAACATGATAAAAAGAAAACACAGAGTTGTCCTTAAGTGTCAGAAGTTGAAAGACTCCTAATAGGTCACATATAAATATTTTTTTAAAAAAGTGAATTAAAACAAGAAAAGTAGCTTGGAAAAGCAATGCCAAAAAACTTCACAGCACTCATTCTGACTCCAAACTTCTTGCTATACGTGACAATTGTCCTGTTACAATTTGGATCCAATTCAAACTCCATTAAAGTAATTGAAAATTTTCCCGATTTCTAAAATAACTCCATTACCTCACTAATTTTTGCATAACAATCAGAAGAATCACTTTGAACTTTCTGGATATCCACTACTATCTATACATATTTGTTCAGTTCATTGCTTTAGCCATGGTTTTGAAAAAAATTCACAGAAACAAGTTAGCTTTGCACTAAACTTAACTCTGGCACACTTTTAGTGTAAACTAAGTTCCATGCTCCACCTTATCCTTGTTGTGCATGATTCTCTTTCTATTAAGTTGTCTTAATACCCAGGCAGTACCTGCTGAAGTATGTCAGGTCATCAAACCTGGCCAGGAGCACATACACATACGCATATATACATGTAGAAAAAACAGCAAGTTTTTTTGTGGGCATCTAAATCCCATTCTAGGCATTTTCTACTTGGTCCACATATGGAGCTGCCAATTAACTGAAAATTCAGTCAGGCAGTGTGAGGGAGTCCAGTTCAGATTTTAGACCATGAAGTACAAAAATTTTAAAATTAACTCCACACAAATACAGCAGAAAACTCAGGAATTTTAAGTAAAATACACTTTTACAGCATGTATAGTGATACTGTATCACATGCCACCTCAGAACAAAAAATCTGCTAATTCCGAAGGACACTTACACTGTCCCACTAAATGCACACTTTCTTCCAGGTGATTTAAGAAGATAAGCAATATTAAGCAGATGTGCATCCAACAATTAAAAATATCCAGGTTACTTACAAAAATATAATATCTTCATGATATTCTCAATGATTAAAGCTGAAAAATCTGTTAAAACAGAATAATGAACAAAAGAATTCTCTACAATCTATCTTTTCTTATTTTTAAATCCATATTTGTGTTTTTACTTTTACAGAGGACCTTAACTCTAAAACATACAAAATATTAAGGCATTCATGTACTTTTCAATAAAAGATACTCATTTACTTGCTTGTTTATAAATATTCAAGACTCACTTTGCTGTTCCAACATTTTGCATCTTCCTGGATTTCTGCTTTTTGCTTCACTAACTCCTCAAGGTGTTTTTCATCCTTTATAATCTTCTCCTCTCTTTCTTTTAACTTCATACAGTATTCAGTCCAAATAAATTCAGAATGCTTTAACTCATTCCTAATAGAAATAGACACAAAGTGAATCCATCTATTTGGAACTATTCCAAAATAGTCCCTCTCCATAAAGGAAAATGTAAACTAGAACTGAATTAGTAAAGATTTATTTTGATTCTCTACTACATTTCTTGAACAGGTAATCATGAGAAAATTTCAAAATATCTACCCTGGCACGTTCATGCAATTTCAGCCAGATATCAAAACTACTCATGCTACCAGTTCACTTGCACTTAAATAGCCTGCCAGCATCAGATCTTTGTGGAGATATTGGTGTAAAAGCAGGGATTTTTTTCATATCTCACACGTTTGCAAAACAAAATAGGATTAAACACTCTGCTAGTGGCTGAATTTACTTCAGAGCCATCTTTGCTTAATCAACCCCTGGCACTGTAATTTTGTGGACAAATGTAATCTGTAAAATATATCTTTTACTGACATTAATTTTTCACATTAGAAGAAGTTATAGGCCAGTTCAAAGGAGGCGATAAGGACCTCACTTTCCCTCAGCATAACATATTTAAGAGCATCATAAGAAAAAATATTTGCTCCAATTGTAGAGCAAGATACTAATATGTAACTACAACAATCATAAGGAAAACACTCCCGCGTGACACATTTAGGCCTTATTACAGGCTGAAAAAAGGCCTTTTGTTACATCTGTTTTTGTGAATGGATTTGGCAAAAGGCAAAAGAGACAGAGGGATGTGAGGTTAAAAACAATGGCTGCTGGTGTTTGTACCTTATTTTTATTATTGTTTCACCAGACACACACAGAAAAATAAATTATTCCTTGATGCTCCCCAGAGAACTATCCTGGTCAATAACATATTCTAAAGTGTGCCTTAAATGGCAAACCACTGCAGAACTATGACCAACGGTAGTTGAGTTTTGCAGACATCTATTACATTACAACCCTCAAACAACCTTGAACAAGTGTTGCATACTTACATGCAGTAAGACACCAGAAAACAATCAAAGAGACTTCAGCACTAATGCACAAGCCATTTATACAAGATTATTTGATAGACCTTCTTTCTTTACTTGCTTCCAAGGTTTCGTCTAGTGATGAAGTAAAGACTTACCAAGTGTCACAGAATATATATTTAGCATGAGCATGAAACCTAAGACTTTGAACATCTCTCCTTTCCTAGCTCACATCATCCATGAAAGAGACATACAAATAGTACTGGAAATTATTCTAGCAAAAGACACATAACAGACATGGACTGTAATTATCTTCTCATATTGCCTATCAGCTATAACTTTCTGAGCTGTAGTTGTGTCATGAAAAATCACCACACTATCAGCAACAACGAGTATGTGTAAAAGTAACAGATTGTGCTGTATCATGTACAGCAGCCTCAGTATTTCCAGTTATGTGCAATCTTCATCATTTTCTCAGTGATGGCACTGAGCACGAAGAAAGTATGAACTGCTGAACAGTCCTTCAAGTCTGTGCCACCACAAATCTGTCATCCTTGCACCTATCAATACCAGATGTTACTGTAGTCCTTCTCAGATGGCAGCTGAAGGGTCTACTTCCTCTGTGAAGTAAACATGACTAACTACTAGCAAGTAGCTGGAAAAAAATTAAAGATAAGAAAAAAACTTTCACTCAGGGATAGGAAAAACAGCTTTCTACTTGACTTCTCAAAAATGGTGATATTCCTAAAAACATTGGTACCATTAGCAGTTTTAATTTAATTAATAGTCACACAAAATAGGGTGGAAGGTGCACTGTCTACATCACTGTCACATGACATGAACAGGAACTCACGTAACTAGGTGAAACAGAAAACACACACAGAACCACAGAATATTATGAGTTGGAAGGGACCCACAAGGATCATCTAGTCCAACTCACCATCTAACACCCGTACAGAGACCGGAAGCACATCCCAGAGTGGTAACACAAACCTAGTTCCCTCACAGTCTAGCCGGCCACTCCGAGCCGGAAGGGGCCCAGGATCATCCAGCCCTACACCCCCTAGCTAGACCATGTCACTAAGCTCCTCATCCAGTCTTCTCTTAAACACCTCCAGGGGCGGTGCCTCCACCCCCTCCCTGGGCAGTCCATTCCAATGTGCAATCACTCTCTCTGTGAAAAACCGCTTCCTAACATTACGATTAAACCTCCCCTGGCGTAACAAGACATATATGGCATATTTCTGTCATTATAGATGACTAATTTCTGGTATTATTTACCTATTGCCATTATCATGCATATTTCATTCACATTATGACTTTTTTTTTAAAGAACAAAAGAAAAAACCCAGAAGGATCTACCTCAGACAAAGGTTTGTTAGGGAAAACCACCACATTTTCTGTCACAGAATATTCTGAGTCGGAAGGCACCCAGAAGGATCATTGAGTCTAACTCTTAAACAGCACCACTGCATCCCTGGTGGGAATTGAACCCCTGGTCTCCTGCATGAGAGATGGGGACACTCACCACTATACTAAAGTGGATTTTTCTTGTTCATGAAACAATCTCTAGAGCCTTGATTTCCACCAAGGCTACCAAAACAAAACAGAAAAACTGCCCACACTTCCCTATAATGGCTAAGCAAGCTGACAGCTGTGACACAATAACAGAATTCTAGAGGGAACTGAACAAAATATTGCATAAAAGTCCTTTAAAAAGTGAAGTAGCCGGAAGGCTAAATGAAAAATTCTAAAATTAATAAAAAATGCAGAAGTACGATTAAATGCTCAATTTTCATTGAAAGAATCAATCTACAGCATGGTATCGCAAAATCCCACATCTGTTGTTTTGATATACAGCAATACCTCAAATATCATGGGGGTTCAGTTCCACGATCCCATCATGAAATGTGAAAACCTTAAAATAGGAATTATACATATATAAATGTGGTTCACCCACCACCCCACCCCCTCAGCCCCAGCCTGACACCCTCCCATCCCAGGGCTAGGAACCAGGACACATTCCCTGCACCATGGTACTGGGACGGGGCAAGTGGGAGCAACACCCCAGATGTATCCTAGGAGAAAACCCATGATGGAGTCAAGATGCGAAATTCAAGGCATAAAATAGCGAGGTATTACTGTATAAACAAATTATGAGAGAGGGCAAGAAGCAGTGAAATTAAAAGTGTATATAATATGACTACAATAAGCAAAGGCCAAAATAAACTAAAAAGCTTAAGGAAAATTTCAAGACAAACTACATAACTGGGGAACAAAACAGTATATAGCCATGTCTCCTATATGGCGCACCTATGGTCTTAATCGGGCTCTGCTTCCACGTTGAATGCCGGCCACACTACCATCACTCCTGCCACCGGCACCACCACTGCCGCCCGCGCTACCACCGCCACAGGTCGCACATCTGCAGTTGCGAAAACAGGTCTCTTACATTGCTAAAAAATCATGCTGCTAAGAGCTGAAGGCGCAATACGGGGGGCACGAAGTGCAAGAGGGCTGACTGCACAACATTTAGTGTCCAATATCAAAAAGAAGGAGAAGATGAGAGAAACAGAGTGCATTTTAAAATTCTAAATTAGTATTTCTGATTGAGAAAAACATGTACATATTTCCACAAACAGTCATAAAGTCAACTCAATATTTAGGTAATTTAAAGAAGTTAAAAAGGTAAAATTAAGTAAAAAGTTGTATGGAAAATACTAGAATAAAAAATGAGAGTAATACAATCCTCTTAAAGTCAGTGACATGGCTTAATTTGGAATACAGTTTTCATTACCTTTTAACCCATTTCAGAAAAGTTCATCACAGAAATTAAAAAGAATCAAAAGACATTTTGGAAAGATCATAAAATATAGAAATCTTCTGAAAGCACATTGAAAATAATGAAAGTTGCTTCAGAAAAAAGAAAGGAAGGATGAGCAAAGTAAAAGTTCTAAGTCACAGAGTACATAGCCTAGTGAAGAAGCTGAAAATACACAGCAATATTTATCACTGCATACAAGTAGCTGCTGATCACACTCTCTAAATGTGAATCAATAAGGAAAAAAAGTTTATTAGTAGATATATGATGGAATAGTAAAAACAACAACTAAAACCACAAACAAACAAAAAACCACAAAGCAAAATCCCACACACAACAACCCCCCCCCCTCCATCCCCCCCCCC
>WEKX01021521.1:112636-140779 GCA_013390025.1 Pitta sordida
CCCCCCCAAAAAAAAACCCCAGGAAAACAGAAATAACCATTGCTAACAATGCTGGTTTTGCCAGCAGAAACTAATACAGATGAGTTGATAGAACACTGAATATGTCAGTGAAACACTAAACTGACTTGCAAAGTATATGAATGCATAGCAGTAAATCACATGACATTTTGGTAATACTTCTTACTCAGTACCTGATCTTTCCCATAATTAAAATCAACATGAGGTTTGCAATTCACTTACCAAGTTACAGAATCAGGGTCCATGCTGTCTGATTTCTCTCAGCTGGAACCCATGGAAGAGATAATGAGCATCTCTATATACATATTTAAGCTATAATTAAAATTCCAAACATTGTGGAGACAATGTGAAACTTATATTCACATGTTCATATGCATCAAAAGCAAGTATTTCACATACCTCTTCTTTTGCTCACACAAACACAGTGACATTAATTCGAGAATTATTTTGAGAAGCCACTCCAGCTTTGACAAGTTTTAAGACAAAATTCTGGTCTCAAGTTTTGGATAACAAAAGACTTCTAATTTAGCTACATATCTCACTACAACTTTAATTTTTCATCTACTAATATTTTTTCGAGAGCACAAACTAGACTCTGAAATTAAAGAATGAAGCTTTAGTTAACTAAAAATAAATGTGTTGACTGTGAATCTACTTTAGAGGTAATAAAATATAATTAGCATAAATACCTCTAATACAATTCCAAAGTTATCCTGAAATAAAAAAAACAGGACCAAGAAATTCACTGTAAATGTTAGAATCAAAATATAAAAACTCAAACATGGTGACAAAAGATACAAGTCAGAGAGAGATGCTTAGACCTCTAGCATCACTAAGCTACCCATCTTACAGAAAAATACATTTTGCTATCCTACACTGGCTTGTCCTTCCTGAGACAATTTGGATCATATTACAAATGCATAGACAGTTTATAAGGGCAAATCTGGAACTTCTTGAGCACCAATATTGAATGAATGAAGGCATGTTACCCAAGATGCCTGCTACTCCCAGTGTCATGGGGAGAGCCCTTTTGTTCTATCGTAAAACTTTTCTCCTTTTTGCTGGCACAGATAATAGAATTCTCACTCTCCCTCTCCTCCCTTCTCAGTCCCAGCACGTGGTCAGAGAAGCTTTCTCCATTTCACCAGACAAACGATGGAGGACCCCTTGTCTTGTCTTATCTTCCCTTCCTGGCAAGGCATGTGACTAGGGGAGGGGCCTAAGGCCCAGGGCAGGCTGAGTGATGGCCAATGGCATGTGAAGACACACCCACAAGGCATGTGACATGGGAGGGGCCTGAGGCCCTATAAATACAGCTGTTGGCCCTTACAGAGGTGTGGTTTGTTGATCTTAGGGGCTGAGGAAGCCATGTTTCATTGTCAGTTCTCTACTGCTGCCATTTTGCCCAGGATCAATTGGACCTTTGACTCGTTGTCTCAGTACAGCCTTCCCCCCCTGCTGACCTCTGGATCTCCCTGCAGCCCCTTGGATATTTCAGGATAGTATCACTGGCTGTTATTCTCCTGGTTTGCCTGCCCTGAACCCTTTTCCCCTGCCCTTGGAATCCCAGGAGTGCTCTGGTCTCCCTTGAACTTCGCCCCCCACCCCTCCCCATGTTTGGGGTTTTTTCCTATCTATCTTCAGTCATCGTTTTTTTTGTTGTTGTTGTTGTCCAAACATATATATGTTTGTTATATATTTTTCTTTTTCCCAGTGAAGTTCTTATTTCCCTATTATTCAGGCATCTCTACATTCAATTCATACTCTGTCCTAATTGACACTAGGACATATGGAAAGAGCTATCATCCTTCTTTAGTTCTCCTGCTTAGTGCCAATGACAAAGAGATCCAAAGTGATGTTGTGTCTTAAATAAACATGATTATTGCATTTGAACAACCTTCCTTTGCTCAAGAAAGTGTTAGCAAGCTTTCTGCTCTAGTTGACTCTCAAGCACAAATCCCTCTGGATAGAAGACCTCAAAAACCCCAGTTACGTTAGTCCTGATGTTGTCATCTACCACAAAATACACGGTAAGAGTACTCTTTTTTTCCAAAAGTCAGTGTAGCTTTGTACTTCAAAATTTAATAATTTGTAAGGTTCCAAGGCAGGCAGCAAGCGCTCCTGTGGGAATGGAAGAGGTGTTTCAAGTTCCTGAGCACTAATCAGTTTTTGAAATAAAGTTGCCTACATGTTGTAATCTAAAGAAAGTGGAAATCATAGAACCAACCTTGCTTTTTAATTAATTGCAGCTGTTTATTATGCCATATTGAGCACCATGAATGTTTAGCAAAACAAGCAGTGGTGATAAAAGGAATTTTAGAGGTGTTTACACAGAGCAAGGTGTTTTCTGCACCTCACCCCACCAGTGAACAGGTTGCGAGTGCACAAGGAGTTGGGAGGGGACAGAGTTGGGACAGCTGAACCCCAACAGATCAAGGGGATATTCCATAGCATATGTTCAGTACATAAAGCTACGGGTAGGAAGGAAGTAGTTTGTTCAGAGTAATGATGTGTGTCTTCTCAAGCAACTGCTAGATGTTAGGTAGCCTGACTTTCATGGAGACAACTGAACACCTGTCCATGGGCAGTGGTGAATGAATTCCTAATTTTGCTTTGCTTGTGTACACGACTTTTGCTTTTACTATTAAACTGTATTTATTTCAACCTATGAGTTCTCATTTTTTACCCTTCTGCTTCTCTACACCATCACAGCTCAAGGGAAGCAAGCAAGTAGCCATGTGGGGGTCATCTGCCTACTAGGCTTAAACCATAGCAATAAGTCATTCATCCTGCTTACTTGCTGCCTTTCTGAAAATTCTGGCAGTGTGCTGTTGGCCCATAAACAATGAAAATTGCCATGTTTATTTCTGCTTGTAACAAATTCTGGAGTTTGACCTTTTCTTGGCAAAGGGTTGACATGTGGCGCAAGATTCTTAGATACATAGAGATGAGAATTATCTTTGGTAAACAGGCATTCAGTGAGCAGAAGTGAATAAGAGCTTTTGTAGCTACTACACCTGTGCTGGTGGTAAGAGTAGGTCTTGTAGTTCACAGTCATGTTTGAAAGCATAAAGACTGTCACAACATTCTATATCACCTAGTTGTCTAGCAGACACAGATGGCCCATCTCTTTGAGGAAAATAATGCTGTTGCCAAAAACTTTATAAAACTCCAGTTAGTTCAATTAACATAATCCTCCTCTACAAAGGATTAGGGACTATATTGTGTCCACAGCATCTCCTGTGAGCTGAAAGGATCTTTGTGTGGAAACAGACATCCTGCAGTAAAAGATCAGAAGTGCCTTCATTTCGAAGGGACGCAGCACTAACCTGAAATGATAAAAGGATCTATAGATAACAGACACCCTCCTGAAGTCTTTATTTCTTACAAAAATAAGAAATTTAGTAACAAGAAACTTTTCTTCAGCTCTGTAATTGCTCCTTTACAGCTCTTAGGTAAACTAATGAGGCCAACTCTATAGTGAATTTGAATTAAAATGATTCTTTAGAAGAATCAGGGAATGGGAGTTATGCAGGACAGTCCCCTGAAATGATTTCGCTGGGATGGGAAATTAACATTTACTGAAACGAGGTTACCAGGGACACGAGTTTGCACATTCAACTCAACCCTTAGCATTAGTCTTACTGCCTTGAATGAAGTACAAGTGAGCAGGACACATTTTCCTTTGCTACTGTACATGAGCTACTTTATAACATTAACTCTCTGGAATATCAGAATAGTGCATGCTGACCCAACTCAGGTAGTGCATAGTACAACTTGAATTATAGAAGTGGCATATGGATTCCTAGTGATCCCAGGTAGTTCTTCTGAAAAATAAGATGGACCAAATTTTCCATGACTTACTGTGAAATTTATATAGGCCATAATTACCATGCACAGAACAGTTGTCACATGGCTGCGGCATCAAAATACGTATCTGCCACAGCCACTCATGTTATTTCAAAAATTTACTGATGTCCTTCAGTTATGGCTGTAAGTTTTCCTCATCTCGAATGAAGAGGAGCCACTGCATCACTTGCAACTTTGCCAAAGAAAACCTGGCAACGAGCCATAGGCATATGCAGCAAAGTTGAGGGCAACCTCCTACCAGACATTAAAGTACTTGGTATTCTTGTTCTTTGTCATAGTTATTCTTGGTGCTGACTCCTGAGATTTCTTGTTATTGACTGGTTATTCAGGGTGTCCTATTGTTACTATTTGACCACTGAAGGGTTAATAAGCTGGCAAGAGGTTACGGTGAAGTAACTGCAATGTAAGTCACAGAATCACAGAATATTCTGAGTTGGAAGGGCCCCACAAGGATCATCGAGTCCAGCTCTTAAACAGCACCACTGCCTCCCCGGCAGGAATTGAATCCCTGGTCTCCTGCATGAGAGGCGGGGACACTCACCGCTGTGCTAAAGTGGATTTAGTCAGTCAGTGCTGCATAGAAGTTACCTTGCAATCCAATGAAGTTAGAGTAATTTTGTTGGTTTGCTAAAAGCAAACAAACAAAAAATGCACAGAAAAAGTATTTTAATAAATTCAAGTAATATGTGCACTTGATAAGAATGATAGCACAAGATTCTGTCAAAGGGATTAAAAATTCATATGCTAGAAATATAAGGTAAAAATGACATGATTTAGGAGACAATTCATAGAACTTTCCATTTGAGTATATTTTTGGACATCATGTCTTCCTTATTCTGAAAATGCAAGTTAAGACAAACAAGGCAAGTACTTATTTCATGTATAATTCTATTAATTTTAATTGAAGCAAATAACCAAGCGATTTAAAAATTATTTCTAAAAGCAAATTTTCTGTAATTTTATTGCCACTATTAAAACCAACAGAAAATTGTAATACCATAGTGGATGGCTCTTACTTATATTGACTCACTAGCATCTCAGCATATTTAATTTTGTCATGCATACATCTTTTCAGATTCCTCATCAGTTCTTTTTATTGCATTTTGTATTTCCAGGAGTACACAATAAACATCACTGTATATTTTTGATGTTTAAAAACATAAAACAAATTTTCTGAAATACGTTATGTAAAAATCATACATAATACTTAAGATTTGTCTGATTCTTGCCAGTTTAAAAATATGTTTAAAGATGAAGTCCCAGCAAAATACAACATAATGTGTTGTAAAAACGCATAATATAACAAAATGCTAGCAAGAGGGCTTTTATTATGTTACAAAAATGTTGGAGTTGTATTTAAAAGGGGGCTACTTTCATGGGAAGATAGTGACCTCTGGAGCAGAAAGAAAGAAAGAATGTGCAAAGAAGCCAATGAGTTTTCACTCAGTGCTGTGACAAAAATATAACTGAAACATCTCACAGAGTCTGTGTAAGCCTGGCAGTTGCCTTTGTAAAGGACCCTGAGACAATGTTGACAATGACTGTAGTTTTCAACATTACAAATAGTATTGGGACACTTAGTTTTATAACAACTCTCAAATACAGATAGGCATGTCTGCTTTTTAAAATATTACAAATATAAACAAATAATGATATAAAATCTTTATTATAATCTGGCATTTCACTGCTTAAACTAGCTCTTTGGATATTAAAAACTGGAGAATCAATAGTAAACAATTGCTTTAATTACACAGAAAAATATATATCAGTTGTTTTCTTAAGACCATGGGAGGAAAAGCCAAATATAAGTAACAAGCAGCACATACATTAGAGCACAATAATAGTCACAGATAGTTTACCTGACAATTAAAAATCCTGTTGAAATGAAACATATAAATAAGACAAATACATATATAGAAATACAGATATAGAAATACATATAAATACAGTAACACCAAGTCTATCTTCTTATGATATGCAGTGTCACTTTTTGGAAAGAAAGAAAAAAATACTGATCTGAAAAAAATTCATTTAAAATATTTTATAGAAAAATTATTTTGAGTCTACTTTCTGAGTTGTATTTCAGTATATCTCAATATTTTAACTGCATACAATATATTTTAAGGCATTAACAAGAAAAAATATATAAGTTTTTTAAAAGTTACCAAATTTATTTTAAATTACTATTTCAAATATATCTCAGAGCACTGATAGAACTGTGAGGTGTTTCATAACTCAGAACTAATTCATGATAATTCTCAAATTATCATGTGTAATAGATAATTAACTTTTCATTTTAAGAGTATTTTGAAATTACTGTGGAATTTCCCAAATATGAATTCAGAATAAAACAAATTAAAAGAAACAATATTATGAAACATCTACAAAACTCAAACCATTTTAAAATGTAAGTACCTTGAAAAAGAGATTCTATCCTAGATTTGTTATAGAAAAAACACATATAAAAAACATAATAATTAATACTAACATTTGAACTTAAAGTAACAAAGTATCTCTCCAGTTTTAGAAATCAAGTTTGAGTTACTTACAAATTTGCACCACTTTGTTTATTTAGATTGACATCCACATTAGGCATTTATTATTATCAATATGGCAATCAATAAATCTAATAAACAAATAAACTAGGAAAAATGTAAATCAGCACCTAAGAATAATTGTATCACGCAAACTTTTTTTGACAGCTTCCGACATTTCCCTATTGTGAAACACAGATGTTTGTGAGAAATGCAAGCAGAATCTATGCAAATACCAGGTACGCACCTTCTACCTTTCCCATGAAAAATTCTACATGCACTCAGCTTACAAAGTTATAATTACATTTCATGTATACTTAAGAGACATTTATTGAAGTCGAACAGCATTATCCTGCCTGAAATCTGCACTGGGTGCCTGTATGGAGTGGCATGGGCACAAAATCCAGTCTTCGTGTACAAAATTTAAAACAGATTTTCAACCTTTCAAAAGACTGCTGTTCTCTAAAAGGCTATGTACCTATGAAGTGGAAAGGTTCTAAAAGAAACAGTTGCATACGGATTGCATTTACCTTTTCATATGCCAGTAACACATCCTTCATAGCTTCCCCCTCTAGATTCAGCTTTTCTTCCAGCAGAGGGCTGTGTTTCTTCATGAAGTCTGTATCCTCCCGAATCTCTCTGCTGGCTCTTACTTAAATATTTGGTTTTGCACCTGTGGCAACTGACAGCTTTTACTACCAAAATGCCATCGTAGCTCCAAGGTGTCTTGAACACACATTTCATATTCTGTTAAAAAGATAATTAGCTCAACTAAATGCATCCTAATGACACCATAAGTACCTAGTGAGATTAGGAAATACGTTATCATAATGATAGGACTATAAACTGCTTTAAAGGCCCCAAAAGAACACTGGTTACAAAAGATTACCAAATATTGTACCAAGATTGGAATTGGTTTATTAACTTACACTTAATCATCCTAGTATGTAAATCAAGCAAATGTTTAAAGCCAAGGGTGGTTTTGCTTTTATGAAGGAAATGAAAACATCTAGCCGGCATATCTAGAGGAGGCTATTGTGACACAAGAACAGCTCTAGCAAAATTCCTAGCCTCTAGCTATGTTGATGTATGATATATTGTTGATGCAGAGGAAGAACAGGGAAAGTATAGATTCCACATCCTTACAGTATGAAAACTCTTTTCATTTCAGGGACACTTCCTGAACTAAACGTGATTTTCAGAAAGCTAAAGTAAGGATACAAACTCAAAGTCAACAAAAAAACATATTCATGTTGCCACATGCAAGTATGTCAGTCTTAATTCAGTTTTCTGCATTTACTTTTCTGACTTTGGCATAAATTTCCAATGGGTCTTCACAAGAAAGTATGTGACTAGACCACTGGTTACTGAATAACAATATATATTTTATCTTTCTTGCAAAAAAAAAGAAAAATAAAGCTTATTAGAGATGATATTCTGCAGCAGCTGATGGAAAGCTTACTGGTATGACACAAGGGAAAGTCAAGAATGATGAGGAAAAAAATCAAATAATATCTCAAGAGCAGTAAACTTGGCCATACACCTGAGAGAGACACACATTTTACCGACATAAAAAAGGCTCTGTATCTGAGAAGTAGCTGTGGAATATCCAATGAAGTCCCTTAACAGTCAGGAAATTTTGCTATGTTAATAAGATATAAATCACAAATTTGCAAAACTATTGTTTTCTAGCAAAAGTTAGAGACACTGCATAAACAAGTGGCTTTTCTACATCACACAAACTGGTGCTTAACACTCAGATAAAAAAATTGGTTTACATTGGATTTTCATTCTACTTCAGAGAAGATAGTTTATATCCCTGAATATGTAATTACCCTGGTGTGCTACAGGACATAGATGCAGCTGGAGATAGGAATAATGGAAATCAAGGTAATCTGAAGAAATAACAGGATTCAGTGTCTCCTCTGAATGGGTCATGTAAATTTTTAATCAATCTCCTGGGTTTGTAATACTTAGATTAAGGATAATTATAACATCCCTAAGGGTCTTTCCTCTTTATCCTCAATTCCATATTAGCTTTTTTTTTTTTGTCGTATAGATAATACTGTGAAAAGTTATAGTCCTGAAAATTAAAAATTTACTCTAAGAACGTGACAATGTACTGAATAGTCTACTGATAAATCAAGGAAGAAGAAAATGTTTAGTTTTTATGGATGAACTTCATGCTGCTTTATTTCACTTTGAAAAAAGAAAAATACTGTATCATTGCTTATATTAACAGAACTGAAAATGTGCTAATTATATTCTACCATTCTAAGCTTTTGATACTTATAGAAAATGCTAAAGAGTAAAGTTACAGCAAGAGAACTGCATAGCAAGACACAAAGATGATTTACAGCTGAGTTCTCTGTCGGTAAGAAGATCAAAAAGTAAAAATTAACACCTTTGCAGCTCAAATCCTGAGTTACTGTGCTGAAGAATGAAGATCATCTTATCAACCTATTCATATTGTCCTACAGAGGCAATTGCTTTTAGGAAAAGCAATCTCTTCAAACTGATAGCACCTTAAAACAGGCTTCTAATTTCCAAGTCAAGAGTTAGCCACTGGCTAAAACAAACAAACAAAAAACTTTCTCAAATATTGTCAAGGATATGCACTATTTGACACTTCACATTCATGGACAGGGGGAGGAGGCATTTTGGAATAAAAACCGCGTTGCCTCCATTATACACTGCTCTTCGTTTATTGTTTACCCATCAGTAAATATACTTATGAGAGACCCTTGCACTGCCACCGCACTCTGAACTGTGAGATACTTGTCAAAAATCTCAGGGTGATGTGCACCAGAATATGCACTAGAGTGCAACCACCATTTTACATCCAGCACCTAAGTGTGACAAATTACGACATGTTTTTCTGCTTTTGCCTGTGACCCAGAACACAAACAGCAAACTGCTAAGTAGCTCGTTTTCATTAATTCTATTCTCTTGATGCCTGTTCATCACAAAAGATAATAGTAGACGTCTACAGAATCTGGGATTTCAAAGATGTGTATTAATGGTATGTAAAACAATTTCTATTAAATATGTCAGTACTTCTCTCAAATTTATCATGTTTTAATTTTTCTGAGAACAAATTATTTCTATATTTCTGGTTTAATCTACAGTTTAACTCAAAGGCATTGTTTTATAATTATGTTTCAACTTCTCATTTATTCCCCCATAGTGAGGCTTTATTCTCATCTTAAGCGTCTTGTTTACACCTAAGTTATTTCTCAGACAAAGGTGAATATTCCTTAGTACTTCCCCCTTTTGTTCCCCAGGTATTTATTCAAGGATATCATATTAAGCAGAGTAAATATTGTACTCCTGTTACAGTAAGCACAACTATAATAATATAATTTTTACTCTTGGTAATGAACTGAGTGAAACTATTCTTAGTTTCAATACCAATATCTTCCCATCTGCGAGGAGTTGCTGAGGCCTCCACACTGACACACAATCAATTCTCATGCCAAGCTTTTTCCTTCACTATTTCTTCAGCTCCAAATCTTTTTTCCCCTCCTCAAGATCAGCCTCCAGCTGCTTAATTAATTCAGTAACTTCCAATAGCAAAGCTTATGTTTTCTTCTTCAAAGTTAATGTTTTTGTTGTCTTTAAAAATACATTAAAAATATTTTTTATGAAAGCTAAATCATACATTCTTTAGTGGAACGTCATTCTCAACACAAATGTACCCTGTTCATAGTAGGTACCATTGATTACATTTCTGTCTTTAAAAATACGTCATAATTGTTTCTTATGAAGGCTTAAACACACATTCTTAATTGCATCTTCTTTCTCAGAATAAAGAAGAAAAACACAACTAAAGCAACACATCAAGGGCAAACACAACTGGTTACAAACACAACTTTCATGTTCAGTAGCATTTTCCTCAGCTTATTTCCAATGCAAAATGAAACGAAACTGCAGCAATACAAAGTGAAATAATTTCATTTTTGCCTCTTTGGTTGGTTAAATAATCATCCAAATAAGACTCCAATTCCTTATTGTGTCAAAATTTTCAAGAAACCTTATTTAATTTCATTTTTCTAAGTAAGTTTCAGTTAGTTAACAAGTTTCTGGAGTTCTAATAATATCCAAAAGCAATATCTCAACAGCACTGTTTTGCTTGTGATACACAAAATCATCATTCCGTTCCATGAAATTTCGCTATCAAAAATGTGCCATTTTTTTATTGCTAAAAGATTTTTGAGGTCATCATCAATTGTCCTGATCTACCAAAAAGAGAGTTATATAAGCTAGGGTCTAAGATATTTCTGCTTTGACTCTGCAGTTAACACGTAATTCCCTAAATTATTTTGATTAAGAACTACGAGCTTTAAAAAGAAGGAAAGCTGGTTAATATCTAGAGTGAAATTTTGGTCTCACTGCTATAAAAAAAAAAGTTTATCACACAATTTACTGCAGATGGGATTGCCTCAGGCTAGGAGTACTTAAAAGATTGCACACTTGCTTAAAAAAAAACCCAAACACACAATCTCTTTAATATTTAAAACAATTTAAAAATGTATACTCTGACTAAAGAGACAAACTGCATAAAACAGAATTCTTTGTTAGAAGTATGTTAAAAATGCTTTCTAACAGCAATGCAGTTATTTATTTTACTGAAAAAAAATGAAAAAATAATTCCACAATTATTGTTGTTGGGGGGATGTTATATTAAATATATGATAATATATAATTCTAAAATTCTAGAACCAACATTAACTAGTTTAGCAGGTTCAAATCCTAGATGGGTTAAAATATAGTATGGACCTAAATACAGATATGTAAATCATCTTCTTGCAAATAGAATGACTTAATGCTACTCAATGTATCATTTAAAATGTATGTGTCTTTCAGCTTAACCAATTATGCACACAGATTTCAAAGGATTCTCACATCATTTACATAAGACATAGAGCAGGGAACAAGCAACCACTATTGCAAATGCAAAGCACACGTTAAAAGAAAAAGTAAGTTTCATAATACTGAGTATTATGAAATATTTTTACTTTCATGAGTTACATCAGCTTCTTTAAACCCCAGCTTAGTGGATAGTGATAACTAGACATCTTCAACAGATTCAGCACTGAACTGTTTTGTTACCCTAAGGGTAAAAGCCACTGTCACTACAAAATTTTAAAATTAAATTGCATTAGCTTTATTAAGTAAATATTACTTTCACTATGTCAAAATCTAATTTCTTGAACCTTACACATTTAAATCTGGTGAACTAAATGGAATAATTGTGAGTCTTACAGAAGAACTAGTAATAGCACAATTCCTATATAAATGAGTCTCTCATATTTCTTTATAGAAATACAAGAAACAGATTTCTTTACATCTTGTACTTACACAGATCTTCAGTTTTTATCCTCATACCATGGATTTGCCAAAGAGAAGCTGTTGTAGAAAAGCTGTTACTTTTTCCAAGTTCTGAACATACAGGAGCAATATATCCTATACTTTTCAGATTCTTTTAAGAGGCAAAAGCATTTACTGCTGTACCTGTGCTGACACAAGTATCCACCCTTGCTCTGTAACGTTAAAGATACATAGTTAAAAATACTACAGTGTAATTCAAGAGAATTTTGCCACTCAAACACACAAAAGTTTTTGGAACTAACTGGAAGTACAGTCGGCCCTCTTGCACTTTGTGCCCCCCATATTGCGACTTCACGTCATAGCAGCATGATTTTTCAGTGATGAAGGAGGCCTCTTTTTGCAACTGCGCATGCGCGACCTGCCGCCCCCCCGGGCACAGTCGGGGCTCTGCCATTTCGCCACCCCCCCAGCACGGTCACCACGGCAACCGATACACAGCAACACAGTGCCGAAACAGTGCCGGGGATTGTCTGAAGGTGCAGGGCAAATTCGCATATTAATGAGCTGCCATTCAACACGGAAGTAGGGCTTCACGGAGCCCGATTAAGACCATGGGTCCATGATATAGGAGACCCAATTGTAGCTAGAAAACTACACCGAAAACACAAAAATCACGCATTTCATAGTTCAGTAATACCTTGAATTTCGCAGGGAGTCAGTTCCAGAAACATGCCGTGATAAGCCAAATCCACGAAGCAACGATTCATACATATGTAAACGCCACTTTCCCATCACTCCACCCCCTCATTCCCAGCGAGCAATGGGAGGCATTCCCTGCCCCTCCCCACACCATGTGCTGGCACGTATGACCTGTCAGACCATGCCGCATGGAGCAGATCATGCCACCTGAGCTGCGGGGGCTGCCCAAGCCGAGTTAAGCTGTGCTGCCACTGCTTGCAAGCACTGGCCTCGCACTGCACTGCCACTTGTGAGCACTGCCCCTGGATGCCAGCACCTCTGGCAGGGGAATCCAGCTGGCTTGGTCAGATCCCCTGCCCCGCGCCCCTCTCATCCCTGCACAGCAGAAACTGTGCAGTTATCTCCTCCTCCCTGAGTCATCACATTCCCTAGGACTTGGGCTTCCTGCCTGGCCCACTGTGCCCTTGCACCCCTTGGACGGACTGGCAGTGGCATCATCTCCTCAGAAAATTGTACACAGTATTCACAGAAATTCACAAAGACCAGAGTAATGATGCAGAAATGCTCATAATGCTTATACAACGTGTTCCAACACAAAACTTAAAGCAATAAAACCTTAAAATATATACTCTTACTCATATTTAGATATCTGAGATAACTGGTAGAATTATCACAATTTCAGAAATGTCAATAACTGAACAAATATTACCCAAACTGAAATCCACCATTTGGGTTGCTCCTGAGACCTGTAGTCATCTCGAATCTTGGAAAATTAAAGACTTAGTCAGGAAGATAAAAGAAATTCTCCATAAACATTTTTAGTTTTCTTTAGTAACTAGATCCTGTAGACACTAAGAATACTTATATTTAGCTGCATTCAACAACAGAGAAGAACTTGGTAAGCTTTAAAGCAGACTTTATAGCCACACTGATATCAAATTATTATCTGAAATTAAACAAATATTATTTTGTGGGTATGATTCTTACCATGGTACTTTCTCCTCTTCAAACACATACTGCAAAAACAAAACATAAATTATATTACACATTTCATATGTTACACACTTTTCCTGTTCCCTAACAAAAAGCATAAAAGCCCACTGAATTTTGTATCATACAAGTATCTAATTTCAAAATATAGACATAAATGTTTTGTAACATTTAAAAATAATCACAAAGTTTTTGAATTCTGAAAACCCTCCATCTCCAAATAATCAGGAATAAAACATAGATTTTAAGCACACACTTTATGTATTACTCAATTTTGTAGAATCTCTTATAAAAATCCCTGAATATTGTTAATTCTATTTTCATTCAACTTCTGTACTTTTAAATCTCGGAAGTACATCAGAAACCCTGATGAACTTCATATGTTTTTTCTTCATTAAAATTATGTCTACAACATTAAATTCAACACCACCAGGGAAGTTTTCTGGGCCCAGCATCCTGAGCACGCGCAACATTAAACTGTTACTAAATCTTACTAGTAGCACCTGCGGTAAGGGAAATTGCCACATCCACAAGCCATTCCCAAACCATTTCCAAGCACAGCTCAGGGTTAGGCACCATTCCTCAAAAACAGTGTCTATAACATCTATCCTGTTTTGGAGAGTAAGAATTTAACAAAATTAATATCCAGTTTTCCGTGTCAACTGGACACATTGCTAGCAAATGTGTGAATAAATTCATATGTAAACAAAATCAAAAATCTCTGTAGTAATTTCATTATACAATATATGATTAATTTTTATTTTAAGAGCATAAATGATATATTCATACTTCAGCAATCCCATTTTTTCTCCTTTTAACTTACAGTTATAATGATGTCACTATCCAAAGGACTCAGACTATTTTGAATCTTTGTATATTCAGTAATAAGGATTTAAAAGACATGAATAAAATACACACAAGACTTACAGAAACAATTTAAGCTCACATTAAAATGAATAAACATCTGGTCATGTCAATGCTTATCCAATTCATGCATATGCATGAGAAAATTATGACATTGAAATAATTTCACTGTTTTCACATTATTATACATAAAGGTGAATTAGACAATCTATTTTTTCAATCAAATTAATGTCTATACTGTAAATCAAGATGTGACTGTAGTTCACACACCTTGGCTTCTTCCAGCATGTCTGCTGCAGTTGCAAAAATTTCCCTGCAGAGTATTTAACAGCATTTGTGGAATACTAATCTAAGACAGCTTTCCTGATGTGCTACTATGATGACATTACTGCCAGTATTGCAGATAAATTATTTAAATATAACTTGCCTGTGCAGGCATCTATCAGATCTTCTTGCTGCAGTGTAGACATATGCAAAATTTATTAACATTTGGAAAACACTTTTCAAGTAAAAGTGAATAATTTAAATTATACTAATCATGTTCTTAGAGAAGTTAATGCAGAGTTTTTACAGTACTTTAAAATTATATATATATTGGATTGTTTCTTCATCTGACTACCCATTTTTTTAACTTTCCTTTGTTCTTGTTTCTATTCGCTTGTGTGAATCTATATAGACTAGGAAAATATCATGTACTGCTACAGAAAGAACCACAGCATTTTCAAATTCATGTCTTTCCATATTAAAAACCTTTTGAATCAAGGAATTTTTAGGTACTGTGTATGAAGAAACAACTCCATTTGACTATCTACTTGAGAGTAGTAACAGAAATGACTTTACAGATTATATCACTTAATCAGCTTGACTCTGAATCATCATACATGAATCTATTAATCCTCATGATATATGAATATTACATTAAGATATTGTGTTATATTGATTGTAATAAGATAGTTTCATTTGCCAAAACTGTTAAGTAGATGAAAACCGTATCATGACTAGTAATTTAAAATCCTGGACACTATTTTGGGGTGTACATAGGATATAAAGTTAAATTTTTTATAAAAATCACTTTAGAAATCTTAATAAATTATTTATATCTGTTCCTATATTTTCAATCATAAATGCACTCGTTAAAAGAATTTTTCCTCCTTCAATTCTAACTCTTGAGTGTGATGAATAATTTTGTTAATACACGGTAATGGACTACAGTCATACCCTCAGTTATTTCCGCTGTCATATTCACATCTGTCATATTGGCAGAAATTTTTCCCGCAGTACTTAGTTATTCCCAGAGCGGTGTATAATTCTGTGGGACACTGCGGTCCCACACTGCCACAGTGGACGGCCCTGGCTGTGGCTAGCCCCACGAGGAGTCAGAAAGTCTTTAACTGCAACACAGAGACCCATATGGAGCCCATTGGGGCCGATCAGGCACAGCAGCCAGTCTGGACTTGCCAGCACTTATGCACATATGCACATATGTGCATATTCATAGCCTCAGGCAGAGCACTCTTGCCAGTGCTAGCTGCTGCAGTTAAAGGGAAAAAAAACCTAACTCCCATGCTCCTCGCTGCTGTAAGGAGCCCAGGATGTTGCAGTGTTCCAAAGTTGCCATATTTCTGGCAATAATTTGCCATGTTAACATCCGACCCGTATTCGCGGATTGAAGTTCCGTGGGACCCTCGGGAGACCTATAATCCACGCATATGGAAGGATGACTGTATTTACAAAGGCACAGCTATGTTGCCTTGTGGTGATCCACTTGTTCTTGTCTGGTGAGGGAAAGAGAATACAAAAGGTTATGAATCTTCATGTGCAGACTGAGGTAAAATTTCCTCCTACCAGATTTTCTTTCTTTAACTTGCACGTTAGCTTTGGTCTTGAAAGTGACTAACAGAGAATGTGACAACTATGTCTACTACTCTGTGCACGGTTTACTTGAAATCTTACTCCTTTCTTACTACAAACTCAAATACAAGGAGGGATATTAAAAATGCTTGAAGAAAATGAGTGAATATTTTCATAGACACGCAATGTGATAAAGAGGGTTAGGATCAAAATACAGTTTGCTATAACTAATTTTACACAATTAATCCCAAATGAATATATTTTTCTGATTTTACATTAAATCTCAGCAAAGGCAAAGGTAGCAGCTATTACAGAAACACCCAGAGCAGAATTGTAAAGGTCACAAGACCTTAAAGACAAGCTTAGACTACTCTTATGTACACAGTACTTATTTCCAGCAAATGTTTGCTTCAACCTTGTGAGGGGGTGAAGTTCCAGAACTGTAATTCCCATGATGAGAATTTAAAGCTACATGACATAAATGAACTGCTTTACAAGAACATGAGGATTTCACAATTGTGTTTTCTTTAAATTCTGTTAGCCTTACAACTTCATAAATAAATGATGCTGTGGCACACTATTGAATGTTAACTATTGAATTAATACACAGAACAGGAATTTGATTGCAGAGGTCACTAATGAAAGGTGTCAGGAACCAGAATATGATACTGAAACCTAGCAGTAGAGCTATTAAAAGATCTAAGAAGCTGTCCTACAAACATGAAACATTAACCTAATTAAATGCAGGGGGAATACAATGCTTCAATGTGCCTTGGAGATTGAAACAAAAATAACAAAAACAATACTTGAGATTAAATAGTAAAAGAGAAGAAGAAAACCTTCATATACAGTCTGTGGATTTGTTTGTTGGTCTGATTTTTTTAAGAATATTCACAGTGTTTTAACTGAAGTGTCAGCCTAAAATGTTAAAAGGCTCTTTCAAGTTAACTTTATTATAAACAGCCTTACTGGAATGGAAGAGAAGGTTAGCAAAAGACTGTTTGAAAAGACAGCCAACTTAAATGGATAACAAAACCTATTTCACAGACACAGGATGCCTGCACAGCACAATCCTAACAAAGCACATACAGACTTTATATCTTTCTTGTAGTCTGAAGTCCAACACAGAAGTTCAGATTTTAATACCATTAATTTCACTTAGTTGATTCTACTGTTATGTAATTACTTTATTCTTTTTATATCACTAATGCAACTAACAACACAGCCATTAAAAAAAAAAGAAAAGGAAATTTTTTAAAAGCTTTAATTAAAAAGCATTTTTCTCTTAGCGCTTTGTTCTTTCTTGGTAAATGTAAGCAATTTTACATGCAAGTGTCCTAATCTCTTTCTAAAAGGAAGCTATAAATATAAAGTGAAATACATCAGTAATATGTATCAGAGATATTTTAAAAGGTTAGAAAATCCTTTTTCACTTCTCCTACTAAGGAAAAAGCAGCAACTAAATAGTTGATGTAAATCAGACCGTGGATCTTATTTAAGTAATAAAATTACAGTTAAAAAGCAAATAAAAATCAAAACAATGTAATTTCAACCTATGTGACCTGACTGTTTAAATTATACATATTATTTGGGATCCTATCATAGCAGTAATAACCAACAGTAGCTGGAAAAATCTCAGAATAAATGGACAACCTACAAGATGAATTTTAACTAAGAAATGGTCATCAGAAGGGAGGTCCACAAGCGCGTAGTCTGACATATTGTCATCTCAATGGAGAGGAGTTGTATAAAAGACGAAAACATTCTACTTATTTGGATGTAAATATATAATTTAGATCTACTACAATTAAAAAAACCAATATTATTTATTTATACTTTTCATAATTCAGAAAGTAATACTGGTTGAAAGTTTAGGTAGTTAAGTCTCAGGACCACAAATTGAGGTAATTTGCCAAAATACTTAATAGCCCTTCCAGGTGGATCCTTCTAGATGGTACAGTTGGCATATTAGAGGTCCCTAGTAAATTGTGAATTCCAACTATTATCAATTTACAAAAACTGACGAGTAAAAAAGAAAAAAAAAATCCCACACCTATATTACAAGCTTCTTCAATATAAAACATTGAAAACAATACCAGACAGATTATATATTTTACTATTGCATATTTTTGTAAGTAGTACTATGAAAAAATAGAGATATGTTTATTCCAAACTATCTGAAATGGGAAATAGTTGCCTAAGCATCCAACTGGACGGAGAGTCAGAAAAAAAAGAGCAAGAACTGAATATGCATTTCCCATTCTCCACACCTCAGTTTATTTGATCCACAAAACTCTAATTCAAGTCTGTTCTAAAAAAATGTTAAAAGAATGTAAGCCTGTCAAAAGAAATGTTGAATCCACAACTGATCTTTTACATGCCCTTCCATGTACTGCAATGCAGACAGCATTGTTTTTCTGTTACCATAACAAACTAACTGACTTGGAAACTCTGAGCAATACAAGAAAACCTTTCAAACTAATGCCACGGAGAAGATACTTTTAAGTTAAATTTACAATACATATAATCATGTTTTAAGTCACCATATTTTCAACTGTGCAACTCTCCTCAGGAAATGTATGGAAAATGGATTATATGAGTCGTTCTTGCATGTCATTTGCACATTAATTGTTTTTTTTCAAGTTTGGTGGCTTTTTAAATGTTATGAAAAAATTATTTTCAATGGCAGGATTCAGTGCTGTTCAAAGAAATATGCCGATTTGGCAAGGAGGAATTCTTAACTGTGACAGGATGTCAGATTCTTGGACTCTGCAAGGGAAATTGTAATCTCCTAAAGGCTCGTCCTGACAGTCAGACCAGATGGACCAACAAGGCTCCAATAAGGAATACAAAAGAACAAAAGAACCTGAAACTCGTAGTCAGTTAAAAAAAAAAAGAAAAAAAAGCTTAAGAAACCATTTCAATTTGTTGTTGCTTATATAGTCAGTAATACAGCAATATCTTGAATATTGCAGAGTTACAGCTCCAGAAAGATGCCATGATAAGTGAAATCTGCGAAGTAACAAAATGTACATATGTAAATGCTGCGCACCCACCATCCCACTCCCACTGCCCTGGCGAGCGTCAGGAGGTGTTCCCCCCAACTCCCCAACTCCCTGGACCGTGTGCTGAGACAAGGGTGTGGCAGGATGTGCCCACACCAGCACTGCACCAGGGGAAGGCTCCTGTTCCCCATGTACCCCTGGCACACCAGGGGGAGGCTCCCATTCTCCTGTGCGCTCCTCCAGTGTGGTGGGGGAGGCAGTGGTCTGCCAGGGTGCACCCTGCCGTCCCCAGGGAAGTGGCACTTTGCCAGGGAGGTGCATACAGCCACCGCTGCCACCCCTGCAGCCACTGCAAGCCCCCAGGGCGAGCAGCCGCTGAGCCCCCACTCCCCTATGGCCCCAGGGTGGGAAGTCACAACAGCAGTTTGCTTAATAAACCATTGAGACAGTGTTATAAAGCTTGCCAACCATTTTAATAATATTTCCAACAGTCTTATAAACTGCAAAGTAGTGAGGGATTATCCAGGTCAAGGTACGAACAGACTATTACTTGATATGGAAGCATATGCTAAGAAAAAGATAAGAATATCTCTTGCCTGATAAGCAATCAGTTACACAATACGATGCATTCCACTGTACATAAAAACACACAGAAGAAAAAAAGATATAGGACAAATCCATAGTTGATGACAAAAGTATCATTTCAATCTGAGGAATGATAAAAAGATTAGTCAGTGCATAGTTCATTTAATATCTATTGACAATCTTGGCCTCAATATATATAAATACTCATAGAATCTGAATATGCTGAGTTGAAACGGACCCACAGTGACCATCGAGTCCAGCCCTTAGCCCTGCACAGGACAACCCTAAGAGTCATATCATGCACCTGAGAACGATTTATGCTATCTATGTTCACAGTTATAGCTACCAAAACATAAATTAAAAAAAAATAATTTATATTGTTTTACACAAAATAAGCCAAGTCCAGTGAGTTAGTACTTAAAATTTCATAACATATACGTCTGGCCTTAGGGAAGTGTTATTCTGCACAAACTGTTCTACAGAAGTAAAACTAATTTCCTTCTCCAGCAAAGATTACCAGTATGTTTTAGAAGTCATTCTATGCAACTCTATTAACAAAAAACCCCCAACATTGTAGATCTTTCATCAGATATGCATATTTATATATTTAACACAATTGTTGTGGTTTGACCCTGACTGGATGCCAGAGACTCACCAACAACCTCTCCCGGAGGAAAAGACTGGAAAAAAAAGTTTATCACAGGCAAAACAAGGCAAGCTATAAGTGAGGAATATAAAGGATTTATTTATTAACTAACAAGATCAGAGCTTAATGTGAGAAGCATCATTTAAAAGGCAACCTTTTCACCCCCACTCCTCCTTCTCTTACAACAGATCTCATATTCCCTTTTTTCTTCCAGGAGACAAAGGGGGAACAGGGGTAGGGGAAAAACCAGGCAAGCTGGTATATCTGAACATTTTAGGGTAGGAAACCATCTCTCTGCCTTTTCATAAAGTCCCCTCTCTCTCACAAGAGGAAAAGTCTTTCATGACCCTTTCCCAAGTGACATCTCGACCCAGGGATGACAGCTCTTCCATTCTCTGTTGCCCGAGAGTCACAGGACATGATGTAGCCTTTTATGCACTGGCTTCACTGCTTCATATATGAGCCCATCCCAAAGTACATAGTTCAGATCCCACCATAATGTAATTCTGTCACAAAATGTCTGTCCAAAGGATCTGTGCCGAGATCTCAGCTCCGACTCCTGGGCTCTAAGACATCTGCAGCTTTGCAGCATGATCCTCCATCTTCAGCGTAGCCTCAGGTGGATTCTACATCCCTCGTTTCTCTCTCTCTATTCTATAGGTATGCAGGCAGACAGTCTGCTTCACTATGGTCCATTCTACAAGCAACAGCAAGATGCCTGGAACCCTTCCTACCCTCCTCCGTCTGGCCTGGCCGTGCCTTCATACTGCTCAGATTCTCACAGGCTCCTCTCCGGCCATCTACTTTCCTGTTACTACTTTTTTTTCCTTCTCAAATATGTTACTCACAGAGGTGTCTCTGTCTCTATCTGCTCCATGACCTTGGTCTCCATTGCAGCATCGGAGGCCCAGGCAGGAGTTGTTAGCCCTGCTTGTGGCCCGAGGGAAAAAAACCCTCTCCAAACCAGGACACATATATTATTAAATATGAGTTGAACTAAGGCAAATACATACAATAATTTATTTACATTCCTGGTACTTTATTGTAACAGAAATAATTGGTCAGCTTCTAAAAATAAATTTCTAATATCAACCAGAAGAATGAGAATCTAACAAAATTTTTGTAAAAAGTAAAATCCTTGATAAAAGTTTTCCAATGAAAGGGACCAGAATCCAGATGTTAGCATTTCTATCCACCTGACACAAACCAGTGGTATTATTTCTCATCATAAATACCATTCCTAAGGCAGAGACTCAGGATATTCATAAATATGCTCTATTAAAAGCATATTCTAGAAGAATTTTTATCTTATCAACTCCCATACTTACTACTCACAAAAAGTCTAATTCACCATGAGGTAAACTAAGTGCAAGTTGAAATTACTGACCTTGTAAGACCAATAGATGTAGACAAATATTTGTTTAAAATATTCTCATGGATCCCTGCTTGACTGTGACTATGCCTTTTGTGTTGCAATTTTTCTTCCTTCCACAAAATTCAGTGAGTCTAAATAAATTTTTAAAGTAATCATAGTCAAAAGGAGCTAACATTCTATGAAAAGTCTTCACTTGATCATTTCCTGACCTCCAAATGTTCACTTTCTAAAAACACAGTATTTTTACCATTTGATTTTAGTTTGCTAGAATTTATTATGCAATTTTTTCCTGTACTCAAGTGATGCATTCAATACTTTTAAACACTGAAATGCAGGACAGGTTTACTTCAGAATACACAGAATATCCCTGAAGTTATTCTCCCAAACTACAGTTAGTGAAGATATTTCAAAATAGGACTTGCTGGTGTTAAAAGAGCAATTTTAAGCATTAAAATCTATTTTACCGATAATCTGATCTCCCACTTGAAAACAAGGCTTTGTGTAGAATTTTACAGGGGCTACTATAAACCACCAACTCTAATAAAACTATTGGAATTACTATTTAAATCAACAAAGTACAGGAAAAAGTTCTTAAGTTTTTTGTTTAGCTTTATTCATTTTACAGGAGCAAGATCCCAAGAACTAGGCCAATATACCAGCCACTTTAAGCTTTAAGAAGGGAATTAAGATAAAATAATGTACTCTCAAAAACTAATGGTATTCAAAAGTAAAGATATTATAGGTGAGATCTCACTGCTATCATATAAATATTTGAAATAGTTTTGTGTCAAAATCAATTTGATTTTTTTCAGTATTCCACTATTCTTGCGGCTCTTTCAAGGTAGACAATCTGCACTTCCAGAAACCTTAACTCCTATTCTTTTTTCACACACCTTAGTGCAACTTTGAACTCTATAAACAAACAAATAAAGCCATAGATAATTGCATAGTATGAAAATTAAGGACACAGGAAATTTGTAATATACAGTTGGACCTCCTATATCGCGCACCTGCGGTCTTAATTTGAACCCGCATAGCCCGACTTCCACGTTAAATGGCGGCCGTGCCGCTGCTGCTGCCCGTGCCCCCCTCCACGGCCGCTGCTGCTGCCACCGCCGCCCCCAACACCCACACCCGTGCCCCCGTGGCCGCCTGTGCTACCCCCACTGCAGCCTGAGTCACCACCGCCACCCGTTCCACCACCTGGGCCGGGGTCGCCGCCGCCAGCACTGTGGCGGCAGGTCGCATGCGCAGTTGCAGAACGGGTCTCCTACATCACTAAAAAATCATGCTGCTAAGATCTGAAGCTGCAATATGGGGGGTGCGAAGTGCAAGAGGGCTGACTGTATAATAGAATTAAATTCTGCTATTCTGTGCCACAGTCATGAATGATCCATTGTGATTTGTCTTTCTGCTGTGAAGCATACGAGAAGAATAATAGTTCTACCAAGTTGTATTGAAAAGATAAATGTTTTGAAATTAAAAGCAAATTCTGTGATATGGGTTCACATAAAACATAACTCACTGAGTTACGCTGTATATGCTACCTACATCTACATCATGACTGAAGATGCTACCTACACTTTTATTTAGTGTTCCTCCTCACACATTCCAAGGCCAGAAACAAACAACAGGAAAACTGTTCTCTTCCTTACTGCTGGAAGGTCAAAGATACTTGACATTAGTAAGAGCAATCTCCCTGATGAAGAAAAAAATCAAACGCAATTGTTAGAAATTAGTATCCAAGCTGATATTATACAAGAATCTTCCAAGTACATTTTAAAGATATCAATGTTGATGCTTCTAAGCATGTTAGTTATTTGATCTGTCCCCTTCTACAGATAACTAAAATATAATGTAGTATGCACAATATTTTTGCAAAGACTATTAAATCTTAAATCTACCATCTTCTATTCTGTTGTATATGTCTAAATGAAATACAGTGAATTTTTGTTACCATAGTAACCACAGAACTGACGAAATTTAGTTTTGGTATAATTGCTGCATATGTTCATACAAATCTCATTTCTTATTCTGAGCATTAGAAATGAAGACACTTTTTAACTACATTTTTTAAAAATAGAGTAACGAAGAAACAAGAAATAAGATTATTTATAGACAATGCAACATATCCTTCTTTAATTCATTAATTCACTTTTCTTTTATAATTAGAGCATATTTCTTGCATTGTATTAAAACATTACTTAAATACTGTTCAATTTATCTTTTTATATTGATAATTAAGCCAGTTGTTGTCATTAAATACAAATTATTATTTTAGAATAATAAATTTATTGGTCAAACATCCGGAAGAAGTCAAAGAAATTTCAGCAGAGATAGACACACCCAACAGCCCCGGACACACTTCTTTTTTATCCCTTGCAATGAGGTTCACATTGAATAAAGACAAATTTATTTGCATCTTTAGTTTCAAGAAATAAAAGGAAAAAAATCACTACAGGCATACTTAGAGTCTTACAACAACATTATTTTCTCAGCAGCCTTAAAAAACATGCATTCAGCAGCAAAAAATGAATTCATCCAGGCTATGAATTATCTCCAAATTCCTCTCCACTTCTTTATCACGTTTCAGAATTAATCTTAAATGTCTTTAAAAAGTCCCAACCCCAAAACAAACCCCCAACTCCCTGGGAGAGATGAAGAGTAGGACAGTGGGATCTCTATGTTTCAACACTAGAATTCTTTCATCCTTTCCCTTTTCTAGGTTTTTTTTTGCTCAATAATTTAGTACTCATTGTGTTGCTTCAGAGTTACCATATACTTATCAAGTTCATTATCATCTGAACCTTTCATTTTAATATCCAGAAATACAAACAAACATAATTCCAGAAAGATTTTGGTAATACAGAACAGACAGACAAATAAATGGGAGTTAAGATCAACAGATATCATGTCTGCTGGAAAACTTTTAAGTTTTGGAAACTTAAAAGGTTTTTCTTAAGTTGTCACATACATTCATTGAACAAAACCCTGCAATCATTCAATACACTGCAACAAAGAAATGCGAAGTAGAAGTTCAAGAATTTATTTATCATTTTTCTAACTTGAAGCATCAACAACATCATTTTAGTTTACCTTATCTCCTCAGACCTTCCTTTCATGAATGGTTCAAAGTCTTAATGAATTTGTGGAACGGATAACAAATTTTGAAGGACATAATCCACTTTAGTACAGTGGTAAGTGTCCCCACCTGGCATGTGGGAGACCCGGGTTCGATTCCCGCCAGGGAGACAGTGTTAAGAGTTGGACTCGATGATCCTTGTGGGTCCCTTCCAACTCAGAATATTCTGTGATTCTGTGATAATGGGTTCTCAAAAAAAATTAAGATAAAACAAGAATAATGGATAAATAAGAGTTCATATTATTTGAAATAATAATTATTTTTAAAGAGATGGTCTTACTGATATTACAAGTAACAGAGAAGCAACTCTAAAAACATTTTATAACAGTCATATGACCATCACAATAAGTGATGTCTGGTTTTCCATAGATATGTGTGCAACATTCCTTTACAAATGCCCAGTTCCCCTTCAGTGTCACTTGAGCATGTGCATAAGACTGTTTTGGAGCTTGGCAGGCTATCCAAGAAAAGTATCAATCACACAGCTGACTGCTACCCTACAGAATATTTAAAGGGATTTATAAATTCTTTCTTTCAGATAAGGAAATAATTTGAGTGTGCCAGTTTACATGAAACTTGGAAGAACTTAACACCTTTGAGACTTCTAACCATCTGTCAAATCTGGTTGGACTAGACAAAAGGTACTGGAGTACAGGCACTGGCAGACTATATAAAATGACAGCATATACTTTGTTTTCTGAGCTATACAAAAACAACCACTTCTACTTGAGAAGCCCTACAGTGATGGTCTTCATATACTTCATAATCTGTCCATCAAACTGTATTTTATAGGGTTCTTAAACTTCACTATTTTATAAGTAAAACATATACAGATGAAAGAGAGAAAAATGTGATCCTGCATGTACATGCTAAAGAAGGCATAGGAAAAAAGAAAAACAAGTGAGAACAAAGCATGAGTGTGCTGTCAGTAATAGAGAAGAGCATGTGGGATAGTGCATTCAAGGAATTAAAGGTACTTGCAAGCAAAGCTACAGAGCACATTTTGCACAGTAGGAAAACGGAATTAATAAGAAGATACAAGGGTGACAAAGTAAATGAGAGCTAAAGGGGAAAACACCAGAGAGACTGGCAAATCCTGACTGCCAAGACTGGAATGGGGCAATGAAAGAGGATTTGTAAAATAGAAAGAAAAAAAAAAAAAGAAAGAAAGAAACTGATTATTTACTTAAGCATTTAGAAATTTCCATGACAGAGCAGAAGGGGTCTATGTCAAGAAATTATTTTCTCATTAGTCATGACAGAAGTGTGGAAGAGGGTGAAAACAGATTCCTTTTGCAAAATAGTGCCTCAGTGGGTTGGCAGATCCAAGGAAATTTCAATTAAATATAAACTATTTCTGACAGATGTGTGTCAAATCTGTTTCACAATATTTTAGTGACAGTTTCAACAAGATGCTTAGGCAAACTTAAACCAAACTTAACCATCTTTCTAATTAGTTAGCCATCCTAATATATATAATATCCGTGTCACATCTGTATGGACCCAGAAAATAACAGATTGCGTTCGTCTTGTAAACAAGTTCCTAAGCATTTGAGGACTGCTATCTCTTTCCTTCTATACACTAAACAGACCAAATTCTTCTAATTTTTTGCATGCACACCCTCCTGCCCCAGAAATTTTACTACTTTCCAACTCTTCTACTACTGTCTTCCTCCAAGTTCTCCAGAGCTGTTTTAGGTCTTTTCAAACACATGCCCTAAGATGGCCACAGCAGTCCAGCTGATGCCTCACCTAAGGAGAATGGGTAATGCTTTTGATTTCATATCCTGATAAAGCTCTTGAATCCTCATGTTTATTGTTGTAACCTACAGAATTTCTGGTACTTTATGTAGCATTTTCTTGTCCTCTGTGCATGTTATTTCCACTTACGGATAGTATTTTCTACTTGTTCTTACTGATTTACATCCTGTTCTCTGACTTCTCATGATAATTTCAAATTTCAAATGATCCTGTCCTCCAGAATGCTTGCAGCTCCCCTCCATCAAGACATAGTGTTGAAATTAAGAACCATGTACTAAGTGCTGGCAGTTGGCATTAGTGCATTATTCTACAGCATCACGCATAAGACATGGGTTTGCTGTTTCTATGCTCATTTGAAGAAAAAGAAAAATGAGAAATAAAAATTTCTCATTTTAAGCTGTATGTATACTTATTATTTTATGTTTCAGAGGGACTTGAAGTTAAATAGTAATTTTATCCATTCTGTATATTATATAAATAGTTTAGTTCCAAAAATCAGAGAAACAAAATGAATCGAAAATTTGGCAGGATCATGCAATCTATTTAAAATAAAAAGGGAACACAAGACACCACTAAAGAACATGAAATTGCATCTGTGTGTTTTCTAGTTTGAAGAGAAGATCTTGCCAAATTACAAATTGAATGCTGAGTAACAATAAACACATTCTTGTTTAGTTGGATTAAGACGTATTTTGTGGCACAGGTCAGATCTTAGCACCTAGTTAATTATTGATGGTATATAGAAGTCTTTTTTAAAAAGAAAATTAATTTAAAAAATTTTAAATTATATAGTCTCAGACTTCATTTTTGTAAGTATTCAGCATAAAAGGGGAGACTAACTTACGCAATTCAATATAGCTACATCAAGAGTACCTGTCATGCAATACAACCTTAGAAAATGACAGCTCTGAAACAAAACTTCGCACTACAGGAATATCATTAAAAGGAAAAATACTAGAAAGGTAGAAAACTAATGATAGACAAAAAAAAAACATTATCCCAAAGCTAACCGGAGGTGCAGATCATAGAGTTCTCAATCGGCTACGTGCCAAGAAGGGGTACAAATCAAACCTCCATGCTCGACTTTCGGAGGGCTGACTTTGGGCTGTTTAGGAACTTGATTGAGAAGGTACCATGGGAAAAAGCCCTTAATGGCAGAGGGGTCCAGGAGGGCTGGACATACTTTAAGAATGAGCTCATGAAGGCACAGGAGCAGGCGGTCCCAATGTGCCGAAAAGTGAGTCGGAGGGGCAGATGGCCAGTCTGGATGAGCAAAGAGCTCCTGAAGGAGCTGGGGGAGAAAAAGAGGATGTACAACCTTTGGAAAAAAGGGGAGGTGAGTCAGAGTCTGTTTAAGGAAGCTGTTAAGCGGTGCAGGAGGAAAACCAGAGAGGCGAAAGCTCAGACGGAGCTCAACCTAGCTGTCTCTGTCAAGGACAATAAGAAAAGTTTCTATAAGTACATTAACAGTA
>WEKX01021521.1:141460-168490 GCA_013390025.1 Pitta sordida
GACCTCTTCTTCCAGGCTGACGACACCAGAACGAGAGGGCACAGCCTCAAGCTACGCCAGGGGAGGTTCAATCTTAACGTTAGGAAGCGGTTTTTCACAGAGAGAGTAATTGCATATTGGAATGGGCTGCCCAGGGAGGTGGTGGAGTCACCATCCCTGGAGGTGTTTAAGAGAAGACTGGACGAGGAGCTTAGTGACATGGTCTAGCTGGGGGGTGTAGGGCTGGATGACCCTGGACCCCTTCCGGCTCGGAGTGGCCTGCTAGACTGTGAGGGATCTAGGTGGTGTTACGCTCTGGGATGTGCTCTCGGTCTCTTTACGGGTGTTAAATGGTGAGTTGGACTAGATGATCCTTGTGGGTCCCTTCCAACTCATAATATTCTGTGATTCTGTGATTCTGTGATTCTGCTGCTTACTCAAAGAAATTCTTTCTCACTGTCTATCTTCCAAAGTGAGACATCCTAAACCACAAAAATTTTCCCTAGGAAATGAGCTCATTGACTTTACTTGGTGTTTGTGCCCCATAATTTAGCAATTCAATTTAGATTTTTTTAAAAAGCTAAAAAACACACAATAAAATTAACAAATAAATAAACAAGTTTTTAAAACTTTGTACTAGATTTTACTACATATTTGAGCAAAAAAAATGCATGCAAAACTTTTTGCTTTGACGCTCTCTAAATTTCTTCTTCACCACAGATTTGCTGTCAAATAAATAGTTCATATTATGGACACAGTTCAAAGGTCACATAAATATCTTATTCTTTTGCTAAAGAAAGACTTTTAATTTCTTATCCATAGGCACAGAATAGTATAATCTTTACTGTCTTTACACTCCTTGGTGGGAGGGACCCACTACGCCAGTGCAACATCCTTTTATATGCATACAGTTAGCCTACAAATTCAAACAAAATTCTAACATCACCCTTCAAAAGGGGACACATTCTGTCTTCACATCAGCAGCTTCAGAGCTGCCTGTTCTATTGTGCAAAATATCAGACCTCGAACATTCACCTAGAGTGCAGTTACCATGTCCTCTTTTCATTTAACTCCATCTGAAAGCTCTTTACAAAAAGATTTACAAAAGGCTACCTATACCACTGACCATCATATCTACATCTTAAAAATCAGGTAAACTCCAATATCATACAGGCTGCATACTCTGAAAAGATGAGAACATTTATAAAAAACTGAATGCCCCTCAGTAGGGATGCAATTTTGTTCATGATAATGGCATGTTCTCACGGGAGGTAGCTATGCTGCAAGTGCAAATACGTATATATATAATATATATGTAAAATCTTAGAGGACTACAAATCAAGCACCTCCAAAATCTTAGTAAATCTCTAAATTCCCAAAAGCATATGGAAAAAACCTAGATCTCATTGTGTTAGCAAACATATTCAGTTTTCCAATCAGGGCAATTTGAAAGAACATGACCAGTCTCAAAATGATCACATACTGGGTTTTCCTTCAGGATCCTGACCAATTCCTCAACTTTCAATATACATCTCAATATGATCAACCCAGAAAATTAAGAGGGATTTCTTTTCAGGGTATATTTTACTGAAGCACAACAGTCAAGCCTGAGCAACCCATTCAAGTGGAAGGTGACTGTGACCAGAGGAGAGCATTTGGAAATAGATGATCTTTAAGGTCCCTTCCAACTCCAACTGCTCTATGATCCCTCAGGGAAACTTAGAACCTGCTCTGTGCCCCACTTTTGCCAGAGCACTGCTCTCCAGATTGAAGTGCTTACATGTCCAATGCCCTGAAATCATCTCAATTTTATGTGTTTCCAGTTAAAACTTTGCTGCTGAGGTCGCTTGTGCAATGAATAATCACAGAATCACAGAATATTCTGAGTTGGAAGGGACCCACAAGGATCATCAAGTCCAACTCTTAACACTGTCTCCCTGGCGGGAATCGAACCTGGGTCTCCCACGTCAAAAAATGAAACTTTATTATGATCAATAGTGCTCCATGGTCCAAACTTTGGGAACTACTGCCTCAAGAAAAAAATCTGATCTTTGTTTAATTGTTTCCTATATACATTATTAGCTACTAATAGACCTTGTCCAGTTCTCATAGTTGCTGCCAGTCCTGATCGTTAAAATCCAGTCCAGGAAATTCTTGCATGATGTGAAAAGCTTTTTCACACGAATTTAAGTATAGATTAGGACGCACTGAAGGCTCAAACAGCGCTCTTAATTAAATCTGGTTCCCTCATGAGAAGTGTGCACTTAGCCCTCTATACTCCTTTAGTCTAAAGGTAGGATGTTAAAATTAATTTAAAGGAACAGGGAAAGCATGTCTCACTTGTATTTATTCCTAGATTGCCCCTTGTTTTAGCTTTCAATAACTTGTACCATATCAGGACAAAACAAAACTAAATCACTTTGTCCTCCATTCTGTATCCTTCTCATCACTCCTTTGTGTAGTCTTTACGTGAATTCTAGAATGTTGGACTTCAGTTTGTGTGTTCTCAAAAAGAAAAAAAAGAAGAGTGATGAAATCTTTATGGTACTCTACTTTATTTCTTCAATATAATCTTGGTGAAGACAAGATATGATGCTTCTAAAGTAATCACATAAAAGCAGTTGGGTTCAAGAACCTTCAGGTTATTAAATCTATGTCATATGAAGTCTAACTATATCTATATTCTGTTGTCCAGGCAACATCTGGGTGACTGCTGACATATTGAAGTCACAGATGTTTCAGAAACATGAAGGAATACTGTCCAGCTTTTGTGTACTACTACTACTACTACTACTACTACTGTCATGCCCATTTAAGTATCTAAAGGATAAAAGGTTATAGATGTGTTTTTGTAACTAAAACTATTTTAAGTGAATGTATGTCATGCTGCAACACAAATCTGAGAGCCATTGTGACAGGTGTTACAAGATCATCTGGAAATAATGCCTCTATTTATCTATATCAGCTCTACATCTTCCTTCATTCTTCTGGTAGGCACCATGAGGGGCACATGCCAATACAACAATTATTCCATTGTACTATTTTTTAGGTTCAACATTTTTAGCAGGTATCATTGGACAAAGGAACCTGTAAAACAGACACCATCTTCAAAGCCAATTCTACTAATGATGTTTTCAGTGCCTGGTCAATAGAGGGACAACTTCTGTTTACTAGGAACTGTCTGGTAAATAGAGGGCAACTTGAAAAGCAGTCAAAAATACACTTATCTCTCCAACAATATTGCCCCGAGATAGATATCTCAAAATTAATATTCCTTTATGAAGGACAGAAAACTAACCTTCAGAACGCAAGAAAATTGTGGGGCAGCAGTTATCAGAAGAATAAATACCATATTCTGATATTTTACAGGTTTTGAAATTTTAACCTTTACCAAGACTGACAAAAGAAGATAGATAAAAGTGTTTTTTACTTTTCCAGGCTAAATTCAGGACCTCAAACCTCAAAGCTAATGCACGTATTTAATATAATTTGATTTATCATTTCTTATTTTGCAATATACAGCTTTTTCTTTTTTCTAGCTTTTTCCAAGGAAAAAGGAAACCATTCTTGAAGCAATAAAAGTCACTCCTTCGAGTGACAAATATATATGACAAGTCTCACCATTACTGTGTTTGAGCTTATGGAATACTTATTGATCTTGGTAACCAATGTAAAACAAAAAACATGTTGTCTAACCTTTTGATTGTTGTCATAACAGTACTCTGGTCATTCTTAGTTGTAGATTTCTCAAAGAAATTAAGAAAAAATAATTTAGCTGCTAGCTATCAGTTGATACTTCTGAAAAATTTAGATGCTGTCAGCAAAAACTAGATTTATCCAGAATTTGAGTGTCTTTGTAGTTAGCTGCATAATTTATTCATAAATGGGAATAAAGCTTCAAGAGTGTATTAATATGTTCATTAATCTCATAAAAAGCATTGTCTGGTGCCTTTTTTTCCACTAGAATTGCATTAAGATTATTCTTACTGTTAAAAACTAAAAGTTAGTATTTAAAAATTGCTGAGAAGAAGCAGGACTAAGTACATAATGTTTTAATTATATTTAGGTATATTACAAAACATTTTTAAAGTTTTACAATTACGGAATTACAAGCATAGAAACCCCACATAGGTCATGAACTCCTAGTTAGTGTGTTACCAACTAAGTGTATTTCCAGTGAACATGTATTTACACCTTTCTTGTAAGCTTTCATTCTCATTAACTTGTCAACTAAGATTTCAATAGAACTAATACATTCTGCAGATGTACTATATGTCACTGTTTTGTGAATTTTTCACAGATTTATTTTATAATCCAGGGAATGTAAAATGATACAATAGACAATATTGCAAACCCACACCATATTCTAAATATACATTATTTTACTCTTATGGAGGCTTCTTCCACTGCACAATTGCTTTTTTTCCCCTTTGTTATTGTCAGTAAAATACACGCTAGATCAATCCATAAAGGAAGAGCAGATGTTTTACATGATGCATTTTGCAGAATAGGGAGATTTGAAATGTGGAACCAACCGTGCTTTTTTTTTGCAGCCTATACATGCCGCATACACTGCAAGCAGAAACTGCAAGAAGCCAAGCTGGTACCAGCGGATGCTGAATTGCAATGCTGAAATTCAGGATTCACTTCAGAGAATCACAGAATAACAGAATACAGTCAGCCCTCTTCCACTTTGCGCCCCCGTATTGTAGCTTCACATCTTAGCAGCATGATTTTTCAGTGTTTAAGGAGGCCCCTGTTTGCAACAGCGCATGCCCGACTTGGCATGCAGGAATATTCAACTGGGAAGCCATGAATATGCAAATCAATGTGCACAGCCACAGCGGCAGCGGCTCCGCAGCTGGCTCCGTCCCAGGCGCGGCTGCCACTGTTCCGCCGCTTCCCCACCCCCCCGGGCATGGCTGCCGCTGCTCCACCACTTTCTGCTCCTTCGGCACATCTGCCACAGCTACCAATACACAGCAACACAGTGCCAAAACAGCGCTGGGGAGCCGTCTGAGGGTGTGGGGCAAATTTGCATATTAATGAGCTGCCAATCAATGTGGAAGGCGGGCTTCACAGGACCCAAATAAGACCATGGTCCTGTGGTATAGGAGATCTGACTGTATCTTGAGCTGGAAGGGACCCACAACAATCAGCGAGTCCAACTCCTAAGTGAATGGCTCATACAGGGATTGAATCCACAACCCTGGGCTCATTAACACCATGCTTTAACCATCTGAACATTTCCTTAACCCTCCCTTCTGCAGCACAACTCAGAAATTTGTACACAAATGACAACCTACAAAAGCAAACACTAATGGAAGAGTTGATAGAAAGAAAATTGGAGAGATGTTAAGCCACATCAGAAGCACCAGGCCAGCATCCATAGTATTATTTCTACACCTAACTGCTAACTAGAAACTCAACTCAGTGCTTTCACCTAAAATGAAGTGCCTGAAATCATCTACAACTCAAAATTTCAGCACCTGAGTTTACACTTCTCCTGTGCCACCTCTGATCTGCCTCTCAAGAAATGGAATGAGGTTGCCTAGTCTGATTTCTCTTTAATGGCTGAAATTGCCTTGAACCAAAGCATTGCTAAAATAACACAGATTTTATTCCCTTATGTTTCTTCCTTCCTTTTCATATTTCATCACGAATAAACCATTAGATATCCAAGTTGTAGCTTCAATTACATATATGAGAGTGTAACTGACAACACAAATTTTGCATAGCTTAGTAAGAACTTAATTAAAATTTATTCATTATTTAACACAAATTTAGTAGCTTAACACAAATTTTGGCAATGTATAAATGACAAGATAGTCCTACTCAGCCTGCAGTGCTAATACAACATATAAAGTAGATATCCACCCTCAGCTGCTTGTTAATTGCATTACAAATGTTCCAGTAAATTCAAGAAGAAAATTGACCCTGGCTGGATGCCAGAGATTTACCCACAACCTCTCCTGGAGAAAAAAGCCCCTGGAAAATAAAACTGGACACAGGCAAAAGCAAGGCAAACTACCAGTGAAGAATACAAAGGATTTATTTATTAACTAACAAGATCAAAGCTTATGTGAGAAGCATCATTTAAAGGCAACCTTTTCCCCCCACCCCTCCTTCTCTTACAACAGATCTCACATTCCCTTGTTCGACCAGGAGACAAAGAGGGAACAGGGGTAGGGGTAAAACCAGGCAAGTTGGTANTAGACTATTCTATGAAATAGGTTTGTCAAGTTTTTAATGGTGTGCTACAGTTATTCAGATTACATTAATAGCTGCAAAAGACTAGTTACATGCAACCAAAACAAGTCACTTCAGATCACTGCTCTAGGAACGAAGATGAGCTTCATATGGAAGGAGAGGATTTTCTATCAAGTCATATTTCTCACATCTTTCTATTAGGGTCTCAAAAATGCTGTAGTTAGCCCATTTAATCAGGGAGGTAGGACCAGATGATGTCCAGATGTCCTTTACAACCTCACCTATTTTGTGATTCTGTGTGTAATGCTGGAGTACTTGAGTTAAATTTGGTGAGGCAGTTTTAATCCCTCAAGGAATTACACACATAAATTAGAGAAATACTAGGTATCGGTTTCTTGCATGTGGGTTGGCTGCTTCATTACTGGGTTACTGAATAGAAGTAGTCATTTGTATATGGATGTCTATAAGCTTTTATTTTCTTCCAATTGCTGGAAAATAAAAATTATGCTACAGCACAAACAATATGTTTAATTTAGCATAAAGCTTTTTTTTTTTTCCTAGTGCAAAAAGCCACAAATTTGGTTCTTTATGACTCATTCCTACCACATGTATTTTTCACTTTGGCTGAGAAGGCAAATATTCAATTATTCATGCAACTCTATTTAGAACACAGTGCAGTCATGACAGTGCTGGAAAGTCAAATATTATGCTTAAAAATGGTGTCTTGGCTTTACCTTGTACAGAATTGTTATCATATCCTCTCACAAAACTGCAACATTTCTTGTGCTAAAGTGCAAATTCCGTGACCAAGAGGAACTTTTTTCCAGGGTTAGCTTGTCTGTGATTATAACCCATCTCTCTTACATTCTCTAACTGTAACATGAATTCTGGATGATACTTATGTACGTACTTCTTTCTACCTACTCAAGTATTTTATTATTATTCCTGTAAGTTTAAAAGAGCTTGTCACTCAAGGAATAGAGTTTCTCACTTGATTCCTGTTGGTTTGCATTGAACATCTGATAAACATCATATCTGGAATCAAAATACATGATACAGGGACATTGTCTTCTGACCATTATGAGGTGAGAGATGCAAATTTTTGTGACACAGCTGTTGATAACTTAGAAGTTGTTGCTGTTAATTAAAAAAGAAAAATTCCCCATTCAGATCTGAGCAGGAAAACAAGATGAGGCATGTGAAGATAATATACACAAATACAGGCTACAGGCATAATACACACAAAGTAATTTAAAGTAGACAGTAACATCCAAGGCATTAATAATAGATACGGAAATGTTTCCCTGTGTGAAAGGACATAATACTGTTTGTAAAACTATGGTTGACTTTATATTCGTTTAAAGGTAAGTTATAGATTGGAAGATTCTGAACCCAAGTGTTAAAAAAGTCACAAAAATCAATTTTTGAAAAATAAGCAAAACCAAAACATTAATTGAAACCAGCTGAGTTTTTTTTCCAAGAAATACATCTGTGTATAAAAAAATCTTAAAATATGGATCTGTGTTTCTGCATAACCCAGAACATTTACATTAATACATGATTTTCAGCACTCCTAAATAGAAATTGCCCATTAGGAAAACCACTGCCAGTAGATATTCCATTAATTCAGTGTCACTACTTTCCTTTATAAAATTCTTACTTTGCAGTAAGATAGTCTCATGAATCTTTATCTGAAAAGGCATACAAAACCCATTATGGACATAGACAAACATTTCAAATGCTTTAGTTGAGACTGTGTGAATTATTGTATACACACCTCCAAACATAAAAAGAAGACTTATCCTGTAAACAAATGTTAAATCTAGATGAATTTAATAAAATTAATCCAGAAAACCATATGCATTCTTTCTTTTTTCTCCTCCTTAAGGTCCCTTCCTTAAGTAAGAACGAGTGTAAGATGATACTGAGCCAGAAGAGGCTTATGAATATATCTTAGATTATCGTAATTATACACAGCAAGGGACTACGTGGCACTTAGTTGCCAGCAGGGGTTAAACCATGACAATATTTATATGCAGTATAATAATAACAGTAGCAGAAGGCAGTGGTGTAAATTTAAGATGCTTTTCCATTTTTTAAAATAAAATTTACAATACACTTAACAATGAGAAAAATAGCAAACCTAAATACCTCCCTAAGTGTGTTCCTGACAGCTAAAAGTGCTTATTCACTTGGAAGCTGTCTAAAAGCTGAAGTTCTTCCAATAATTTAGTCTTATCTCTCACATATGGTAAACAATAATACAGTAATCCCTCAGCTCTTAGCAGTGCAAATTTCACGGCTACAAATCTTCGCAGATTTTTTCCTGCGAAGATGTCACAGATTTGCCTTGATTCTTCACAGTGTTCCCTCATGTTAGGTGAACACAGGATGGCCGCACATGTGCAGTCCATGTCTCTGCTGCACTGTGGGGCGGGACAGGCACATCACACAGGGTAGGACTGTCGTGCCCCACGAGGAGAGATGGCAGCGCCCCTCGCTCACTCGCGGACCGCCCAGGGGTCAATCCCATGTGAGTGTTGGAAGGGTTAGATGGTGGAGAAGGTTGATAACATGGTGTTAATGGTTTATTACAGCTGCTCATGCCGGGGCCGTGCTGAGATACCCTCCACTGGTGCTGCTGTGGCAGTGTGCATCCCTGGGGGCCTGGGACCCCCTCTGCTGGTGGCGCCACTACTGCAGCTGCCCTTGGGGGCCCAGGACTGCCTCTGCCAGTGTCACCATGGGCGCAACAAAAGATGGACCTGCCTGCAGCGGCAGCACAGCTCCAGCAGAGCCCATGGACTCCCTGGGACTCCCCGGTGATACGGAGGGGCAGAGAAGACCCCCTTTGCTCCCCTGTCCCATCACACAATGCAGGGAGCTGCCAGGAATGCCCCTCGATGCTCTGGGGCTGAGGAGGAGTGGAAATGGCCATGGCTCATTTACATATGTATTATCCATTTCTCTTTGCAGATTTCAGCTATCACGGGACTCTCCCAGTACCGGACCCCAGTGAAATTTGAGAGATTATTTTTAATTATTTATTACATTATGTATTTTTCATTATTTTTTATATAGCTTAAATGAAACTTAGGAAAATACTTAAAGATAAATAAAAATAATAATTATTTTCATGATATTCTTCATTTTTTTCAAACCACAACCGATATGTATACTCAAATATACATCTCCCTTGAGTGAACTGTTATTCAAAAGTTTTGTCGCAGAAACTCTAATGTCTTAAAGTTTCATATCAAGAAGAAAGGAGATTAAGCATCGTACACTTTAGTGACTTTGGGGTAAGAAATTGTGTTTTCTAACTGTCAGCATATTGCCTAGATAATGCAAATAATTAAATCGTATGTACTGACAATAGTCTGGACACCCACAGCAGTGATGCTCTTAGATCCATAATGATATTTTATAGTTTGAACTCTTATTAAAGTAGCCCTCATAGGAAAAGTTCTAAGGAATCCAATAATAAAAGAGATTAGTTTTCTGAATTTTTAAAATCTACAGTGACTCTAATAAATTTTTAATCTCGTGAAGATTTCAGGTAAGTCTAAAATGTGTTACCCGTTAATGTTTGGTTTAGTTGAAGAACATAGCACTCTTTTTTTGCATCATTAGCTTTGCACACATTACTGAATAATAAAATCATGGTTTTCTATTCATTTCTATTTTCATGGTATATTATCTTTCGAGAGCACAAAACCAAAATATTGACAACAGATTTTGAGAAAGCATTCTAAAAGGGTTTGTGGCATTGTGGATAGCAGAACTTATTCATTTTGACTTTTATGCTCATGAATGCTCACTATCTAAATTGTCTCAAACTACATGTAATAAAAGAACAAAGGAGAAAGGAAAAATACATCCCCTATTCATATTTTTATGTTCAAACTATTTTTAACATATTAACCTGCTATCTTACTTCTAATACTTGCAAAATTTGTTAAATACATTCAGAAGTAAGAACATATGTTTATCTCAAAGGTGGAAATGAAGCCATGTGAACTTGTCAATTAAAAGCTTATTAGATGTTAAACAAATGTTCCATTTCTCTATAGTAATTAGAAATGCACCTAATAATTTGGACATATGACAGCAGCAGAGTCTTGGGATAAGGTGTTTGGCTGCTGAATGAGTTATCTGAAATAAAATGTGAAAGTAAATGTAGCCAGAATCTGAAATTTTTATTGAATATAAATTGCAGATTGGAGGGAAGGGGGGAGTGGGACAGAGAATATCACTCTAAATCAGAATCCACAAACATAGTGCTCATATTTTCAGCAACATGGTATTTAAAAATATGAATCAAATTGAGACCTTTTCCTTTAATAGTCTATTATTTTTTGGTTGATGGTGTAGATGTCTTTTGCTTTGATGATTCTTGTGGGTCCCTTCCAACTCAGAATATTCTGTGACTCTGTAATATCAAAATGATATTTTCAAGTCCTCAAAATATTCCATTCCAAATTTATCTTTTCATTTCTCAGAACAGCTCTTCGGTAATGTTTCTGCAGTCTACAAAAAGCAATATCTACACAAAGTAATGCTCTACTGGTTATGTAAGCATTCAGAAAGAAATACATTACCTTTCACATCTTCATTTGCGAGCCTCAGAATTTATTAGTAATATTTGTTCTGCAATTTGTATCTAATAAAGGCTACTGTTCCCATAATAACACTGTTCCTGGTAATTTTTAGAGCTGATATATATATGAAAATAATCTAAAACATTTACTGGTACAGGAAAATAATGTATTTATATATTTGATGCATGGAGTGCAGGTATGTAATTCTGTACTGACTATATTTCTGTTATATTTAAATAATGAACAGTGTCACAAACCAGAGCATCTTTTCTGACCTTCTACAATATAGAGTTCTGATCAGAGAGAAAAACAAATAGAAATAATTTGTAAAACATAAAAATTATTTTAAATAATCACAATAAAGTTGGTCAATATTCCCTATTCTGACATTCCAGATTTAATAACGGTTCTACTTACAAACAACATTTAACTATGACAGTAGTCTACATCTCATTCTTTTAAATATGTTATATCTGGGCTGAGTCTTTAATCAACATTCAGAGAGTGATTATTCTCTTAATTCTGTGAATAACCAAGTAACTGTGACAAGATGCATTTTAATAACAGTCAAGGTTTTAAAATATTTTAATATTATTGGGGTATTCTTGTTAATCACTGAAGGTAAATCAGTGTTCATTTACAATGAAAGAAAATAACAATTAAAGATGCCAATCTTTCTCTGCAACTGATCTGCATGTTATGGTACGATTATGAAATAGTAATTTATAATTAATACTTAATTTTCATGAGGAATTCGTTTAAAGAAATTATTTATGGTCTCCTAAAGAAAATAGTCAACTTAAACAAAAGAGAGTCTGTTAATTAAGTTTATTACTCTCAATAAAACCAACAGTGATATTTTAATTATATTTTCAGTTAGCCAGTTCAGACAACATGATGAATCTGTTACTTTCTAATTAAATCTTTAGAATTATTTGTTTTCATGAAATTAATAGCCATGTTGCTTCTGATGGAACTCTGCTTTTAGATGGTAATGAAACAAAACATGCCTGTAGGTTCGTAAAATATTACATGTGCAGACAAGTATTACTTGTGCTTTTTACTTATTAATATGCTGCCCTTGCAAATTCTAAGGTGCATGGAATGATGTCCATTATGTGTGTATTATGGAAGCATGAATTTCAACAAAATGTGTAAAATCAACATTCCCAGGTTAGATAGTGAGAGCTGGAAAAAAGCCCAACCTTGCAAAGTCAACAATAAATTTCCACTGATTTTCTTCTTCTGAGTCTAATTCCATAGCTTTAGACTTGCATTAATGTCAGTCAAAAGTTCTCTGGGTTTTTCTTTTAAATATTTTATCTCTTTCAAAATGAATGACTTTTTAAAAAGTTTAAAACATGCAAAATACAATCATAAGGAGAATTAGCAAAAACGCTAAAGGGGAAATAAGTATCTGTATACCTTTCTGTAGCTCTTTTAACTGAAAAAATTTAAGTCCGGGAAAATTACTAAAGTAAGGCTAAATGTTTGTATAAAGTTTGGCTAAGCTACTGAAGATTTATTTCCATAAAGGTACAATGCTGCCTACTACTCAGTTCATAAAATAAGGGACTTCATGCATGTATCATCTGAATTCTTTAGAGGCTTAAACAGATTTAAATAATGATTCAATGCAAATTATGAATTGTGGTCTCATAGACTAAGAATAAAGAGTAGAATTGCAGAATTCCTTCATTACTAACCAAGCGTCTACCGCAAAGGTCTCATGGAGAAAGTGAGCTCCAAACAGCTGTGTTACATTTTTAATGTATTTGTCTGGAACGAATTGCCTGTCTTTATTCAGTCTATACAATACACATGAATTACAACAACACTGTCAAGATGTTTTGGAGAAGGACAAATCAAAAATGTAGGGAACAGATATATCCCATATATGGTTATAATTATTCCATAAATTACTAGAAAGCATGTCAACTGCACTATGAATAGTATTGACTTTCATTCCTGAGTTACAAAATGTAATACATTTTCTGAATTATTTATTTGTAAGAAGAAAGTGCCAGTTTCCAAGCAAAATGTAAGGGAACTGTTTGAAGCACTGTATTGAGTTTGTGTGGTCAGATTTTCACAGAGGAACGCTGCAGGGGTGGCTGCATGAGATGCTGCTAGAAGCTCTCTCCCCATGTCCTATAGAGCCAAAGCCATCTTTCTCCAAGATGGACCCACCACTGGCCCAGGCTGAGCCCATCAATGACAGTGACAGCACTTCAGGGATACCAGAGTTAAGAACAAGGGGAAAAAACGGTGAAATTGGAGTCAGAGAGAGGAATGAGAACATGTGAGAGAATCAACTCTGCAAACAACAAGATCAGTGGAGAAGCGAATGGAGGTGCTCCAGGAACAGGAACAAACGTTCCCCTGCAACCTGTGGGGAAGACCCTGATTAGGTAGGCTCTTCCCCTGCAGCCCATGGAGGTCCATGGTGGAGCAATGGGAAGCTCATGCTGGAGCAGGTTTGCTGGCAGAACTTGATGCCCTGTAAAGAATTCACAGCCTGTTCCTGGAGGACTGTTCCCTGCGAGAGGGACCCATGCTGGACCAGGCAGGGGAGGAGGGTAAAGAGTCACAGAATCACATAATCACAGAATTAGTAAGGTTGGAAAAGACCAGAGAGATCATCGGGCCCAACATATCACCTGTTACCTAACCTAACCTGTTGTCATCCTGCTCCTCCCCCTGAGGAGGAACACATGGCAGAGACAACCTGTGATGAGCTATCCACAACTCCCATTCCCTGACGAGTGAGCTCTCTCTCCCCTTATCCCAAACCAAAAGCCTTTCATTCTATTCTCTCTCCCCTGCCCAGCTGAGGTGGGATGGATAAAACAGCTTTGCTGGGAGCCTGGTGACCAGACAGGGTCAACCTACCAAAAGTATAAATATCATAGGTATATATCATAAATATCCAAACGGTCTACATCTCAATCTTTTAACATTTTAAACCACCCAATTATGGAACACAGTGAGACTGTTAAAATATGGAACAAAAATACAACACAGAATTACTGAACTCCAGAAAGCTATTGAAATCTGGCATTTTGAAAGAAAAGGTCAAAAAGTATAAGTTCCAGATGGAATAATATTCTGTAAGCTGAAATCCCCAACTGTAGAGGATAGAATATTACTGCCAGTGTTCAAAGAATACTGAGAATTTGCATTTTAAAAGAATAATAGTCTGGAAAAAATTACAGAACAGTGGCAGCTAAAAGAGTCAATACATCACATTTTAAATGTAATTATATCTCACTTCTTTAACACAAGACATTATTTAATTTGGTGTATCCTACCTTTTCTCTTTCACTGTTGATGAAAAAAACTTCACCTCTTTGCATAGCAAAAGTGCATATCTTTATTTGAGAACAAACATAAATATAACGTGGACCTATTTATCACCTCAGCTTCTGCAGCCTTAATATTAGAAAGCAAAAGTATAGGAGTTATATAAGTAAGGCAAACCATGTTGGCTCCACAGTTTCTGGTAATGCAAGTATGACAATCTATGGCTGAATTTCTCTTCAGTATCTCATGTTTTAAACAGTAAAGAGCAATTTTTTGAAGAGTATTTTCCCTCAAGTGAAACCTGACCAACTTCACTTGAATTTAAACCTTTTGACGATATTTTACAATGTTTGGTACGGTGGTTTTCAGTCACAAAATTGTGAAAGCTTGAGGAGATCTGAGTTTAAAAAGCCCTTTGAAACCGAACAAAGGTATAAAAATTTATGTCACCATTCTAGGAGTCCTGAACTCCTGAGAAAGTGGAATTACTATAAAAGAAAAAGAACCAGCCATACAATTAATATTTCTTATTTAAAAGTAGAGGAAGAGAATTGTCTTTGGAAAAGATATAGAGTCTCTACATATTACAATAATTTATTCTTATGCTTGCATCTGTGCTGAAAACTCCTTTGTACAGAACTGCCAAATTCAGCCAGTTTTGTAATCTGATAAAATCATTGCTGGTTCATATCTTCATGATGTTCCACTTGTGCAAAATATCCAGAAAGCTGCTGTCATTGGCCAGTTGATAATTTTCTCCCTCTCAGTCTGACAGAGTGGACTGTTCACATGCCACATTTCAACATTTGCCTTTTCCTAGATAGCTACAGTTATACCCCCGCATTTGTGAGAAACGGGTCAGACCAGGGGTCTCGCAGAACGTCAAACTCGCAAAGACACACAGGTCATTAATATGCAGGCAGGCCACACCCATTGCTCTATCCCCCCGGCACTCCAGAGTGCTGTGGACACTTTTCTGCTCCTTCCCATGGGCTGTCTCAGCAGAGGGGAGCAAAGTGAACCGCGCATGCTCACAGCCCAAACCCCGTGCCACTGCTCCCCCCCCCAGCCCATCCCCCCCTCCGGCCCCTGGTGTTCGTGCCTCTGGCAGCCCGGCCCCATGTAGTGGCCCAGCCCAGCTGCTGCCACCATGCATGCTTGNTATCCCCCCGGCACTCCAGAGTGCTGTGGACACTTTTCTGCTCCTTCCCATGGGCTGTCTCAGCAGAGGGGAGCAAAGTGAACCGCGCATGCTCACAGCCCAAACCCCGTGCCACTGCTCCCCCCCCCAGCCCATCCCCCCCTCCGGCCCCTGGTGTTCGTGCCTCTGGCAGCCCGGCCCCATGTAGTGGCCCAGCCCAGCTGCTGCCACCATGCATGCTTGCCTTGCCTCCACAGCAAGGAATGGGTGTCCCCGCGCTCTGGTGAGCATTCTTGGAGCCTGGAAAACCTTAACTTTGCAACACTGTGACACCCCATGCCACTTCTGGTGGAGGGGAGGGGGGCGTCGGTATCAGAGTTTCTTTCCCTTTAACATCCACCGGTGCCAGGAGAGGCAGCACTGCCAGTGCTTTGACTGGGCTTTGAGTAACAAGGAATGGCATGTCTTGTGGCGGTGCTGCACTGAGTCTCAGTGGCCACGTGGGGCATACTGTGGCGTGACCCTTCCACTGCAGGGACTGGGCAGAGAGACACACAGGACTGGGTCAGGGACTGGGGAACGGTGCTGCAGGGCTCTAAATGCCATTGCAAGCTGGAGAAACCACGCACCCTCCCTGGGGGGCCAGCCCCGTCCTGCCCTACAGGGAGCACTGGCACTGCCCCTCAGCGAAGCAGAGGCACTGCGCATGCATCGGCTGGGAAACCTCACAGATCCCTGAAACTGAATTGCAAGAAATTTTCCTTGCAAATCCGCGGGGTCATAATGGAGAGGTTGCAATGCAGTAGGGATATACTGTACATGGAAAAAGAGGAGAGGTTATAATTTTACACTAGGAGAATTTATTTTTCAAATATCATGCAACTACCATTTACCTTAATATATAAAGAAATATATGTATATAAATTCTTTCATATGGTAGCCTGAGAGACCAAACCAAGATCAGATTTCCTCCTTATTCCATGATGTATACATACCAAGAGATTTTCAGTCCCTGTTCTGACAAGATTTCAATTTGAATAAACAAGGAAGACAAATGGAGGAAGAAATGAAATATTAATATCTCTGGTTTGAGATGGAGAATTGTACTAAAGAAAAACAACTGACTTCCAGAGACTGCAAGATGGAGCAGAGTGTACAATTTCTGCAATAGCGCAGCATCTCAGTTTGAACATTTTCTTTCTTCCATGCCTCACAGGATTTCACATATGATACTTTTTAAACCAAATCTGGTTTGCAGTCCTGACTACACTGACCACAGTTTTGCTTGTTCAGACCAGAATAACCATCCTACATTTATTTTGGAACTTGAAACTCTTGTTTCAGCCTCTTCCCCACAAAAGAAATGCCAAAGGAAAAGAATGTTTTAATACTGTATGGATAACCACAACAGTATAACTAAACTAATTTTATGTGAAACTTGATCTTATGAAAGAAAATCTGTATATTTTAGCTAGCTTATTCACTATTTTAAAAAGTATAACTACATTAAAGTAAGTAAATAAGAATACTATCCTATTTTTCAGAAATAGAGAGAAATTTTTAGTGCCTGGCTAAATTCTTTGACTACAAGTAGACCGTTTTCTTTTCGTAAATTACTGAATGTAACCAGAAGTCTCATCATACTCTGCTTACTACCTTTAAGGTAGAGTTTTAGGTGCCTTGTCTTGTTGCAGAAGGCAGACACAGAAGCAATGGCGGCAAGCATGCATGGAATGGGTAGCTCAACATGCAGGCTCCATGGGACTTTATACATTACCAGGCAAAGAAAATCTCCAGGAAAAGCTTTGGCATTTGTGACTTTGGATTAAGCCATTCGTGCCTGAGTCTAATTCAAGCATTTGAGCCTTTTCTTGGCCTGTAAGCATGAGAAATATTTCTTAGGATTACCTCACAGATGCATGAAATGAATCCCTCATGTAAAAGTTTACAGAACTGGTCTTCAAAACAACTAACTAGAGGAACAGCATTGTATACACCTTAGTAACACTAGTCTAATCCTTCTGGGGAAAACTGGAAATGAACAGTTTTTCTCTGAAATTGCTAGGACACATTGACTTACAGGATAAGTGAACCTGGAATGGGATGTGGCTGCAGTGTATGGAATTGGGCTGCTTACTGGGCACCAATCAGCTGAAAAATAGCATGTAACGTGGCAGATTAGTTGTCATGTGGCACATTAAAAACACAACTTTGAATTCTTGCTGTCGCATGCTCTTGTATAATAGTTAATGTATAGTGTCATACAGCATGCATATAAATTATGTTTAGGCTGTGAGCTGGCCCCTTCCTCAATGGCAAATTTCCATTTAAGAATTAAGATGGCATATGCTCTGCTCTGTTTAAGGCAGTTTTACAGCAGGCCTTTTGCTGTTGAGCTGTAACATTCCAATTCATCTACCTGGAAATAAATAATGAAATATAATTATAACTGGATTGCTATAAGTCATTATTTCATTCTCACAATGCTCATTAATAAAGAACATTGTCATGTGCTCTGAAAAACTGCTTGTAATGTGCTCCTTGTACCAGTTACCTTATTTTGTAATAAATAACAAATTGAGATATTTTAAGTCAAATAAAGGCAATTTCTCCTCTTTGTATAAAAAGTCTTTTATTTTTGGTGTATGTCAATGGTTGGCCTTCCTAAAGGCAGGGTACATGTTACGCATGCAGAATATTATTCTTCTGCAAACATTTTCAGTAATGATGCATAACTATTTTCTTTCCTTTTTCTTAAGTTGTAGCAAGATGAATGCCCCAAATTATAAGGTTATTTTAACCATCTCTTAAATGCAAATTGAGTAGACTAACCTAGACAGCAATAAAGGCACTTACCAGAAATTATACTCTCCTTTTAAAAATATGTGTTAGACTCTTTCATTTCCCTAAATAACTTCCTTACAGGTTCCCCCCTTATAACCTAAAAGCCAGCTATTTGAAGTGATTGATCTAAAGAGCTCACAGTCTGCAAACCTTTATTATGAATTTCGTGCTTATTTATAATCTGCTTGTAACTTTTACTTCCTGTCTCTGTCCTAGCCTCAGATTCTAAAAAGAAGAGTAATTTGGCACACAAATCCTTGAATTTTCCAAATTAACCTTCCAGTAACTTGTCATAATTTGTTGAAAGTGTTTCCAATGCATAAACTTCACAAGGGCCATATAAAACCCATGTCTGTTATGTAGTTAACTTGCAGTGTTGACATAGGTGAGCATCCATAGGTGCTAATTCTTCTAGAAGAAGATACAAAGTGATCTGTGCCTCTGTTTAATCAATTTTTAAATGGTTACTTAAAATTAACTTTCTTAACTTTATAAATTCACAAATTTAAAAGGATGCTTTAAAAAATGTCTGGAGATTTGATAATTCAAAAATTAATCTCTAAATTATCCTAATATCTTATTACAAGATCTGTTACTAGAAAAGTGCTACACTCACTTTTGATTTTTCAATATATAACTTACAAATAAATAGCAGACCCAGATATCCTAGGTATGTGTCTTTTCCATGTGCCCTCTGCAACCCAGCCAGATAGTTTCCAGTACACATATCACCTGCTGCCATGCTGGAAGCCTGGTTCTAGTAATGTTTAAATATTTCTTTAACACAACTAGTCTCATGGACTTCAGTGGGCTACTCACATATTTTAAATTGAAAAATGTATACAACTGGGAATAGTCAGGGCTTCAGATTTCATCTTTCCCTAAACTTTGAAATATAATTGGGTGGGCCAATACATGCCATCTAAACTGTGATGTGCAATATGCTCAGTATCAGTATTATATTTTAATTTAATTTTGTAGCCTATAGTGAGCATGAGGAACTGTATATATGAATGGAAATGATATCTAGCAAAGAGTAGCTGAGGACAAAAGCTTAAAAATTTTGAAATCAAACACCCTAAACTCTGACATTAAAATTTTTAACCTCATTGTTATGACTAGTATGTTTTTAATTAAGACTCTTGGTTTCTTGTGTCATAATCATAGAATTTTTATACTTATCATTTATTAACAGTTTTTAAAGATTATATAAGTCAAATGTGTATAATTTTAACTTACATGTACAGTATAAATATATATGTTGTTGTTGTGCTGCTTAGAAACTAATGTTTGATATGGTTACCCCACTACAGTCCCAAAGACCAGTCTCTGCCCCAAATTACAAAACAGATATTTTTACAGATAAGAAGAAAATATTGTTATTTTAATAACTGTTATTTGGTCTTTATTTGGCTTCTATTATTTTTAGCTAATACAGTAATCCCTTGCTACTTCGTGGTTCACCATTTGTGGCTTCAGTATGTTGTGGGGGTTTTTTCTCCCAACTTTACTGTTTTTACTGCATTTACCATATTTATTACTACTTCATGGATTTTGCTTATCGCGGCATCTTTCTGGAACTGACTCCCTGCAATATTCAAGGGATTACTGTATGAGACAATATGGGAAATGGTACTGATGCTGCAAGTATTGGCATGAATGGGGTGTCTTGCAGACCAGGGGCCTTGACCAGCAGACTTGCAGAATCATTAAAGTTGGAAAAGACTTCCAAGATCTTTGGGCCAACCTTTGACTCAAACCCACCACGCCAACTAAACCAGAGTACTAAGTGTCATGTCCAGTCTTGAACACAGCTGGGGATGGTGACTCCACCACCAGCCTGGGCAGTCCATTATAGTGTTTGACAACCCTTTTCATGAAGAAATTCTTCCTAATGTCCAACCTGAAGCTTCCCTGGTGGGGATTGAAGCCAAGTTCTCTTGTCTTGTCACTAGTTGACTGGGAGAAGAGACTGACCTCCACCTTGCCTTTCTTTTCTCCAGGATAAACAATGCCAACTTCCTCAGATGCTCCTCATATTATTTACTCTCTAGACCCATCATGAGACTTTTTGCCATTCTCTGGACACGCTCCAGCACCTCAACATTTTATTTGCTCTAAGTATGCATAGATTCCTCAGCTAACTTCAGGATAGAGGATGCTTGTTCTACCTGCAGGACTGGCACAGCTCAAATGCAATGCAATACAATACATTTAGACGAGAGCTGTTTATTGACCTATGCTGAAGCATCATGTGATGTGTGGTATAACTGATGGTTGTTTCCACAGCCATAAAGGAGTAGCGAAGGAGAAAACACACTATCACATGTGCAGCAAGATCCTTGACTAAATACAAAAAGAGATTCCCCAGACTGAAGTAACTTTTTCATATCAGTGCACCTGAGAAATGCACTCTGCCATTCTCCACCTAAACTGCACCAACCACATTCTCCTTCTTAAAAAGTTTGTGGTGTTAATAAATGAATATTTTATTTCTCTGCTATTTTTCATTGTTGCCTAAAAGTTTCTGATCCATGCAGAGAGTTACGTGCAAGTACCAGAAGGCTAACTAGACTGTCTTGTTCATTTGTCTTGTAATGCAGAGAAGTTAAGGGAAAGCAATTTATTATGCAAAACCAATTCAAAGTATTTCTAAGTTGCCCTTGGCAAGCAGATGCAAGCAGGTGTGTACTTATCCCAAAGACAGCTTATATGTATGTAGTACTCTTCTCCCAACAGCTTGAGAGACAACCTAAACCCTGACTCTCCTTCTCACAGTGTTCTTTGAGTTAGCACTTACAAAGCCAAATTTGAATTGCAGATCTATAGTACAACAATGATTTTTATTACTTTTCATGCTGTTGGACTGTGTGTTTTGTCTGTGATTGTGCTATTACAGCAGGTTTAGTATTCCTCAGCCTAGCAATATTTAGCTCAATGACTGTAGCTGTCCAGGCATTAGTTTAGAAAATTATTTATGTGATTATTCATGTTACTCCTTAAACGTGTAATTAGTTAATTTAGACGTTCTTCCAAGATTTTTGGTTTTTGGGGGTGGGGGAAGGTTAGCTGAGAAGTGTCTTTTAAAATTCTCCTCAAAATTCTAGTTCTTCATCAGCTTTGCCATAACTTGATGGCCTTTTAAATAAATTCTCAGAAAAAAAAAATTACTCAGTGTGAGAAGTTAAATAGTACTAATTCTTAAATCTTCCATGTTCAGCTGAAAACAGACAAGAAAGCATTTATAGTAGCAGATGTCACAATTTAAATTCTCTCCTTGGTCATTTTATGATTATCTACTACAGAAAGATAGGTGGATAGCTGGAAAAACTGCCCAAGGGGGCTCTGACATCAGTCATTCACAGAAAAAAAAATGCAAGAGGCAGACTGCAATGGTACTACATGAGTCACTTGTCTTAATATTGATAAGTAGTTTCAGTATTCAGCTTCAGTCCTTTATATTAAGTTCTAGGCATGAGTACTTGTCCTGTAATTGTTGGTTTGTTGTGACAACTTGGGACTTATCAGGAGTATATTTCATAAATTTTGCTTTAATTCCTCTGGGACACCTTCACAAATTCCTATATAACTTGAGGTGATACTTCATTAGATGTCTATCTCGAGAGTGAAGTTCATTCTGAAGGTTGAAATACAGTATTAGAATACCATCCACACATTTGGAATTCCTGAATCACTTTCTAGATAGGGAGAGATGTAATTTCTGCTAAATCAGACACTGCAAGTTAGAAGTTTTAAATTTTTCTCCTGCAATTGCATATTTATAACCCGCATGGCATCTTCCATATAATCATCTAGATAAGCATATAAAAAAGAGCAGATGAGATAAGCTATCAGCTGCTATGGTTTTGATTTGACTAAACTGTGTCATATAAAAATGAAAGTAATCTTGTGAACCATCTGCAGACTGTTCCTGCTCCTCTGAGGTTTACAGAACTGCCAGGAGATGTGATCTGTATGCAGTTGGAGTGCAATGCCTCAGAGGCAGGTTCCTTACTCTTCTGTTGTGTATGCACAAAGAAATGTTTTCTTCCCAATATTTTTATGGCATCTTGTAAACTGTTCATGTTTCAAAGACAATGGTCTTCTCACAGAAATCGTCCCCACGGATATGGGTAAGAGTGGCTCCACATCAGTATTACGAAGAAATGATGGCCAGCATGGCTGAGGGAAGTGCTGCCTGGAGATAGTTTGGAAGGTGACTGCATGGTAAGCTCTCCATGCTGGGGGTATTGCTGCTCATGCATTAGGAGAGCAAAGTGGACCTCAGGTTAGCTGCAACCTGGTTTATTAGCTACAATGTCACAAAAAAGACCTGTGTGTTTATGCAGCTGCTGTAGGGCTAGGTGGGAAAAAAGGAAATAACTGTACATTTAGAATACTTGGCCACTCCTAGTCTGAGACTAGAGTAATGACAATTGCAGTGAACTCTAAAGCCCACAGAATAAATCCTGGGTATCCACAGTCAAAGCTTTCATTGTTTGAAAATCTGCTATGGTGAAATATGTCTCAGGTAAATTTTAGATTTTACAGTGCACTGTTATTAATAGTTCTGCATGTATTGCAGAGTTAGGAAAAAGATGTACATAATTTTGGTGTACATAAATAATGCACACCTTGATGTGAGACCTGAAAAATATGGTTGTGATTTTTTTTTTCTGGGAAGAGTGAGCTCTTTTACATATTCTATGACCTTTTCCAATCATAAAGAAGGGATGGCACACTCAAGAAAGGACTACTCTGTGCATCTGATTTAGTATTTAGCAAAATTTTAGTTTCATCCCCCTGTATTGACATGTTCAAGTACAGCCTGTAGGGTCTGGGTTTTTTCATCAGCTTCAGTTGACTTTCCAAATACAGAAATATCATCCAGATAATACTAGATTCTGAGCTTGTTATTAAGAATTATTAACATATTTGAAAAGCTCTGGATGTTGATTCAGGTCCATATGGCGTATGATTAAAAGAGAAAAGTTCCTTTAAGTGTAATAAATGCTGTGAAACCCAAACTGTCTGGATACTTGGCAACAAGCGTTCTTTAAATCAAGAGTATATAACACACTCTACAATTATGACATGAATATCTGTAAACGGTTAACTGTCAATCAAAATGGCTTTGGTTTCCCCAAGTCCACACAAAACCAAATGTTCTGGTTTGCTTTTTGTAACCACTGTGTTGACACTAATTTAAAAAGCGCAGCGTCGCCATTAGTATCATTCTGTGATATTTTTTTAATTATCTTGTTACTCAGCATCTCTTGTTCAATTGTAGGGAATATAATTTCCATTGTAGAAGTGGCACATTAGATTGAATAGCCATGCTGTGAATAAATCATTCTGCACACATATGGCATTTCTATGTACCAGCTGATACCACTTCTTTTGTAAGAGCTGAAACTGGAATTCGTATTGCAGCAGCAGTGTTTCATTTTATTGAAGCAATGCATATTTATATGTATATATATATATATGTACATATACATATATATGTCTATATACATACTACTTGCATAAGTAGTGGATTTCACAGATTTCTGCTTAACAGGAGTATTACTGTACACAAAAAATAAAAAAGCAGCAGTACATATCAAAAGTAATTTTTCTATGCAGGAAACAACAAGAACAATGTTCCTGAGGTAGCTCACTAGATAATGTCAAGCCCCACATTTCTACCGCATTTCAGGTAAATGCATTCACTGGGTACTGCAGCTCAGAAAATCAGCCTGCAATGTTATTTTAGTATCATATGACCATTCTAGTGACACAAGTAACTAGACACAAACGTATCCATAACAAATACCTGCTTCCATCCCTGGTCAAAACAGCAACATCTGCCACCATAAGGTCACAACAATATTGCTTAGGCAAAAATTCATTGTATATTTTAATGTAACATCTTCCTGCAGTATTTGCAGGTTATCCAATCTGGTTTACAATGTCCTGTAAATATTTACACACACACCCATATATATATATACATTTTTATGTATTACATATACTGAGCTTTTATTTCCTGAGCTACATCAGTTTCAATGACTACAGTTTGAAGGCAGTTCACCATTTCCCAATTTTCCAATTGCCAGTTCAGCTAGAGAGGCAACAGTCATGAGCTCCTGTAGTGTCAATAGGAAATGCATTCTTCCATAAGATGAACTTGACCTTTTTCTGCTGTGCTTCTAGATTTAAACATGATTTTTAACTCCTTAAAGCAGAAGTGCACTGTTAAGTTAAGGCACTTGGTTTATGTGTATGCCAGCAAACTCTATTGGATTCAGCTTCAAGACCTATTGTAGAAAAAAAAACATATTTCATTTCAGGTGCACAGATTCCTTCCCCCCCACATGAGAGCACAGAGAGTACAACACCAACTTTCTGCTTTGAAATAGCAAACAAAATAAGTGGTTTTCTTTCTCTAGCAAAGGCAGTATATGATTCCCAACCATTTTCATGTGAACAGGAGGGAATTTTCAAGTCCCAGTTGGATGGTTCTCTGAGCAACCTGGTCTAGTGGGACATGTCCATGTTCATAGCAGGGGGTTTTGGAGTTAGATGATCTTCAAGGTCCTTTCCAACCCAAACCTATGACTCCATGAACTTAGGAGCACATGAACAGTGCAGGAATGATGCAAATAAAATAAATGACAGCACTGGTCTTATTTCTTCACCAGCTGAATAGGAAAGATGTAATACAGTTGGGTCTCCTACACCATGGTACCGCGGTCTTATTTGGATCCTGTGTAGCCCACCTTCTACATTGATTGGCAGCTCATTAATATGCAAATTTGCCCCGCACCCTCGCACAGCCCCCACGGCCCCCTGGCGCTGTTTTGGCACTGCCTTGCTGTGTATTGGTGTTTGTGTTGGCACTTCTCGGTGCCTGCAGCCACACCACGCTGGGGAAAAAAACGTTTCTGCTCGTCTGGGGCCACTGGTGTGGGGGAATCCCCCGTGCCGCTGTCCAGGCAGCCTCGAGTGGCCCTGAGGGGAGGATGGGGGTGCCGCGGCGGCCCGGAGCAGAGCCAAAGGGAGGGGAGGGGGGCCAGAGCAGCCCGGAACGGAGGGGCAGAGCAGGGCCGGCGCAGCTCACCACAGGCAGAGCAGTGCGCCCATGGTCCATGTGGCACAGGGGGGGGGTTGATTTGAATATCCATGACTGCCTAATTGAATATTCATGAGTGTCAGGTCGCGCATGCGCAGTTGCGAAAAGAGGCCTTCTTCATCGCTGAAAAATCATGCCATTAAGATGTGAAGCCGCAATATGGGGGGCGCAAAGTGGAAGAGGGCCAACTGTACTAAAAAGATTATTCCAGGCGTCCGCAGAACTGGGAAATGAAAGTCTTATCCTAACTGCAACGCATAACAGTAGAAACCAACCAAAAAAATCCACAAAGCCAGATTAGCTTTAGGGGCTCACTGAACTCCTTTTTCCTGACAAATGTCCTCCCCTGTCCAACAACTTTGCAACACCAGAGGTCTCATGAGCAATAGAAGTCCATGTTATATATGTGAAGCAGCTACTGGTGAATAGATAGGAAATAATGCAGAACATTCTTACAGCAGCCAGTTATGATGGAATAACCTGATAAACCTGCCTAAGCTTTTTTATTTTGTTGTAGTTTCAGTACTGAAAACAATGTGGGTATTTCCAAAGCAGTTTTAACGAGTTACTTAATTGCTACAGACTTAGGCTTTTAGTGTGGGATCTAAGATGCAAATAAAACCTGTGTGGTTTGGAATAGAGAGTTACTAAAGCCAATGAAAAGCAAAGGGGAAAAAATGGAAGAAGTACAGAGACATAAAAGGCTGAAAATAAAAGAAACAAAACACAGACAAAGAAGTGACACTAACAGCTAGCATTTCCTTTCTTAATGTTACTAAGGTGACAAGGCATTCAGAAAATAAGAAAGGAATATGTAGCTGTTTTGACAACTGGATGATTGCAAAAAATTTTACACCACCTCAGAGACAAACTTGAAACATTGTAACATCATTTTTTATTAATAACATTTCTGAGTCGTACTCAAGTCATGATCAATATTATAAAGTCTGGAATCGCAACTAAGTATAGAAACCGTTGTTTTAATAGGATTTCGTATTGCTAATACGTATTTTTATTTAAGAGAGAGTGAATTATGAAATCTGGAAAGGTGTTACGGTCGAGAACTATCTTTCGTGCATAATCTCATTAAAACATAAGGATGAGGAGGAAGAGACAGAACCATCTGAGTGCCCGTGTAGAATATTTGGGTAATGCTCTCAGGTTGTCACTTCTGCTTCCTTCAGGGGCTGCAGGTCCTCAGGGCTCCCCCGGTCCGTTTCTTGATAAAGCACACAGAGCACTATGACAGCTGCCCGTGATTTCCGCCCTTCCCCACCCCCCACAAACCCATCTCCCCGTAAACTGTGAATTTGCGGAAAAATAAGGTTTAATGGTACGAAAGGAGAAAGGCAATGCAGAACACAAGCGCTGCTGAGAGAAGGACAGAGGAGGCAGCAGGCACTGAACAGATGGAGAACAAAACCCTGAAAAATTTCTAACTCGTTTCAGTCGGAACAAATACCAAATACATTTCGATAATATTCAAAATGCACTTTAATATCTGGGCGAGGGGAGGAAAGGGGAGGTGGGGGGTGAAATCCGCATCACAGGATCCTGCGACTCAGGAAGGTGGGCCAACACCCTTTTGCTTCGCGTTTCGTGGGCATCTTAATCCTGGGTCATCCAATTAAAGAAAACCTCCTTCGGCGGTTTTACGAGCGCAGCACACCAACTCCCTTTGTTTATACACTGGAACAAGATGTTCTTTCCTGTTCCGACAAGAGCAGGAGCTGAGACGCAAACGCGGGATCGCTGCGAGCCGGCACCGCTCCGCCCGGCCCTGCGGGGCCACAGGGAGCCGGGAGGGCACGGCCGGCACCGCCGCCCCGGGGGCT
>WEKX01021521.1:178642-229697 GCA_013390025.1 Pitta sordida
GGGCAGATGGAAGGGCATCTGGAATGCCGGTGGAGGGCAGGACAGGAATCTGCCTTCCCCACGATTAGAGACCAGTTTCCAGTCTCCATCATCCATCATATCTTCACCTTCCTTCTTGTGAGAGGGGACCTCGACCCCCTCAGATTTCCAATCCTTATGGAGAGATGGGAGGGCCTGGCTCCCACCAATCTCCCTTTTGCTTTCCCTAATACTCTGGAGCCTTTGTACCTGATCCTTGAGGTCTGCTACCATGAGAAGCAGGACATTCACCTGCTCACACCGGATGCAGGTGTTTTTTCCACTGCTATCTGAGGCCACCAGGAGGCTCCTTACATATTAATGAGGTGCCATTCTACGCAGATGGAGGGCTTCACGGATAGGAGGCAGGACCTGCAGTACCGTACTATAGGAGACTCGACTGTTATTGGTGGGTTTTTTTTTTTTCCTCTTTTTGATGTTATTAAGCTTCAAAGTGTTTTCTCTTTTGCTGGGTGTGATGTTGATAATCTTGGCATTCCTTTTAAACAGCAGTAGCTAATAAAGGCCTCACTTTGGGCTATCGGGACATGGGAGAAGGTATGATTACCAGAAATTATTTTATTACGGTTCCACAGGTTCCAGTTGAAATGGAGTAAATCCTCCTTATGAGGAACTTGGAGACAGAAAGGATCAAATACTGTAGCTTTCACTCTGGGTCAGCTTTCAATATAAAGGCAGGACAATATACATCATATCCTGGTGCAGCCGATTTGCTCATGCAACAAATGAGGCCACAAATCCTCATGCTGCCCAAGTGCAACATTTGTTCATAAGTGACCCATTTAATCACTTACCAACTCTGAATGACACTTACCCACCCCTGTATCATTAATGTACTGTCCCTGTGAGCCTCTGTTTTTTCTGAGACTCTGTGAATCCAGTTTTCTCTTGCTGGACTTGTTTTTGTGGGAGCAGATGTACTTACTGGGAATGTAAAAAGGGTAGAGAGGTGCCTGCTGATGACCTGCAGCTAATCTTGGTTTGAAACGATTCCTTTTGACTTTCTGAATGGTGACAGTGCTTTAGCACAAACATCGTGGGTGTCAGGAGACAGTTAATAAGCCATCTGGCAGTGCATGCTGTCTTCCTGGAGCTTCTTTGTTATCAGTGCACTGATTGTAGTTAGGGATAGCACTTAGTGTTGAAGGGGTCTAGAGTAGGTCCATTCACTTTTGTTCAAGCAAGCTCTGGTGTTTCTGATGTTGGAACAGGAATCTCTGGATGATATGATGTTTCCATCCTTTGACTGTCAAGACTTCAGCTCTCTTTAATTGCTTAAGCTCAGCTAGACAAAATCTGTGTGAACCCTGACACGTAACTTTCCTCCATATAGGAGGATCTTTTATGTGAGTTTTTTAACATATGATATCCAGCTGTTACATTTCAGGTTATGACTCTGGTGTTGCCTCCTGTACCTCGGGCATCTGAGAAGACTTACTTTGTAGTGTAGCAGTGAGTTTAGTTTCTGTCTGACAGCATCTGCCAGGATCAGCAACCATAGTTCAGGCTGTTTGTCTGGAATCATCAGACTCATCAAGGGGCTGGGCTATAGTTCTCTGTAGAAGACATTCTGGGTCATGTTGTAGATTATTGTTCATGATTTTGAAACATCAAAAAGTAATTTATTTAAAAGGCACATATTACATGCTGTGTTTTAAAACTTGTCCTCCTATATACATAGGTGTAGCCAAGCCTATGATAATGAGAATCTCCTCACTGCTTGTAGAGGCTCAGCGCTAGAGATGATTATCCTGTGGGTAACTGTTCCATCCTAAAGAGCATAGTTTGATTTCCAGATAACATTTCCTAAAGCTTTTCAGCTTCAGAAGTGTTCCTTGAGAGACAAGATCTTGAGCTAGAGTTGGCCCTCTTCCACTTCATGCCCCCCATATTGTGGCTTCACATCTTAGTGGCATGATTTTCCAGTGTTAAAAGAGGCCCCATTTCACAACTGCGCATGTACGACTTGGCATGCATGAATATTCAATTAGGCAGCATGAATATGCAAATTAAGTGGCACAGCCATGGTGGCAGCTCGGCCGCTTGCCCCGTCCTGGCGGTGGCTGCACGGCCAGTCATCCCGGCCCAGCCACGGCAACGTGGCTGCTTCGCCACCTTCCCCCCTCCGGGCTCTGCTGCTTCCCCACCCTGCCCAGAGCACGGCCAGGGCTCTGCCGCTTCCCCACTGCCCGGCACAGCCACCACAGCAACTGATACACAGCAACGCAGTGCTGAAACAGTGCCGGGGAGCCGTCTGAGGGTGCAGGGCAAATTTGCGTATTAATGAGCTACCATTCAATGCGGAAGTAAGGCTTTGCAGCACCCTATTAAGACCACGAGTCCGCAATGTAGGAGACCTGACTGTACTAGATAATTTGTTTCAGAAAGCTCAAAGCTATTTTCTTTCTTTCTTGTGATCTTCCTTATATACAGACAGGATCAGAAGTTTAGTGAAACAATCGTTCTAGTCAGGATTGGTTTGTTTTATCCTAATTAGCTTCCTGTGTAACTTGATGTCTAGTGAGGGAAGAGAACCTGAACCAAAGTGTATATCAAACATTTGAAGGTCAAAGTTTTACTCCATTTCAGCTGACACTTTGCGGCCTAGAGAAAATCCCTAAGTCTGTGTAGTGGTTCACATAGTTGTTGGGCTGGCTTGTGAAATGCCCGGAGTCTAGTAAGTCACAGTCAACCTTCATGTCCCATATGATTATTCTTGCTTTTGTAACTTGAACCTTCTTTTTATATAAGGCTCTACAACTAGTATATTGCCAAAGTACTTAACTTCATTCTTTATTAAGTGATAACTTTCTTGTTTGGTGAAATGGAGAGGGATTTAGGAGTAATGATTGAAAGAAAACTCAATATGNCTTCCAACTCGGAATAACCTGTGAAACCTGTGATTATTTTTCTTTCTGTTCATCAGTTGTAGCTGATTGTCTATTAATATCTATTTGTGGATAAATGTTAATTCTTTTTATGCCTCAAAATTCCCAGTTATCCATCAGCTGCTGGCATTATTTTTCCAGAGAAGCAAGTGACATTCCATGCTACTATGCCTGCCTGCCAATATTGCCTAGCAAGGGTAGTGGGAGAAAATAGACCTGTACTGTCCATAGCCTGCTGTCTTTCTTCTGGAGCAAGATCCCAGCAGCTATCTAAAAATCATGACATTCTCTGATCATACCGATTTCTTGAGCTTCATTTGGCATTTCCATAATTTAGAAATTCTAGACAAGTAGGACCAATGAGAATGGTGTTGATAGTGAGAAAGCATCTTAATTAGAGCATTGCTTGATAATTATAGAAGGTAAAATCAGAAAGGGCCTCAAGGTCACCTTGTTTGTTTAGACTTGAAAAGAAGTCACACCTTCCAATTTAGTTATGGTTTTGTGAAATCAGTACAATTACTTGGTACCTTTATTACCCCTTGGAGTTAGGATTTGACTGGCCTTTGCCAGAATCTGGTCTTTTTTTTTAGAAATTCACATTCTAATTAAAAGAAAGGGAAACTAGGGAATAAAATGGTTATGAAAATTGTCCAATGGGCATGATTTAGAATTCAGATGCATTGTTGTGTGACTAGACAGAAAACATCAATTTTCTTGTACAGACTGAGAATTCTGTGACCCGTTAGTGGTTCTCAGTCATACTCTCTGGGTTTTTTTGAGGCATTTTGGACTTAGTCTCTTGATTTTTTTTGTCAGTTTGATGTAGCAGTGTTGCAGCAGGTTTGTATGTGGAGCAGTAGTGCTTAATGCATTCTAATCTGTTTCATAGTTTGTTTCATTTATAATGCAGATTTTTGAGACATTTTGCAAGCATCATCTGCTGGTTTAAAAAGTGTTGGGTATATGTCTATGAAACTGACTGGGAGAATCACAGAAACATGGCTACGTGGCTGGGACATTTGGTGTGTCTGTAATGAGCCTCAGCATCCTTTGGGTAGACAGTTATCAATATCAAGTCTTTAGTAAAAGTTTGCTTGTGAAATCTGTGGAGTTTAGAGCATGGGATGTGCACCCAAGGAGCATGCATTGAAAGAAAATTTAATTACTGCTTTAAAGTAGCTTGAGCACTGAAGTTATTTTCTGAAGAAGGCTCTTTCCTGCTCTTTGTGATGCAGTGTTCTAATGAAGGTAAGCCCCACTAAGTTGTTGTGATGTTAAAACATGCTCTGTTTTAGATTTGTAGAAGCACTTAAGAACTAGAGGGCTGTGGCTTCGCAAGGTAAACTTGGATATTTTTATCAGTCTCCCTGTGCAAGTTACTGTGTGGTTTTTATACATGCATTGCTGATGATTGTTGCATTTACTAAGCACCTCAGCGGGAACTTTTCAGTACAGTTCTGTTGATCAGTCTTTCACAGTAGATGTTTAATGTTCACTGTAACCATTGTGGGATTTTAATTTAGCTTCCAGGCCTATAGCCGCATTAACAATTGAGGAGACTTCAGAACTTATATACTGCTGTCTGGGGTATTTTCCAGTGACAGAGATTATAAATGTGGCAGAAGTGAACAATCAGATGTATGACTGCGTGAAGGGTTGTCCTGGTTTGGGTTTTTCCTCTGGCAGCGAGGGGGGTTAACAACTCCTGTCTGGGCCTCCGTTGCTGCCAAGGAGACCAAGGTCATGAGCAGATAGAGACATCTCTGTGGATAACATATTTAAGAAAGTCAAAAAAAAAAAGGTAGTAACAGAAAAGAAGATGGCTGGAGAAGGGCAATGAGAAGCTGAGCAGCATGAAGGCAAGGCCAGGCCGGCTGGAGGAGGGGTAGGAAGGGTTCCAGGCGTCTCGCTGCTGCTTGTAGAAGGGACCATAGTGAAGCAGATTGTCTGCAAACCTATGGAACAGAGAGAAACCAGAGATGCAGAATCCACCTGAGGCTATGCTGAAGATCATGCTGCGAAGCTGCAGATGTCTTAAGAGCCCAGAAACACGGAGGCAGAGCTGAGAGCTCGGCAGAGATCCTTTGGACAGACGCTTTGTGACAGAATTGCATTATGGTGGGATCTGAATTATGTACTTTAGGATGGGCTCATATATGAAGCAGTGAATCCAGTGCTTAAAAGACTGCAGTCAAGATCATTGATAAAGATATTAAACAGGACCAGGCCCAACAGTCACCTGATCATAGAAGGAAATGAGATTGGTCAGGCAGGACCTTCCTTTCCTGAAGCCATGCTGACTAGGTCTGNGCACCGGGCAGCCTGCTTCTTTGCCTTCAAGATCTCATTCCTGAAGTACTCCCAGCCTTCCTGGGACCCCTTGTCATTAAGGGCTGCCTCCTGAGGAACTTTCCAAATCAGGTCCTTGAATGAACCAAAATCTGGAAACCCAGTTTAGATATTATACCGGCTCACCTCTTTGCTGCACTGTTTATTGAAAATTTAATTGTCTCATGATCACTACATCCCAAACAACCTCCAACAACCACATTACAGTGCAATAGATATTCAAATAGTCATACATCCGAATCCACGGGTTTTGGGTCTCCATGGGTTCCTGTGAAACATTAAATCTGTGAATGCAGGCACACCATTAATATGGCAAATTAGTGCCATTAATGTGGCAACTTTGCAACTCTGCAACATCCCGGGGCTCCTTACTGCAGTGGGGGTTGTTGAAGTCAGGTTTTTTTCCCTTTAAATGCGGTGGCTGCCGGGAAGTCCCCGATCACGTTCCATAGGTGCTGTGCTGTGGGTGTGCCTTCCCTGGGGCTATGCATATTGCCACGTGCACCGGGCACTGGGCAAGCAGCCCCTGGGGACAACACAGTGATTAGCACTTGCATTCTGTTGCAGTTAGCATTGGCATTGCCCCCCCCCCCAGTAATTATGGAAACAGTAACACAGACACACACGTGCACGCAGGCTTCTGGCACGGCCAGGTTGGCAGTCCAGGCCACTTGCCACAGCAGGACAGGACCACGCCATGCGGTGTGTTACAGTAGACTTCCCCACTCCTGGCACGGCCGGCTGGCAGTCCAGGCCACCTGCCTCAGAGGAACAGGGCCATGCGTTGCCATGTGTTACAGTATAAGACTTACCCACTCCTGGGGTGAGTGGGGGGCCTGGGCCTCCTGCCACGGGGGAACGGGACAGCGCCCACGCTGCGGAACTACACACCTCCTCTGTGAATCACTGACTAAGACTCATGGAGAAAATTTCCGCCAATGGGGGGCCTGGGCCTCCTGCCACGGGGGAACGGGACAGCGCCCACGCTGCGGAACTACACACCTCCTCTGTGAATCACTGACTAAGACTCATGGAGAAAATTTCCGCCAATGGGGGGCCTGGGCCTCCTGCCACGGGGGAACGGGACAGCGCCCACGCTGCGGAACTACACACCTCCTCTGTGAATCACTGACTAAGACTCATGGAGAAAATTTCCGCCAATGAGAAGGCGCGAATACTGAAAACGTGTATGACTGTAAGAGGAGAGGGCAGAGTGAAAGGCTCTGAGGATAAAAGTCAGTGTCTGAAGAATGATTTGAGCTGTTGTATTGCATGGACGCTAAAAAGTTAGTTTTTTCAATTGGACTGTGAATTACACAGTGAAAACTTTAATAGACAATGAGGAATTAGAAAAAATTTGGAATAAGAGAGTTAAAACAGTTGATAAAAAATGTTTTGTAAGTATTTTGGAAGTTTAGGAGAACATTATCTTACTGACTTTTAATCTGTTTAGAAAAAAACAACCAACTGAAACGCCCCCCCTGAGTTTCCTTAGTAAAAATAGATAAAATTCTAATTAAAACATTTTTTTCTTTTGGGACCTATGGAAATTTTTTGTAGATTAATATTTAATTAAATAATTATTTTGCAAAAGAGAACGTTTCTGACTCCATTAATTCTTAAGGTTACTTACTTTATTTGGAAATTGACTGCTTGACACATTATCAAAACATTCTTATATTATACAGATTGCCCAGAGAAGTTGTGCATGCCCAATCCCAGGAAATGTTCAAACCATCTTGGATGAGGCTTTGAGCAATGTGGTCTAGTGAAAGGTGTCTCTGTTCATGGCAGAGTGTTTGAAACTAGATGATCTTTAAGGTCCCTTCTAATCTTAGCCATTCTATGGTTCTGTAATTCTCAGAATCTTTAACACTTCCACTAAATTAGAAACCGAAACCACGAAACACCTCAGGAAAATAAGTATTTTTCTATGTCGGAAATTCTAACAGTCATTATTAATGACAGACTCAGTTTCATACCGTAATTTTTATGTGCTAACTCATTATATTAGTGTCTGAGCTGTAGGAGAAGGTTTCAAGCAATCTGAAGTAATGTTAAATAGACTGAAATAATGCTCCTGTCTTCATTTGGAACCAAATCTACAAAAGTGGCTGCCTGGATAAGTGAGGTTGATATATAAGCTTGGTGATTGGAAAATGGTTCTGAAAGAGCTACAAAGAGAATATGAAGTTTAAGAAGATTAAAAGACGTTTGCACCTGTTTGTTGCTATCAGCGTTGTTGAAGCTGGTATGGCAAGAAGCTTCATGTGTTAGTTAAAGTGTTGTTAAATGTTGGACTTAATTTTATAGAAAAATATGGATGTGGAGGAGGAGGGAAGGGATCTGGGGAAAACATTCTGAGATTAATGTTCTGGAAAAAAAAGGGGTTTTTTATGCTCCATGCATACATATTAATAGTTATGAAGCTTATTACTTTTAGTACTTGCATACATTTTCTGGGATTAGTAGAAGAGAATGAAACTAGGTTTAGCTCTGTTGTCATGTCATATGGTGAAAAGAGTGTGCGCCTGGGTGATACTGATGTAATCCTGGGGAGGAAAATTACAGTACTGCATTGGGAAACAGTGAAGAAAATGGAGATATTCTAGTACCAATGAGAAGTAGAATAGGAAAGACACTAAGGGAGGGAAAAAATAAATCTGACTGACAATGAAAAAATGAGGAAAAATCCACCTTCTCAATTCAAGGACAATATTGCTCGTGGCTTGGATGTGTTACTCTTCACTGGGTTAAAATCCAGCTGAATGGCCAGGCCCAGAGAGTGGTGGTGAATGGTGTTAAATCCAGCTAGTGGCCAGTCACCAGTGGCGTTCCCCGGGACTCAGTACTGGGGCCAGTTCTGTTTAATATGTTTACTGACGATTTGGATGAGAGGATCAAGTGCATCCTCAGTAAGTTCGCAGATGACACTGCGTTGGGCAGGAGGGTGATTCTGCTGGAGTGCAGGAAGGCTCTGAAGAGGGATCTGGACAGGCTGGATCAATGGGCTGAGGCCAATGGTATAGGGTTCAACCAGCCAAAGTGCCAGATCCTGCAACCCCAGTCAGTGCTACAGGCTGGGGGAAGGGTGTCTGGAAAGCTGGCTGGCAGAAAAGGACCTGGGGTCCTGATCAACGCTGAGCTGAACATGAGCTACTGGTGTGCCCAGGTGGCCAAGAATGCCAGTGGTATCCTGGCTTTTATCAGCCATAGTGTGACCAGCAGGACCAGGGGAGTGATTGTCTCCCTGTACTCTGCATTGGTGTGGGTGCGCCTGGAGTCCTGTGTCCTGTTCTGGGCCACTCACTTTGAAAAGGACTTTGAGGTGTCCATGTCCAGAGAAGGGCAACAGAGCTGGGAGATGGTTTAGAAAGGAAAGCATAACAGGAGCGGCAGAGGGAGCTGGGGTTTTTTAGCCTGGAGAAAAGGAGGCTCAGGGGTGACCTTTTCACTCTCTACAACCTCCTGGAAAGAAGTTGTAGCCAAGTGGGGATCAGTGTCTTCTCCCAGACAGCTAGCAGCAGGACAAGAGGCCGTGGCCTCAAGCTGTGCCAAGGCCCATTCAGGTTGGACATGAAGAATTTTTTCACTGAACGGGTGGTTAAGCATTGTAATGGGCTGCCCAGGGAGGTGGTGGAATCACCATCCCATGGGGATGTTCAAGAAACAACTGGATGTAGCACTTAGTGCTCGGCGTAGTGGTGCTCTGTTGAAGGTTGGTCTCAATGATCTTGGAGGTCTTTTCCAACCTTACTGATTCTGTAATTCTATGATTCTTTTGAAAGTACAGTATGAGTTCAGTAGTTACGCTGGAAGCCCAAGTTGAGGTGGTGTAATTTTTTCATACAGCTAAAACTTGTATTATTATCAACTTCTACAACATTAAATCTAAACTTAGATTTAGACGTACCTAAACCCCATAGACATGGAATTTACCTGCCAGTAGCATTTCCTAGGATATGACAATTTTTAGGGCTATGTTTGGGAAAACTTAGATTGTCATATGTACCTGTGTTGTTTCATGTAGAAAAAGAATAAAACCCATGATGGAATATGCTGTGTAAGAGCCATGTTCTACTCTCTGTTTGCTTTTCTTGGGTTACAGTTACCATCCTGACAGGTAACAGTTTGATATGCTCGGTGTATGGTGAGGGATTTGAAGATAAAAATGTGCTATGATATTAAGGACCCTAAAAAATAGAAGCTTGTCTTGAACAGGGAGCTTAGCTTTATGAGGATTCTCTGTCTTTATATTCCCTTACAAAGTCCTCTGTGATTCCTCTGTTGACCAATTACTTTGTGGTGATTCTGGCATTAGGTGATGGTGTGTAGTATGATGTGTATGGCTGATGGCCATCTCACCCTGTAACCTGGTCAGTGCTTGTCCAGCTGGACTTGGAGGGGTCAGCCAGTCTTGCAGCTCGAAATAATTCCTTCATGCTGGATCAGGAGTTTGGAGCCTTCTTAACAACTGCAGATTATGCTGAAGATTTTCAGGTTGTACACCCATGGGGAAAAAAATCTGCATTTTGATTCAAGATCTGATAACAAACTGTAGGTTTAACAATCAGCATTTTGTCTCTTCAGTCACTGTTCACTTCTTTATAGACTGGAGGTCCTACTGAATTCATCCACCGGTGCCAAATGATTGCTTCTATTGGTTTTAATCTCTAAGGGAAATCAACATCCAGCTGGTAGACAGTTGTACTGATGAGGACCCATTGATTTTTCTCTCCTATCCCCTTACCATCAATAGGAAATGTCCTTAGCTTTCACAATACTTTCCCCTGCCATAATGGTGCCCCGTTACTTGGCTGGTCTCACTGTCATGACTATTCTCAGTTGCTGTTAGCGTTGAATGTGGATGTGATTAACAGCCTGATAAAAATGTTTAAGTCAATATTTGAGAAGCCTAGATAAAGATAACACTGTACGGTGAGAGCTTTTTAATAATGTGTTCTGTTTGATGTATACCAGTGGTAATGAATTGCTATTTTTAACAAAAAAACCTCTTTTACATCAAGAATATTTATGATTTAGAAGTACCCAGAAAAGGAGAATTTAAGAAAATGCAGACAATTCATGTTCCATTTTTTGAGAAAAATAGTTCTTCCCTTTTTAACAGAGCTTTTGCTTATTATGTTAGTACTTTTTTTTCCCACCACAGTATTATTTGAAGTATTTTCTTTCGTAAGAGACAGCAGGCAGCATGTAAACAAAAAATTCTTTGTGTATTTCTCCAAAGTGATAGGCTTTTGAAAGATTATTATCTTTGATTTAGGATGTTCAGATTATATTAAAAGGTCCCTGGGAAAAGGTGAGCATGTAACTTTTCTCAGATCTTGAGGAAAGCAGTTTATACAGCTTATACATACACAGGTACAGAGCTGTTATTTGTTCTTTAAAATTTGCCTGCATTGTGACAAATGTTTCTTACTAATACGTAGTTTTTAAATTGTGTATTTTTTAAACCTTTAAACTGATCTTACCCAAAATTTCTGTAAACCACTAGTATGGACTTCAGTTCTACAATAAATTTTGTATTTAAGAGGACAAATGTAGGCAGAATTAGGTGATGACGTGGGGGAAAGGACTATGTGGAAAGACTGCTAAGAAAGACTGAGCAAATAAGTGACACAAAATGGCTATGAGTGAGCTGCAAAATATTCTCCTATTTTTTGAAAATCTTAGATGACTAATTGTCAACTGTGCCATATGTAAGTAAGTAATGTGGGCTTCTAAACTTGTAGCAATTAAAACTGCCTAGCGTCCCACTCCAGCCCTCTAGTTTATTCTATGTACAAGTCAGTACTGAAGACTAATCTCTTATGACATTAATCGTCTCGTGAGGAGAGATGGAATAAATCACAGTAGCCCTTCCTCTCTTCACTCATGAAGATAAATGCCATAACACAATGGCTGATCTTTGTTATGACACTAACCATTATATATTTAACAGAGATAGCAAAATCTCACTGACAGCTAACAAAAGAATTCTCTCTTTACACATTCTATGAGAAGGCTGCATTTCTTAGTTCAAAAACATGACTTATCGTGTCTGTTCTCAGAGCAATTGAAGCAGTAGATCTGGATTGTGCCAGTGAACTCAATTCTGTACATGATGATGTCATGATTCATACTAATAAAACCTGATGTGAAATACAGTTATACCTCCTCCATCGCGAGGAACGGGACAGGCGGCAGCCCTCGCGAAATATTAATTTCGCAAAGAACGGCAGGTCGTTAATATGCATGCAGGCCACGCCCATTGCCCCACCCCCCGGAACTCTGCAGGGCTCCGGGGCGCACTTTTTTGCTTCTCTTCGGACTNGGAAGCTTTGGAAGGAAATCGTGCATAACACCCAAGGACTCTTAAGAGTATTCTTTTCTATTGTCTGTTCTGGCAAGGAAAAATAACTTTCCCATGTAAAACATTTAAATAAACACTCTTCTCCGCACCCTTCTTTGCACCCTCCTCCCACAATAAAAATCCAAACCAGTACTAAAATATAATTTTTCATTTTGTGAAGATTTTGTTTTTCCGTTTTGCCTCCAGCACTCCAGAACAGGTCGGCTCAGAGAACTTAAAGAACTGAAAGTGGCTTTTTGTTGTATCTGTGATTGCAGGGGACTCTTGTTTTTTCCAGCTTTATCACTTGCTGTATGCCTCTTAGGAATTTCATTACAGGTTTTCTGTGCATTAGATACATTCTGGTCTTTCTTTCTGGGATGAAATCATTAAGAAAGATTCTTAGTTATTTTCTGCATCTCTGTTTGCTTATTATTTTAAAGGGAGTATCATCCTGTGAGGAACAGTCCAGACAAGTGAGTTTTGAAGTTTATGGACTTCATTTGTGAGGTTAAGAGGATTAGTGTGACTTATACTGGCTGTTCAAAATGTGAACACATCAAAATGTGTTGTAAATTTCATGAGTTAGTTTCATGCCACCTATCTCACAAAATTATGTAGAGTGATAGCTTAAAATATTTGTATTTGGTTTTCTCCTCATTTTCTTTTTTCTTATTTTCTTTTTTGCCTTCTGGAAATCTTAGGTCTGTATCTTAAGGACACTGTCTAACAAGATAAGCTTCGGTAGTAAAGCAATGGCAAGAAAATTCACACAACTGTCACCTCCTGTTAAATTTGGTAGATTCAGAGAGCAGCCAGTAGGAATTTTATTTCTCACATTAAAAGTAGCCCTTACACATTACGTTTGCCTGAGGAAATTAAGCGATGAAGCCTTCTGAAACAAACACATATTCATTCTCTGTTGATTTTTCAGGGAATTTTTACTCTTTGTAATTCTTTTTATTATTTTTACTCTGCTAAAACGTAAGTTATACAGAGAACCTTTCAATTTCTCAGAAAAAAATAGTCTCTGTCATCTTTCAAGAGAGAAAACAGTATATATGGAAGCAAACATGTTTGAGCTTTGGCATTACTTGTATGGGTTTTTTTCTTTTTTTATGTTCCCTTGGTAGTGATAAATGTATTCACACTGGTGGTAGTTCTTTCTTCTAATGTTACCTGTAATATAAAGGCAGCTGACAGGACACTCATATCCTTTCAGCTCTATTAGTTCCAGTCACCTAAGCATGGTCTCTTCATTTTGCACAGGAGGTAGGTGCCAAAGTGGAATTTTTATCTCTGCTGGAATTAAGGCATTTCAGGATCATGGCCTGTGCAATCACCAAATGAGTACAGATTTCAGTAATATTTCTAGGTGGCAGAGCTGTGTTTTGCTCCTTGTCCTGTCTCTGGAATAATGATTCATAGTTTTAAACAGCTTTGATCCATATTTTTCAGCTGGGTGCAGTGATGAAACTTCTACTTTAAATTAAATACAGTCATACCTCAACTATTCATGCCAGATTATTCGCTGCTTCAACTATTTGTGAAAATTTTCTCCGCAAATCCTAATCAGTTGTTCACAACTTTGTCTGGTCGACACATGTGCAGTTGCTTTGCTTTGCAGAGAGGCAGCGCTGCCACTCCCCGTGGGGCGGGACTGTTATGGCCCTACAGGGTGGGCGGGCGATGCCTCTTGCTCGCTGGGGACAGCCACAGATCTCTCCCTTATGAGTGCTGCGGAGGTTGTGTGGTGTTTGTAAGATCTGTGATGCCTTTAGACGTGCCACAGTCTCTTCCCCTCTCCTGTGTGTCTCTATGGCTGGTCCCTATCAGGAAAGGCTTATACACACAGCACTGCGGCATGCCTCAGGGCACACGGGGCCCTGGGCAGGGATCCTTCAGTGCTGGCTGCCCCAGGCGGGCACTGAGATCTAGCATGGCTCCACAGAAGTCACACCCGCCCCTTGTCAATCTGAGCCTAGCCTGGAGAACCTGCTCTGTCTTCTCCAGTATCCCTCCCAGCACCACAGCCCTACAGCCCTACACCCCAACTGCTGGCAGCGCAGCCACAGCCATTTCATAACATTAAACTGTTGAGAAAGTCTGTATAAAAATCTTCCACAGCCGCTCACGGACAGGGTCACACACAGGGACAGGCAGCCAGGCTGGACTTGCCAGCGCATATCTACATATGCACATACGCAGATATACATTGCTTTGGACAAAGCACTCCTGCCTGTGCTAGCCCCTGCAGTTAAAGGGAAAGCACTCCTACACCCAGCCTTAAAGGGACCTCGAGATTTTGCAGGGTTGCAAAGTTGCCATATTTATGGCAATAATTTTCAATATTAATGTCCGACCAGAATTCGCAAATTTGATGTTCTGAAGGAGTAGACCCAAAACCCGCGAATCCAGAGGCATGACTGTAGTCAGAGAATATGGTCCGGAAGCCACAGGAGGTTGACAACACAATTTGTGTTGTCCTCGCAGCGCCCAAGAGCTACAGTGTGCTGTTATGTTAGCAAGGTATTCAGTATTGACTACCTGGGCAGCACTCCTGTACCTGTGTGGAGATTTTGGGGAACGCATGGCAGTGAACTGCATCTGTATGAGTGTGCTCATGTTTGAGGAAGTAGAGGACATAGGAGTATACTGTAGGCTTGTAATGTGGTTAAGAACTAGGGAAGAAAGGTATTTTTTGTAGGGATGCAGAACATGGGAGACACTGAAGTTAGGGGGATTGCAATGCCTCCAAAGATGAGAGTATCGTGTTGAGAGTAGGGAAGGGCTGGACTGAGGGAGAGGCAATGGGATGTTGCAGTAGAATCCAAGAAGAGGTATTATGGCTTGCATGGCTAAGCAGATGTCTGGAGGCTGGACTGCGTTGTCGGAACTGAGCAGTCATTCTGGGAATCTGGATGCTCCATTGCTTGAACTGAAATCATCACTAGTAATCCTGTTGCTAATAGTGGAACCCGTACTGGGGTAGCAATTTTGACATCATGCTTACTGTGGTATCTTTGATCCTAATCTTACAGAAATCTGATGGATTCTGTGTGCTCACTAGGTTCATCCTGTTACAGTCACAGAGGTGGTTATGGATCTGTGCTGACATAGCCTTTAAGTGGAAGTTCCTGGTTGCTTGGACAGGCTGATTGCATTAGCAAAGAGAAATGCAAAGGTTTCTATTTGTTTTCAGTATGTCAGACCAGATCAATAAGTTATTATAAGTCAGTTGTTTAGGGTAGAAAATGTTACACTGTGTTTTCTAGTGTGATGCATGAGACCACGAACAAAGGCAATGTGTCACTGCTCTGAGAGCTTGTGCCTTTTAAAGGAATAGGCCAATTGTATGTTAAATTTTAACTGAATTGTAATCCAATTTCTTTTGAATTCAAAATGTCGCGTGTACAGTTTATCTGGAATTTCCAAAGCACTGTTGCTGCCTTTATGTCCATTTGAAATATGATGTTAGAAATAAATTTTCAAAAGAACAATAAAAGTGTTCAAACATCTCAGAACAAGCCTCAAACGATCCAGTTAAAGCAATGGCATGAACAAAGAAGTGATTCAGCTTCTTTCTTGCCATTTCCTTTCATTCAGCATTTTAGCAGATGATAATGCCTTACATATCTGGCAGATTAGTGAAGCTAGATGGTTTCAGACCAACTTGCAAAGAAATTCTCTTGCGGGAAACATTTTCCCAGTTGTTCCCTGTAGTTCACATTGGAGTACTTCTGACTGGAAGAAAGAGTTGGAGAAAATTATTTTATTGGTGTGCCTTAAACCATTTGAACTCTACAGGTCAGTAGCATTATCTCTGAAAGTAAAAGAAGTGTAGACTAGCAAGTATGCATGTAACTCGTGTTAAAAATATATTTCAGCAGGTTATGGAATTTGTGTTGCTTTCTTATTCGTGTTACCTGTTTCCTTGCTTGATTTTGACTTTCTTGCTTATCTACAGTGTCACATGGATTACAACACCGATAGTATGGAGCATATCGTAAAAGATATGTCTTATGAAATGGACTTTATTCTACTTGGATTTTATAGTTTTCGTCTTTGAGCAGTTGCAATTACAGTAAGGAAAGTCCTACCAGGAGAATTATTACTCCCGCTTCAGCTTCTTTTAATTTTTTTAGTAGCTGGGAACTGCTCTTTACCTTTCTCTTGACTACCATCAGCAAGAGTTCTGTGCATATCTGTTTGAGAATTTGTGTTAAAATAGGTCATAGTGCATCTTGCCTTCTTAGCATCCCTCTTTTTCGTTTATCTTATACTTCTCCTTTCTGTTTTCGCCTCTTCATCCATCTCTGTGTACTTCTTTTCTTCCCCCTCTCTGTACCCTCCCCTCCTCTCCAAACCATTTACCCATCTTTCTTCACACAAAGGGCTTTGAACTTTTACCAGGCTGCTGATACTTCCCCAATGACTAAAGCTGTTAATCAAAAATGAACACAAAAGATTTGAGTGGGGCATTTCCCACAATAGAAGTCGGTCCTCCTGTTAACCTCCCATAAGCAGCTGGATTGAACAATGGTGGATTTTTTCCAAGACGCTGTTCTTGTACCCTGTTTGATACTCCATTTTTCAATTCCTTAGTTTACTAATGGGTGACTACAAAATATTTTATATTTTCTTTTTAGGAGAGGGCAAGGGGTTTTTTTGTTGTTCTTCTATTCACCCTGCTGTCTTGGGAAGTAAAGATTGTCCATTGTGTAGTTCAGCCTGACTTGTATTTTAACTGATGCGTAGGAGCACTGGGAATAACTTTACTGTTCCTCTTTCTCCTCCTTCTGTGTTTATTTTAACAATGTTCTAATGAGAATTGCTTCAGTTTGTGACTAGTGGCTCAGCCTATAATTTGATCAAGCAGACATGATAAAATAGTCCTGATTTTTGTCAGCTACCTGTCCATCAGATCAATGCCAGTAGCTTCCAGAAGTGGAAGAAGCTCTGGCCGGTTCCAGCTAACTCTAGTCTGGTCATGCATTCAGCATCATTAAGCCCCCTAGAGTGATCTGCCTGCTGCTTTTGGACAAGAACACAGTATCAAACCACACTTGGTTCTTGTTTAGAAGAATCATTTTCTGTCAGCATAATAACTTAGAGCTGCAGGCAAAGCTTCCCACTTTCTGCAGGAATGTTTATGGGTGGCAAGAGGGCTGACTCTAGTTTGCCTCCACTCTGTCACTCTGCTGTGTTCCCTCTAGTGGCTGAAACGGGAACGATGGAGCAGGTCGGATCCGGAGAGTCACAAACTGCTCTGTATATAAATTAAGCTAATAATTCCATCAATTATAGAGAGCTCTTCTGTGATTTTTGTAGGCAAGCTGAGCATTCAGGATTTCTCTCTTTTGCAAAGATGAGAATCTTAACTGTGCACTAGAGTTCTTGTGTTAACAGTTCACTGGAACATGTTTTTTCCCTGATGTGGCATCTGATTTTTTAGAGCAGTTGTCAACACACAGAAGATGATAGATGCCATGGTGAGAAAAGATATTTGTATTTCTTCTTGTCCCTTATAACTGACATGACTTTTCCAGTGAAACTGGGAATACATGTGTTTGTGGCCATGTGGTTATTTAATATCTCTGAAATTATGAGTTGATACTTGTAGGTGACACAAACACAACAATTTGTCAGGCTTCTACTGTTTGCTGGGAGGTTTGATTTCTACTGTTGTTGGTAGGATCTCTTTGAGCCATTAACTCTGTTTCGAATGAACACCAAGAATGTGTTCTGTGCAATGACTACCTCTGTTCTCTTTCAGATCATCCTGATGGGTATCATTATTTGTCCCAGTTATTTAGCGGCTGTCCCTTTTAAGGCTGTGGTTGAATGGCAGGAATAAATAGAGCATATTTGATCCTCTGTGATAGAGGTTGTAGTTGGTGCAAACCATTCTTCTGTCATTGCCCTTAACGAAATATATCCAAATAGCCATATTCTTTATGACAGTAGCTTGGTATGTTTTAATTTCAGCGTTATTAGTCACTGCCCATATATGATATGAGTGTGGGTGGATAGAGTGGGAGGAAGGAGAAAGATATTTAAAACAGATTAGGGCTTCCTCCCCTGATGTGCGTTACTTTTTCTGACCAAGAAGCCTGTGACTTAACTATGCTACTGCATTTTAGTATGTTGTTTGCCTTAGGGCACAGTTAGTTATTCAGTTTGAATTTCTAATTTATTTTTCAAAGTCTTAGAAATGCAAAAGGGATTGCAGACTTTTAGCAGTGTTAATGGTGAGATACAGAGGCATGAGACACTACTATCATTATCAGTTCACTATATTCATTAACTCACAGAGTCTTAAACAATACTCTGATGCTGTTTTTCTTAATTGAGGGAGGAAAATTATATTAATGTTGGAATATTTTTTACAAGTAATTATTTTTATTTTCTTACTGTGATAAATGATTAAGTTGAAGTGGTGGGGGAGGGAACCACAAGAAAGATAAACAGCATATTGGGAGGGCCAGAAAAAAAAACCTTCCTTACTAAGGTTCTCTGCTAAAGTAATCTTCGTTCTGATAAAGAAAACTTAATCATGTACACAATAACAAGTTTTTCAACTTAAGCAGTGTTTGAATCGGAGAATTAATGGTTTTCATTTAGGTTATGACCTATTCTTCAAATAACAGGATTTAAAGGTTAGGTGAACAGAATTCCTGGGGTATATGAGCTGCAGCCCACGCTACATGTCTGGTGTAAAGCAAGTCCACACAATGGGCAATTGTTTACTCCAGCAGTTTCAGCTTGTCTAACATACTCTGCATTTCAGTTTGTCATTATACCCTGAATGTGTTCGCTTCATACTGTGGTATTTGAAATCTGACCTGTGGGTTTCATTTAACTTTCTGTAGTGGTGTTATGAATCCTACGTGTTGGTTTCATTGTTGTTTGATCATCTCCCGTGTCCATGTGTCTGGACATTGTTTCCACAACCAATTCAGTGCAGCTTCCTCAGCACAAACTGCTCTCCCTTCTCCCATTGTCCCGGACAGGGTGACTTCTGATGTTTGCATAGCATTATTGTTTCCTTCCCATTACTGTCGGACTCTCGTGGTAATACTACTTGACACTTTTACTGACTTTGTAGAGTAGGATGTGATATTGTAGAGAAGGGGACAGGGCTACCCAAATTTTCTCAATTGCAGGGAGGAGCTGCCCAGGTGTGCTGAGGGGCCTGTACTCAGGAAGAGAAACAGGGAATCCTCCACAGTGAGTAACCCCACTTTCAAGTGCACACAGTTTCCTTCATAGCTATGTCCAGTACAGTGTAGTATCTTCTTCTGTCCTTTCCAGTTTGCCCTCTGGAATGTTCCCAGTTTAGTTCTCTTTTGCCTTTATTTTGATATACTCTTGTTTTACCTCTCCTTTTTCTTCGTCTTCTTTCTGAAGGTTAAAGTTTCCATTTTTGTTTCTTCACACTATTAATCTTTTCTCATCCTAGTCTTAATCTTTATACGCATTGTCATTTTTCCAATGTGTCATTGTGGTTGTGTCACTAATAAATCATACCATTTCTCTTCCCTTGCTGTGCAATGGCCCTTTTCCCAGACTTGTGTGCAGTTCCTTCCATCTGTACTCATTGCTGTACTCTTACTCTTTCCTACGCTCTCTTCTTTCTCCTTTCAAATCACCTTTGGGTTTTCGTTTCCTGATGGGTTCCTTTTGAATCTTGCCTATTGATGTACATGAGATAAGCTCAGTTCAGCTCCCAGACCTTTCTAGTGCGGCCCTCACTTCTACATTTTCCTTTGTGGAACTGAAAGATACAGGATACAAAGCTTATCTCTAACAAAGAACTGAAGAATTTGGTAAACCGTGCTTTGGCAAAAGAGAACAGGCAGTAAACGAGATCTGTGAAATGGCAACAAGGGGCTGAGCTGGTCCAGTTGTAGTGAGTAGGGAGGCTTTGCCTTTACGTGAGCTGCTTGAAACACAGCCCTGGTTAGCACCCTTCCCTGTCTGACTTGCATGATCCGATGTGGTGGTGTCTCTAGTTCCTAGTGAGCAGGTATCCATATAGTAGTAGCTACTTGCACAGTTGCCATCATTTGGTAACTACTAGAGAAACACTCAGGATCATATAAATTAGATCAAACTGATTTTGTATTTACACAGGGTAGAAATGCAACTTCTGGCTGAGATATGTTGGCAAGATGCTCTGGGAAACTTGATTGCCACGGCCTGTGCCACACCTTTTACGGCCGATTGAAAGGTTTCATTTTCCGGGGCTGTCAGTCTGGTACTTTACATGACCAAAAGAGTGGCTGTTTATTTAACAGCATAAAACTGATGGGGACAAAAAGGAAGTGGAAAATGAGAAAAATCCGTACAAGATGTGGCTCTATCTGTAAAGGGGAGTGAGTTACTTTGGACTCAATTGGAAAAGGCAAAGGAGTGGAAAACTGAGCTGGACTGGAAAAATATACTGCACTCTGTCATGTAGCATCTTATGTGCTGTGACTGTTCTGACTGCTTCATTTTTCATTGTTTTTAGAAACAAAAAGCCTTTTAAAATTGAAAGCTCACTGTGTCAATTCTTACAGTAGCTCCTACTCTACAAATGGACGGGTTTAGCCAATTGTTTTTTAGAGGTCATGGCTAAATCTATGTGTTTCAATGACCTCAAATAGTTCTAAAGTAATAAAAATCAAAGCAAGTCCTAGTCTTTTTTTTTTCCCCCTTTGGCTCTTGTGGGTTTTTTTTCTCCTTGTGCCTGAAAGAAAATCTGTTGCTGTGTCATAAAATGAGTTCCGTATTTCAACACTCTTATTTAGAACCTGGTAAGAATTTTTCCCAGGCAGACGTAGCAGATGATGTACAAAAGCAGCAGGTAAATCTTTTTCTTGCTGCAGTTTCGTGGATTGTATCTGGCTTTCCAACAGACAGAGGACTCCAGTCTCAACACTACTGTTCCCTGCCTTGCAAAAATGTCTGCATAAAAACTGCATTATCACATAACTTTTCCGATTCACAGGACAGCTGGGTCTTGTCACTTACACATTTATTATTTCTTTCCAGGCGTTGGAAAAGTACCCCAACTCACCAATGACTGCAAAACAAATATTGGAAGTCATTCAGAAAGAAGGGTTAAAAGAAACAAGGTCAGTGCTTATATGTTCTGTATTTTTACTATCTCTTTGAAAACCATCCAAGAACAGCATATAATCTTTACAAAACAAAGTATTGGCTGACTTGATTTCCAGTACCAAAGTGGGAAATATAACTGGTGAGTTTTGTTTGTTTATTAGTTTAAGACATTTAAAATGGTTACTGGCTGGCTTAACTTTGTACCTTCCACAAGGAAACTGTGGACCAGCTTGAGTCCAGTGGCTTTTCTTCAGAAAGACAACGTTATCTGCTCAGACAGCCCAGTGCTGCATTTCGTTTTTGCTCAAGGACCAAAGCTATGTTACCTCTGCCACCATGTGCATAGAGAAAGTGCAAGATGATGCTTGGCACACTTCTCACTTGGGTTTGTAGTCTGGCACATAAATCACTGTTAGGATGTGCTGGTGTTGCCTGTGATAACAGAGATTCTGCTGATAAAGAACTGGGAATGGAAGGAGGGGGATGTTTGAACACTGGGAGCATGTCTGTGTGGCTGCCAAAGCTGGTTACTCCACTGCAGAGTTGCTTAATAACAGCATAGTCTGGATTTAGATTTCAGTGATAATAATTCGGCTTTTAGGGGATAGATGGATTATCCAGAGCCTATGGAAATCACCAGTTGTCTCCCATTTACACCTGGTTCAGACGGGCATGCAGGTTCTTGTTCTCAAAGTTGACTGTCTTCTTGGTGGGACCTGCAAGTGGAAACTTGATCAGGAAGTAAAAATAAGGAGAAACTGATTGGTTAGTGGGGGTCTTCTACCAGATGCACTTTACTCTTCTCCAAATGTTAAAGTACAAGTTTTCTGTCTTAACAAATTGTTTTAATACTTGTTGCTGTGTCAGACAAAAGTGAGACATCTTTTATTTTAATTGTACTCTTCTAGTGTGGAACCTAAAGCCTAAGGTGAAAGAACTTCAAATCCCATTTAAAGGTGAACTAGAAGTAACTAAGGGACATATTTTTACTGAATTCACTGTTGGTCCTAAGAAACAGAACACTGCATGATCATTTGCATTATAGGTTGGACTTGATGATCTCTATGGTCTTTTCCAACCTTACTGATTCTGTGATTCTGTGATTCTGTGTAACCATGCACTGCTTTGTTGTTAGCCTTTTAACATTCTCTCAGCTGTATTTTGGTAAAATTACAAAAAGAGGTGATGTGCCAGGTGAAGTTGGATTTGCCGCCTTTTACGGCTTTAATCAGTGTCAAGAAATTGCTTTAAGTATATTTGGCAATAATGCCAAGGGATGAAAACCTTAAGAAGTAAATGTCCAAATGTGTGTTATGCTGCAACAATTTGCATATTACAACTAAAAAGCAAGAAAACACAATTTTGAAAATCTGTTTTATTAAGATACTGTTTCTCACAGTGGTGATTAGATTGCTTTCTTCTTATGTCGTGTGGTATGAGACAACTGCATGGGAGGGGCTCAAATGTCTGATGAAAGCATTTCTTTGTAATTTTAAAAATTCTTGTTTTCATAATCAGTACATGAATAAAATTTTGAGTTGAAAACCTATGGGAGGGAATGAAGGCAATGTTTTATGTTTTAAATATAGAAAATGTCAAAGCCCTTTTTAACTGCTGCAGAATGAATAATAAGAGATTCCTTTAAAGAGCTTCAAAGCTAGAGCTTCTTTTATTTCTTCAGTCACTAAGAAACAGAATTGAAGAGAAATGGGAAAGATATTTAGATTCATTCTGATATTTATTCATAGCATGATACATGCAGGTATGTGTGAATGTGTAGTAGATTGCAGAATGCTGTATGTGGTCATGAGTATCTGGAAAACTGAGGATAAAATTCAATGTTCTTTTCTCCATACTTGAAACATTGTACTATCTTATAGGCCAGGTGATCCTGAACTCCTTAGCCTGAATATTCTAAAATCTGCAGTTGTAAAATGAAAAAATGTTGATTCTATGTTGATTTGTTTAAGTATTTGGATTTTTATTTAACTTCTGAGTTCATGTAAAAGTTGTTTTTGCTGCATTTCAATATTGTTTAGACATGAACGTGCAAACTTATCTTAGTGCCTAACTCTTACTAGGAGCAAATAAGGTATCTGTCTTCATACCAGTATTTGTTGATTGGGACTCTACGAAAGCAATGTTTTCAGAGTACTTGAATTTAGAGTCTCCTGTTCACTTCATCCTGCTCTACAATTCATTTCAGTATCTTTTGCCTTTGCTGTTACTGAAGATGGTCTTTCTGGTCTCTCTGCTGCATCTAAGATGAGCAAAGGATGTAAAATTATGATGTGCAATCACCTGGCCATAAGCAGTAGAATAGCACTATCATATTTTATTCTACATTGATTTGTATATTCTTCCAAGCCTGAACTTATTCCAGGAATATGTTACTGCTTTAATATACTTTACTTATTCCTTTGTACTGATTGTCATTTTCAGGAGAACCTTGGTAATTCTAAATGAAGTTCTTAAAAAATTCTCTGCTGTTCCATTTAAAGATGAAGGAGATTAATTTGCTTAGTAATTTTTCATATATATTGCAGCATTAATTAATCTAAAGCTTTTTCCTGTGGTAGTAAATCTGAAAGGATAATGTATTTTCAGCAATCTCACTGTCATTATGTGTAATCTTTAAAAAGACACTGTCAAACTATTCCCCCTCTTTTTTTCTTTGTTTGTCATAAAGACATCAAGTTGCACATTTATTTTTGCTTTACTCAAATAATTAAATGCAAAAGGAGGAAAACTTCAGAGGAGCAAAGCAGATATATGTTAGAAACAAAAACTTGAGTGATATGTCCTGTGAGAGGTTGTAACCTCCTTGGTTTTCTATGCCTTAGTGGAGGTACTTGTTAAGTATTTTTCCTGTTATGATGATTGGTTGCAGAATCGCAGTTCTTCTATGTAGAAGGAATAAAAAGTTGTAATGCAAACCTTCTGGAGATGTAGAAAAAGATAGTTTTCCTCTGAGAGTGGTGGGGAGGGGGGATAATACTTACTTTACACTGGCACCTGTGCTGGTAGTGAACAGTGTCAGGCCAGCAGTCCTGGACAATGAATTCTGAAAACATCCCATTGTAAATTTCTATACTTGCAAGAGCTGCTCTTTATCCATCCAAGCGTGAGATTTTGCTGATTTTTGCTAGTGTGACGTGGATTACCAGTTTTAGTATGATCCACTGGAGCCTCAGTGCTCCTTTTCACTGTGCTATTGCCTCAATATTGTTCTTCATTTTGTATTTCTCCTTTTATGGTCTCTAATTTCCCTTACTGAATTGTATGATCAGGTGACCCGCCTGGTTGATGAGGGAAGAGCTGTTGATGTGGTGTACCTGGATTTTAGTAAAGCCTTTGACACTGTCCCCCATAACAAACTCCTGGTGAAGCTGGAGGCTTGTGGTTTGGATGGGTTTACAGTGGACTGGATCGGGAGTTGGTTGGATAACAGAGCTCAGAGAGTGGTGGTTAATGGTGCTGTGTCCGGTTGGAGGCCGGTCACTAGTGGGGTGCCTCAGGGTTCAGTGTTGGGACCTGTCCTGTTCAATATCTTTATTGATGATCTGGACGAAGGGATGGAGTCTATTATTAGCAAGTTTGCGGATGACACCAAGCTGGGGATAAATGTTGATCTGGAGGAAGGTAGGAGGGCTTTGCAGAGAGACCTTGACAGACTGGATAGATGGGCTGAATCCAATGGCATGGGGTTCAACCAGTCTAAGTGTNGTTGGACTTGATGATGGCTATGGTCTTTTCCAACCTTACTGATTCTGTGATTCTGTATTCAGGTTTTCTGCAGACTGTTTCTCTCATTCGGTAAGATTGCTTTAGCCGTGTGCTCTTTCTTGTCTTCAGCACGCTTGCAACTCTTCCAAGTTTAGTGTCATCTGCTTATTAGAACTTGTTTCCTGTTACAACATTGTATTTCTCTTCTTTTATTATGGAAGTCTCATGAGAAACAATTTCTAAAGACTCATTAAGTCAGGCTGTAGGATACCTGCTGCTGTTTCTGTAGCTACAGGGTCTGCTTCTATGTCACAATATTTTGATAGATGTGAAGTGGCTTGTTCTTGACAGGTCTGTGTATTACTCTACTTCTTATCTGCTACATACTTCCAAATAATTTTTATTCCATGGTTGTGGGGAATTGACATTCAGTTGTTGCATCTCTACTTCTTTGGACCTGCCTTTTTTTGGGTGGGGATTCACTGCTATCTTCTACAAATTCTCAAAAATGACTGCTGGTAATTCTGAGGCTGATCCAATCAACTTTACTTACCTATGGTGAATTTCAACAGATTTAACTGATTTGAGAATATCTAATTTTTTTAATTAGCATCTAATCAGTTTTTCCATGTTTGTTCCTTGTGTTGGTTTTAGCAACTGTCTAATCATAGACACATTCCTGATTAGGCATTAGCACTCCTGTGTTTTTGGTATTAGTACTCATCGCCACCCCTTCATGGAAGAGCAAGCCAACTTCCTATCTGCTGGTCTGATTACAGAAATGTCTTTGTGCATGTTGTGTGGGTGAGTTTGCTGAAGTTTAATTTCCTGAAGCTGATTTTCTTATTTTTGTGTTCTTCCTTGTTTTCCTAAAAACAGAGAATCATCCCTTCATGAGCACTCAGTGTTTTCAGCTGCTTCTTCCCCATGGCTTCAAGTAAAACCTAGTACTACCTTCCTTTCTGACTGCATTTTGCACCTTCTATGCAAGGATTTTGGTACCTAACAGAGTCAGAAATTTGCCAGATGCTTCTCTGTCCCTGTCTTTCTTTTCCCAAGAGATGGCTGCATGGTCATAATGGATATATTTAACTAGGTCATGTGTTTTAAAAATTTTTGCTGATTCTCACAGAAAAAAAGGCTTCTCTCTAATTCTCCTGGTTTCTTGCTGTATTAAACTCTGACCCTAGTATTATCCTTGGTTTTGTCCTTTTTTGTCATTACCTAGAAATTTCTTGCAGGACCACCAGAAATAATGTATCTGTTCCCTTCTGTTTGGGGCACTGCACCTTCTAATACAATAGGACCAATTGAAGACTACTAAAATTATCAGAGAGATAAAAATAAGACAGAAGTTGGTATGAATTAGGTGTTGGAATAAGGAAGCAAAGGTTGAGTATAGACATAGTAAGTCTTCAACTACATAAAAGATAGGACAGAGTGAGGGAATAAGTTTTCTTGGATGTCTGATATGGACAGAAGAAGAAATAAGGCCTTTAAATTGTAGCAAGAGAAGATTCCAACTAGATAGTACAATTATTTTATATATTTTTTTAACAGATGTAATTGATTATTTCACGAGCTATGAGAGAGCTGTGAGAAATTTCTGTCTCTGAAACCAATTTAGATGCATGTCCATCAGGAATTATGCAGATTTGATTGATGCTGCTCTAAACCATGGGAATGAGCTAGCATATCCCTTGATCCATGTTTTTCTTTGAATTTTTTAGATCAGTTTTCAGTACCTCGGCCATACATATTGTTTGAGTCCTAGAGGAGAATATCCAGCCAAACTCCGATATATTTGATGCTAACAACCCTAGATTGTATCTTGTCTTTCTGTAGTTCCCTTTGTCCTTTGCTTGGTGAGTCTAGGAAATGAACTTGTCTTAAAAAGATTAAAGCCAAAGATTCTTAGTACAAGTGAAAAGCCCATAAAATTTCAAAATAGGGCAAGCACCGTTTAATTTCTTGGAGTGCAACTTTAGCCCACAGCTGTGCTCGCTATTTGCTTTACTCCTCCATTAGACTTAGGACTGTGAACCCTGGAATGGCATGAATCTGTACTGCTTTTGCTGTTCACCTAGAGCAGCTGACCTCTATGTGGTCAATTAATTGATTACTCTGTTTGGGTCATTCATAGAAGAGTTTAAAGAAAGTAATTTTGTCTCATTCTGTTTTTTCATTTTACAGTAGGAATCATAAGCTTCTTTCTCTTGTTGTTTCTCTGTTGATCTTAATTTCAACAATGGGAATCATAACATCAATCCTATCTCCTCCTCCTCCTCCTCTGTGTCTTTTGCTTCACAAGACTAAGCTATCTATTGATTTATTGTTGTGACAGTAGTCTTTCAGAGGACTAAGAAGAGATGTTTGCCACTGGCACTGGCAACAGTGCTGTTTCTTTTGCACTCCAGAGTGTTGATAATATTTATCATGAATGATATCATAACATATTAAGTCTTCTGTGCCGAGGAAAGCAGCAAAGTATGACCCTAATAAATCTTGAAGACACTCTTACTAGATTTACTCTCTTTGTGCAGAAATATGAAACTAGTGGGTTAGGTAGAATTAAACCCACTTTGAACTGCTGAGTGGAGTCGTCAGCGGTATAAAACATATGATCCGTGCAAGGTCTGTCTTTAGCTTTGAAGATAGAGGGGGCTCCTGAAAATATTCCCGTCACTAGTGAATCCTTTGATCTTTTTGACAGTATCTCTTTAAGCCTTTGCATACTTCATCCTTAGAGCTATTGACTTAAAAATAAAATCCCTTCAGAATGCTGCTGTTTCTGTAAATAGGCTAAATGAGCTGGCAACTGTCTTCTGTTGTTTATCATTTTAAGGTTCCTTGTTTTATTGTGTATGCGTGTAGACAGAATTTTTTACTTACTTTCTCTGTAAAGTTATTCCAACATGTCATTGTGATTCAAAATTAAGTCATAGTTTTTATCTTGCACTAAAAAAAAGGAAAAAGTCAAATGGCCTCCAATTACAAAAAACACTTAAAAAACACTTAAAAATTTAATTGAAAGAGCCACAGTTTTTGTCTTAAGGCTCTGACTGTTAACGGAAGAGCACAGACAGTTACAAGGCTTCTGTCATTGCATGTGTCTGATAGAATTTAGTTGGGAGTCTCTTCAGCTGAAGGGAGTTCATTGTTTTGTCTGAAAATAGTTATTCCCTGCAATGGACTGAAAGGAAGCCTTGATGGAAAGAGTGAGAGGAGGCTAATTCAGATTCTTTTGCCTGGCATTATTAGGTTGATTTTCATGCTTCTACAGATGTGGCTTTTGGCTGTAGAGCAGTGAAAGAAACAAACTTTCAGTACAACCTGTCTTGCTGCATAAATTCACTTCAGATACCTCGTTGAAATGAAATCCTTCCTAGTGTAACAACAGACTACCTAATTTGGTAGGCAGTTTTGGTAGCAACAATTTGCCAGTTGAAAATCTCAGGCTTGCTCCTTCTTCCTTAGGCTCTCCCAGCATTATTATGACCAGTGCAATTTAACCTGGTGAAAACCAGTGACTTCCCTATACAGTAATCCCTCACCTCTTCGTGCATCAAATTTCCCGGCTTCACCTCTTCACTGGATTTTTTTAAGTGAAGATATCATAGGCTTGCCTCGATTCTTCTTGGCATTTTTCTGTCTGCACATGTGCAGAATGCCTCTGCCATGCTGGGTGGAGGGTCTGCCACACCCAGCGGGACAGGGCTGGCATGCCCCACAGGGCAGGAGGGCTTCACCTCTTTCTCGCTTGGGGTCCGCCCAGAGTTCGCTCCATTATGAGTGTTGGAGAGGTTACATGGTGGGGAAGGTTTATAACATGATGTCAACGGCTTATTGCAGCTGCTTGCCCCAGGGCCATGCTGGGACCCTGTCAGCCGGTGGTGCTGCTGCATGGGCTCGACCCTGCCACCCTGCTGCCGTGACTGCCGGTGTTCAGCCCCGTCACCTTACTGTCATGGGGGCCCATCATCCTGTCACCGCAGCCGCAGGGACTTGGCACCCCACTGCCGCCGCGGTGGGGGTAAAAGCCAGAGAATCCCCGCGGCAGCAGCGTGGCCACAGGGAACCCCACAGATTCCCCAGTACTCCCTGGGTGAGAAGGGGCAGAAGAGAGCCCCTTTGCTCCCCTGTCCCATCACAGGCCACAGGGAAGTGCTGGGAATGTCCCCTGGCACTCCAGGGCTGAGGGGGGCGGGTCGATGGGCAGGGCGATTTGACATAAATATGATCTGCTGCTCTTCATGGACTCTGGGTTTTGCCGCATTTCCACCAGTCTCGATCCCCCATGAAATTCTGTGAATTACTGTATTACTTCCTATATTCCAGCTTTGGAACTTCAATAATCACACCCTTGTCACCACTGTGATAATTATTTCAGGTTTTGGAGTGATGTAGCCCTAGAACAACTATGGTATTAACTCAAGGCTGAGAATCAGTGTTATAAATTCTTGATTCCACATTGCTGCATTGTGATTACCCTGCTGTTAGTTTGAAGCTATCTTGCGTATGTCTGGATAGTAGTAATCCCACCTTTGTATTGATTGGAAAACTGGTTTAGGGTACAAATTAAACAGATGTAAAATAATAAAACTTCAAATGTTTTCCCTCAGCTAATTGCAAAGATGACAGGGTTATTCAGTAGTGATGGCGAATCTTCCATTGTATATACCTATACAAGATATATTTTAATGTAAGAAATTTAACTACCTTAAGTGTATTTTTTTGCCTAAGCCACCATTATCTTAATTTTTTTCTCCATATTTTTCTATTTCAGAAGTTATCTGGGATGTAGTTTTTGTTTTAATGCTGCTCTTCTTTCCTTCACAGGTCAGTTGAGTCTCTTCCTAGGGAGGTTAATAAACAATCCAGTAAAATGAGTCTGCATGTCAGTGTTTTTTATAAAAATGCCTTTGTTTGATTTTGGTTAAGTAACAGGAGCCCCAGTTGTTACAGGCAGGCTAAAAGGCATACCCATGTCTCAGATGAAAAGTCTCGTGTTAGTTTTAATAACTGGTGGATTTAATTTTGAAAGTATTTCAGAAGGCAAATGACACAATGTAAATTGTAAGAACCTTTTGAGTATGACACAGAATATTTTGAAGGATACTGTTCATACTCTTTAAGAATATTAATTAAACGTGTAAAAAGAGAGTTGAAACAGAAGCAAAGTAATATTTATCAAAGCTAAATGTAGAGCCATGAATATAGCCTGGTCCTATGCTTCTGCACTCCCAATATGCTGTCCATTAAATTGGTGTTGCCTGTGCACTATCTATTAGTTCCCATCTACGTGCAGTCTCTTGTCCCAGGAGTTTGTGCAAGATGAATTCTCCCTCTTTCTCATACTGGATCACCCATCCCGTGGTCTCCAATTATCCTGAGCTACTTTCATCCTTTTTCCCTTTGTCTGAGGACTCAAACTCCATTCTGTGTGCCTGCAGTTGTCTAAAGTATTACGGTGTGGACATCCCAGTATTTATTTCATGTGCTGACTTGGGACCAGTCAAGTGTTTTTCTTTAGTTTGGTTTCAAGACCAGTTATGAGGAAATAAAACAATTACAGAATTTTGTGATGTCTGGGACCTTAAATTGATGGTTTACGAGAGTTTAGAAAAGTTCATATGGCTTCCTTCCTGGATTTCAGAACAGTTGATTCACTTTAAGATGAACATATTATGTTTCCATATGCAGTTTTACTCTCATAGTGCTCAGTTACTTCAGTTTTCCATTTGGTACAATATTTCTCTGTGTTTGGGTGTTAAAACATACATTGTAACCCGCTTTCCACCATTCATGTAAGTACGTAATAGGAAATAGTGCTGCTTGATTTTTATTTTTTTTTTTAAATTTTTTCAAAGATTTGCCAAAAACCTGTTTGCTTTACACCTGTTAGTGGTTCCGCAAAATGCATCTGCAAAGATTAGGAAAACAGGAATTCAGTATGTGTGACAGATTTGCTTCCTCAGTGCTATTTAAGATATTTTTAGTTTACTTGTGTAGCCATTTGGGTTTCTACTCCTTCCACACAAGCCTAATTTTTATATTTTCAAAGAAGGATGCTTATGCACTGTATAAAGCTTTTTTTATTTGTATGATGCTTTACTGGTAAGGGAGGGTGACTTGTATAATAGTTAGATATTCAAGTTATAGTAATTCAGAGGATATGTGAAAATTTTAAAAGTTCAGTTATTTAGTTGTAATAGAAAGAGTTATGGTAGTTAGATTTTGCAGTCTTTCAAATTCTAAAGATCTGGATTGCAAAAATATTTCATGTTGAATGCATACCCAAGTCCTCTGTATCACAGCCCAGTTTGCCAAAATTAAGATCTCTGTAATATGTTAATATTATTATATTCATGTTATAGGTATTTCTTTTGGAATAGAAGTATAAATCCAACAATTTAAATGTAACAAATAGTGGATAGCAGTGCAGATGCTGGTGATCTTAAAAGATTTGCAGTTATTTTGTGAAGTCATGACAACACTTTGTATAAAGGTCGTTTTATTTTGAAGTAGGACACATCAGTTGTGACTAAATAATGTAAATTTGTCAACAATTTCTGTGTTACTTTTTGTAGTGTAATGATTCCTTTATCAATATATTTTGGTGACTAATGTAAGCATTTGAGTTCTGTTGTCTTTTTCCTATGTTGTGCCTCTCAGTGTAGAGTACTGTGGAAAGAGACTGAGAAGCAATAATGTAGTTCAGGCTGATGGAAAGTAAGCCCTCTGCATTATAAATTGGTGTTACCATATGCGTAGCATTATCTCAAATGAGTGTATTGTGTCATATCTGTCTTTCCACATTTCTCCTAGACAGTGTAGCTGCACGGAATGCTACATTTCTTTTTTCTTTAATGTTTCAATATTTCAAAGAGTCATTCTGCATTAAAAATAGTGTCTCTTTTTCAGCGAGTGAGAAATTAAATAACGATATACAAGAGACCTGAACACGTTCAAAAGAATCAGATACTTGCAGAAATGACGTTAGGAAGGTTTCACCAGATCTTTAATCCATGCTCCCAAGCAGTGAAAGGTTTATTTGTTTGGAGTGGGGTTTTTGTTTGGTTTGGTGACTTTTGGATTTTTTTGCGTGTGTGTAGTAGGTTTCCTGTAGTGTAGTGCTTTAAGCCTGATTTTTTTTTTTTTTAATGACCGAAGAGATGAGATCTTCCAGTCTACAGAGTGTTTTTTTATTCTTTTATCCAAAGTCTACCTGCAGTTCTATAAACTGGACCATGACTATGTGGAAGATAGGTAGATTAAGTATGTTCTTCAATTTTACAGCCTTTATCAGATTGTTTTGGAGAAGCAAGGAGAGAAGAAAGGACAGAGAAGAAAGGAAGAGAAGCAAGGACATAGAAAAGCTTTCCAATAGTAGTTATTCATTGTTGTCTATACACAAAATTAAAAAAAAGTATTTTCAAGAAACTGAGATTTGTCAGCATGTGTTCTTCTTTCCATCATTGTTCTGAAATGAAAATCTGTCACATATTGAAGTACATGGGTAATAAATTAGCATTTTAAAATAAAAGTTAGCTGCAAGAGAGCCTAATATCAGTGTGCTGATTAGGGGCAAAACGCAGGAATCTTGCTGAGTAGCTAGCGACCTTGTTCAGCCCACTTGAGCTTGGAAAAGACAAGAATAATCTACAGTATTTAGTTAGCATTTGGACAAATGCGATTCAACATGTAAGGCTGTGTATATAAAAAATTCAAGCACAGAAGGATACAGATGCTTTAGCTAGAAGGAATCACATTTTGAGTGTACACTGTGGTAAAGTATTTTTAGGAAAAGAGTTTAATCTGTTGAAGGCTTAAAACCTGCAGTGAAAATTGAAGTCTGACTGAGAACTTGAAGACATGCCTTCATTTAATGGATTTATGAGCTTTTGTTGCACCATCTGAGTAACTTAAGAAGCTGCTTTTCCCCGCAGGTGTAAAATGAATTACTCTAGGTTTCAACTTACTAGTTGCTGATTGAGATTTATTTGTTGGGGTTGAATTTTTTTGGCATTTCTGTTTTGCTTTCTATATTTCTCTTTTGCATTGGAAAGCTAGTATTTAAGCCTATTATTTATTACTGCTGTGAATTTCACTTATCCCAGAGCTGACTTTTGTCTTTATTTCTAAGCATTCTGTCTTAAGGGACATGCACAATATCCCACAAAATAGTATAATCTTCTTCATGCTATTTCCAGTATTCCATAGCAACTGAGGGGAAAAAAATGAGCCTAAACTGAACACTACAACACTGGCAATTCATTACAGATTTTCCGCTTAGTATTCAGTAAATTGTCAAGTCCTTATTTTCATCATTAGCATATTTTTCACAGAGCAGTAGCATAGCCATTTCTGGCAGACTGAGTTAAATCTGTTTTACTTGAATGTGAAAGAAGAAAACATTGTCAGGCTTTCTATGAAAGCACCATTTTCTAGTAATAATTTATTTTCTGGAACAGTTTGCTATGGATGTCTTTGTTTCTGTAAAAATACGGGTGTATATGCTTGAGTCTACCTGTAATTAAACCATAAACTAAACCATGAACTGAAAAATTTACTAGTTCGCTTTTAGCCATGCACTGGCACATTTCATTTAAAATTTTGAAGTACATTTTCTTAGATTCAAGCTCAAAAAAAAGCCTCAGAATTTCACTAAGGACCATGAAAACGGTCAGGTACAACTGTATAAGTGTTACATAAATGAATTTGTTTTCTATCTAAGGCTAGCTGGTAGCAATTCCATTTTATTCATGTTGAGTCTCATAAGTAGTCTTAATTACTGTGAAATTAAATTATGTGCATGCTCTTAATTTCAAAACAGAATTTAAAAAGTGCCTGAACATATTCTGTTTGTTTTGTTAAAGACTTCTTGCTTTCAATCAGAGAATCTTTTCTTGGCCAGTGAAGATTAGGCAGTCAAATTGTATTTGTACTTTTGATTCTCTGTCCCCTTTATCCAATACCCAATGCCACCAAACCCAATCCAACCATTAGCCTTTCTTTTGTGTTAACAGCTTAATGGTAGAAATGTACAGTGTTGCATAAAAATGCAGTCAAGCCTCTTTACTTCACAGTTCCCCATTTGCAGATTCACTTCTCCGTGGGCTGATTTTTCTGAAATTGTGGAGGTCCATTTCGCGGGGCATTCACAACTGCACCTGCACAAACTGACAGCCGTGAATATTCAAACAAGGCAGTCAGGAATATTCAAATTAGCCCCGTCTGCTGTGCCACGTGGACCACTGGTGCACTACTCTGCCTGTGCTGCTCACTCCGTGCCATGGCGTTCGTAGAGGATAGCAAGCATTCTGCCTGCGCTCCTCGCCTCATTGCACATGGAGAGGAACTTTTTCACAGAGGAAGGAACTTTTTCCCAGAGAGGGTGACCTCTCAGTGGAATGGGCTGCCCAAAGAGGTGGTGGAGTCACCGTCCCTAGAGGTCTTTAAGAAAAGGTTGGATGATGTACTTGGTGGCATGACCTATATATTAGGGTAGTGTGTTATAGGTAGGATGGTGTGTTGGTAGCAGGATGGCAACAGGTTAGGTAACAGGTTTGGCTAGGTTAGGTAATAGGTGATAGGTTGGACTCGATGATCTCTAAGGTCTTTTCCAACCTTACTGATTCTGTGATTCTGTGATTCTGTGAGAGGCTGCTCTATGCCCGGGCCACCCACCCTGCAGCACTTATAGTGGGGAGAAAGCACACAGCCCACCCCGCTCAGTGCGGAGAGGCTGTGCTATGCTCAGGCCGCCTGCCCCGCGGCGCCTGTAGCAGAGATGGAGGGCTCCACCCATGCAGTTGGCCCCGCAGGAGCGGCTGCAGGGCTGTGGCAGGGAATGCCGTGGAGATATCCCCCGTCCCACCTGGCCAGTCCCTGGGAAGCTGGACGGAGGCTCCCTGAAAGCACACATAAGCTGTGGCAGCGAGTCCAGCCTGGGGCTGTACTTCTGACCCCTCCCTGCCATGTTCCCTTCCCAGCACAGGCAGCCACACAGGGCACAGCGGCAGGGAATGCAGTGGGACAAAAGCACTGTCATTTGTAAGGTTTTTTTGCCTCTAAGTCTCTGGTCTGCTTAGTTTCTCCACCATGCAGTTACCAAGTCAAAACATTACACCAGTATGTACAAACTGTATGTACCTTTCTTGCCTTTTCTTATCATATGCTAACTAAGACAAGTGCCCTGATTAACATGTGAATCTACAAGCTGTGCTGGCTGCTTTCTTGCTGAGTCACATCGCCATGGTAATGGTGCTGGCGAGTGCACGCTGGCCTAGCATGGTCCTGCCAGCCCCTCTCCCCATTTAAAACTTACAGGCTCTGGGACCCCACAGCTCCAGCGAGGCTGGGGCTGGTGCTGTCAGCAGACAGAGCGCTGGCTCACAACCGTTGCCTTGCCAACGGGACCCGGCTGTTCTGTAGCCAACACCAGCATGAGCCCAAGCGTGAACTACAGCCTTTGAAACTCCACTTTAAACATGTGGGCTGCAGCAGTGCACGTAAAGGCAAGGTGGCAGCTCCAAAAGGAGGGAGCTGGGCTGAATACCCCCACTGATCACTATGCTGCCACCCTCTCCCTGCCTCTGGGACCAGCACTAAGTCCTGGCATGTCTGTCAGGGGCCACACCAGCCCAGTCTTGGTTCCAGTAGTGCTGCATGTCTTGGCACGGTCCTCACAGTCCCACAACAGCCTTGGGCTGCCTGCGGGAGGGAGGGAGCCCTCCCCAGTTGCAGATGAAACAGTGCTGCTTGCCCTGCAGTTAGACGCTGCATGTAGTGCATGTAAAGAATGCTCCCCAGGGTCCCAAGCATGGCTCCCACAACCCCGCTCCTACCTGCCCGCCCCTCCGCAGCTCTCACTGCTGCCCCTGCCTGCCCCATTTGTAGCTTCTTTCTCCCCTTCCTTCTCCTCCCCTTCTCCCTTCTCCCCACCCTCCACTTCCCCCTGAGGAAATAGGAGATATTTATACAAACATCTCCTGTATTAAAAAAAAATCTGGGGTTTGAACAATTATTTTTTTTTAATCCGGAGTCGGCATTGAAACATGCAAGCAGGATGGCAGCAGAAGCTTTACCAGCGCCAGTGGACCAGCACAGCTCTGCACCACCAATCCCAGCTGCCACTGCACTGTGCCAGGTGTGTCCTGCAGGAAGGAACACAGTGGGGCAGGATCAGAAGTACATACAGCCCCACGATGCCTCCTCCTCCCGCTAGGACTGCCACAGCAGCAGCCAAAACCCAAGAGTCACCATGGTGGCGGCGTGGGCTCAGGGACCCCTATGCCACAATTCCTGGGGTCTTCCCAGGTGGGGACGGGGCAGAGGAGACTCCCTTCCCTCCCCTCACCATTTACATAGCGCGAGGAACTTCTAGGAACACCCTGCGGCTGCTCTGAAGCTGAGGGGGCAGGGCTATGTGCAAGACAAATTTGCATATTAATGAGCTGCCTATGTACACGGATGGAGGGCTTCGTGGTGGGCAAGATCAGACCCGCGGTACCATGATAAAAGTGGATCGCCTGTATCATTCAGTCTGATGATGTACTGAAGTGTGTGAACTAAAGTAGCGTTAGTAGAAGATTATTTGTGCCTAAGCTACAACCCAGGAATTGACATGATAGGATTGGTACTGTTAACTAATTTAATATTAAAAGTATAATTTTTTATTAAAAACAATAAGCAATTTCTGTTTACAACTGCATTTTTTTGTGAGTCACATTAGTTTTAGTTTATTTGTCTCTCTTTGGCATATGTATCTCAGCTCCTACATTCAAAGGGACTTATTAATTAGTTCAGCAGAATCAACCTTTCTTTTCGATGGAATTATATGCTTATCAAGAATGGCCAGAATAAAACTTTTCGTTATCAATGCTGTGTTTTCACAAAATATTTGATAGTTTCTGTTTTTCTAATTTGAAAACATTATGTGTGACATTTTGAAATTAGATGGATTTTTACTTATAAGTTAAATAGAAACTTAAGTCTCCCAGTTCCAGGCTTAAGGAGCTGTTTTAAGTCAAAAAAGAATAAGGAGATCCACTAATAGACTGAATTGCAACAGCTGGAGTAAGTTAAAACACAAAAATAAAAGTATCTGCTTGGTCCTTTGAGGGAAGGAAAGAACGTTTTGCTATGCTCTTTTGCCAAGTTAAACTCTCTGGTGTACAACAAGTATAAGTTAAATTTTTCACATCCACGCAAATGTTTTGATTTGACACAATACAATAAAGCATATGTTGCTATATTTTTAAAGTCACAGGGTGTACTATGACTGCTCATTCTGTATTTATATTCAGGTTTTTCTTACAGGTAAGTGCTCTTAACAAAAATATTTTAAGCACGTAATTTGCATTTATTAGTCAGCCAAGTTGCAGTAGTTACATCTATTTTAATGTTAAAGGTGAACTGTGGTCTTGCTTATACAAGCATTTTTGTAGGAATAAGTATTACTAGAAGACAACAATTTGGGTTTGGATGTAATCTTCATTTGTTTGTGATTAGTCCAAACTCCTTATTCTTTGTATCATTTTGGTTTTTCTCCCTGTATTAGTGATTGAGTAAAGCATTCTCAAGTGCAGAATTACCCTTCAAATACAAAAATTTTGAGAAAAATCTTCTCTAGGGAAAGAAATGTTTCTTTTTATATGTTCATTCTCTCACGTGATACAATAGACTGTAGAAACTGAAGATGTAGAATTATGTTATTCCCATACATTCTAGCTTTCTCTTTTTGGATTGAATGCAATATTTTGGATGTTAAACATGTTGCTTTTACATAATTGTGCCAGAATTTGACATTTAGTTTCAAAGTTCTAAATTCCTTCCCTTAGAAGTCATGTCGTAATTGAAAACTGAGGAGAAGGAACAAAGAAACTGTGGAGATTTTCCTGAACTTTTGTGAATGAGAATGCATAAACTATGGTGCACTTTCTTTGGTTTTGTGTAGAAATGAACAAAACTCAAATGAAATTTAAGGATTTTAGTTGTTCTTCTTGCTTCTGCTTTAAAAGAAGTATGTCTTATGATATCTTATCAAAATAAGATACAGTCAGGTCTCCTATATTGNTACACGTCCCCACCACTGCCCGTTCCGCTGGCCGGGCCGTCGCCACCACCACTGCGGTGGCAGGTCACACATGCGCAGTTGCAAAACGGGTCTCCTACATCGCTAAAAAATCATGCTGCTAAGATGTGAAGCTGCAGTATGGGGGGTGTGAAGTGCAAGAGGGCCGACTGTATTATAGGGTGGAGCAACCCCGCCACAAGATACATCTGAGCCCAGTACCTGAGATAGTGGTGCCTATGTGTAAAAAAGTGTGGAACAGTAGCATGAACACCAAAGTCAGAGAAGAAGGAGGGAAGGAGATAGTTTGGGGACCAGAGCAGATACAGGCTGCGAAGGGCCGCACCAGAGCAGATATTCTGACTGCAACCTATGGAGGACAATATGCTGGAACATTTGGATATTTCCAGAAGGAGGTGTAGCCCATGTGGAGCCCAGGCTGCAGCAGTCAAAATGTGTAAGGAGGAAGCAGTGGCAGAGAGAAACTGCTGTGGACTGACCATAGCCCATGTCCCTCAGCTCCATTCAATGAGGGGAGAGTAGTGGAATGGGGAATGAAAGAGGAAAGTTGAGCCTGGAAGGGGGAAGCTTTTGTTTTGTTTTCATTGGGGTTTTTTTTTTGGTGTTGTTTTTGGTTTTCCTTGTTTCTATTTACACAGATCTTTTTTATTTGGCAATAAATTAATTTTCCTCAAGTTGCATCTGTTCTGCCTCTTACGGTAACTGGGAAGCAATCTGCCTGTCTTTATCTCAACCCAGAAGTTTTTCATCCTCTTTTCTTACAGTTTCCTGTTGAGGAGGGGGGAGTGAATGGCTGAGTGGGCATTTGGCTGCTGGCCAAGGCTAACCCACCAGAAGAGGAGAGAAAGATAAAGGAAGGGAGAAAACGAGAGGAAGAACCAGGGTAAAGACGAGGAAGGAGAAGGAAAAGAGGAAGGAGAACTGAAAAAGAACAGAGAAAAAACTGAGAGAAGAAAAAATAAGAAAGGAAAGAGAAAAGGGAAAAAATGGAGAGAAGAATGAAAAAAAGGGGTCGAAAATACAGGGAAAGAAAAGAGAAAAGATAAAATGAGAGCAGGAAAAGACAGGAGATAACATAGAACAAGGAAGAAAGTGAAGACATGAAGGAAAATAGAAATGAAAGGGGAAAGAAAGAGAAATGCACGGTGGGGGAGAGAAAAAGATATAAAAAAGAGAGGAATAAATTGGAGAAATAGAGATTAGAGAGAAGGAAAACAAAGGAAAGGACTAAAGAACAGGAGACAGAAGAGAAAATGAGAAAAAAATAATAAAAGACAAACAAGTCCAAGCAAGTCCGCTGTGGTTGTGGAATCTGTAATTGGATGCTGTTAGCAGCGAAGTAAAAATTTTTAACTGACAGGAAGAGCTTGTATGTGGTAACCAAGACCCTGGAAATTGCCTTCCGTCAAGTCACAGCAGTAAAATACCTATATTAAAGTAACTCAAATTTGGTTTCAGCATTGCCAGTCAATAAATAGATACATTCTTTCCAGGTAAGAATTTCCAAATAAGCTGTAATAAGCATTAAGAAGTTTCTTACGTATTTGGACAGTTGATTACTTGGGCAGGTGGGTGGTGTGGCTGAAATGGCACAGCATAGCAGGCTCTGGCAGGCCAGCATGTTGCATGCATCAATATTTTTGGAATAGGCTAAATTTATAAGCCAATTTAATTAGGATAACGTAGTAAGATTTTTGCTAGCGAGTGTAAAGAAAGAAAAATCATTAAGTTCAGCATATCAATTGGCTTTAATGCTGTTGTTTCTGTCAGGGAGAAATATTATTTAATAAAGTGATGTCATAATATAGTCTGGTAGCTCAACATTTAGTAACATTAAAAATGGGAAGATTTATGATATAAAGAAAGAAATCCATAATTCTCATAAAATACAAACAATAGTTTTAAACAGTGTAGTACTTAGTAGAGTACTTTGTACAGTACTTTGCTTGGCAGTNCGTCCCCACCACTGCCCATTCCGCTGGCCGGGCCGTCGCCACCACCACTGCGGTGGCAGGTCACACATGCGCAGTTGCAAAACGGGTCTCCTACATCGCTAAAAAATCATGCTGCTAAGATGTGAAGCTGCAGTATGGGGGGTGTGAAGTGCAAGAGGGCCGACTGTATTATAGGGTGGAGCAACCCCGCCACAAGATACATCTGAGCCCAGTACCTGAGATAGTGGTGCCTATGGGTAAAAAAGTGTGGAACAGTAGCATGAACACCAAAGTCAGAGAAGAAGGAGGGAAGGAGATAGTTTGGGGACCAGAGCAGATACAGGCTGTGAAGGGCCGCACCAGAGCAGATACTCTGACTGCAACCTATGGAGGACAATATGCTGGAACATTTGGATATTTCCAGAAGGAGGTGTAGCCCATGTGGAGCCCAGGCTGCAGCAGTCAAAATGTGTAAGGAGGAAGCAGTGGCAGAGAGAAACTGCTGTGGACTGACCATAGCCCATGTCCCTCAGCTCCATTCAATGAGGGGAGAGTAGTGGAATGGGGAATGAAAGAGGAAAGTTGAGCCTGGAAGGGGGAAGCTTTTGTTTTGTTTTCATTGGGGTTTTTTTTTGGTGTTGTTTTTGGTTTTCCTTGTTTCTATTTACACAGATCTTTTTTATTTGGCAATAAATTAATTTTCCTCAAGTTGCATCTGTTCTGCCTCTTACGGTAACTGGGAAGCAATCTGCCTGTCTTTATCTCAACCCAGAAGTTTTTCATCCTCTTTTCTTACAGTTTCCTGTTGAGGAGGGGGGAGTGAATGACTGAGTGGGCATTTGGCTGCTGGCCAAGGCTAACCCACCAGAAGAGGAGAGAAAGATAAAGGAAGGGAGAAAACGAGAGGAAGAACCAGGGTAAAGACGAGGAAGGAGAAGGAAAAGAGGAAGGAGAACTGAAAAAGAACAGAGAAAAAACTGAGAGAAGAAAAAATAAGAAAGGAAAGAGAAAAGGGAAAAAATGGAGAGAAGAATGAAAAAAAGGGGTCGAAAATACAGGGAAAGAAAAGAGAAAAGATAAAATGAGAGCAGGAAAAGACAGGAGATAACATAGAACAAGGAAGAAAGTGAAGACATGAAGGAAAATAGAAATGAAAGGGGAAAGAAAGAGAAATGCACGGTGGGGGAGAGAAAAAGATATAAAAAAGAGAGGAATAAATTGGAGAAATAGAGATTAGAGAGAAGGAAAACAAAGGAAAGGACTAAAGAACAGGAGACAGAAGAGAAAATGAGAAAAAAATAATAAAAGGCAAACAAGTCCAAGCAAGTCCGCTGTGGTTGTGGAATCTGTAATTGGATGCTGTTAGCAGCGAAGTAAAAATTTTTAACTGACAGGAAGAGCTTGTATGTGGTAACCAAGACCCTGGAAATTGCCTTCCGTCAAGTCACAGCAGTAAAATACCTATATTAAAGTAACTCAAATTTGGTTTCAGCATTGCCAGTCAATAAATAGATACATTCTTTCCAGGTAAGAATTTCCAAATAAGCTGTAATAAGCATTAAGAAGTTTCTTACGGGTTTGGACAGTTGATTACTTGGGCAGGTGGGTGGTGTGGCTGAAATGGCACAGCATAGCAGGCTCTGGCAGGCCAGCATGTTGCATGCATCAATATTTTTGGAATAGGCTAAATTTATAAGCCAATTTAATTAGGATAACGTAGTAAGATTTTTGCTAGCGAGTGTAAAGAAAGAAAAATCATTAAGTTCAGCATATCAATTGGCTTTAATGCTGTTGTTTCTGTCAGGGAGAAATATTATTTAATAAAGTGATGTCATAATATAGTCTGGTAGCTCAACATTTAGTAACATTAAAAATGGGAAGATTTATGATATAAAGAAAGAAATCCATAATTCTCATAAAATACAAACAATAGTTTTAAACAGTGTAGTACTTAGTAGAGTACTTTGTACAGTACTTTGCTTGGCAGTACTTTCTAATTATTTCCTTAAATGGTTGAATCTTGCCATAATTTAAGCCTTTTCACTGAAATATGCTTGCCTTTTAGAATTTATTTTAGAATTTATTTCTAAAAGGTGTTAACAGAATGTTCTATTTTGTCTCTTCTGTTTTCTTTTTGTTAGTAGGGGAAGGTAGAAAGAGAGGTATGTTCATAGGCACCTCTTCCAGTTTTATAAACTTAGTTGCAATTGTTTTTTAATGGCAGTGACTGGAAAACTGCGCTGGTATCACATGAGAGAGCAGGAACATGACATTAGGCTTGCGTGGAGGAACGTGTGGGGGTGTGGAACTCATTCAAGCTTGGTAATTCTGCTTTCCCTCAGCAGGGTGGTACCTCCGCCTCTCCCCTCCTCTATGTCTAGATGTAGCAACCCAAGGGGTTACAGCTGAGGCGAGCCAGCTGCATCTGGCATGTAGGTCCTGGAGCGGCTGGAGGGAGCGTGTTGTGTTAACTGACAAAAGGTGAAATACAGGCCTTTCGCTGAGGAGTCTGAAATGGGAACCAGTTGTGTCAGTCTGAGGCCATCCTTCTCCAGTTACTGTAAACCAATATTGTAGTTGAAAGAATAATCCCGCTCTCTCCAAGCTGCTTTTCCTGTTCTGGGCTGCCCACCTCTGGATGCTGGCACAAGCATTAACATGGTTGGTTGGGAAAATAATCAAGTTTTAAATAAAAAAGACTGGGGGACGGGGTGGGGGCAGTGGGGAGCGAACACGTCATGGAAGCAGGAGCATGTGGTGTGCCTTAGAGGGAAGCAACTCAAACTGTTTCTTTGAAGGACAGAGCTGGCAGAAGGTGAAATGAGCCCACTATTAGTCTTGATGCAAAGCTTGTTGGTGAAAGCAGAAACTACTCCACGGGCTTACGGATAGAAACAGAGATGCACTCTCACTGGCTTAACTGCAGGGTGGTGTCTTGTAACTATTACAGTTGTGGTAACAGAAGTCCCTGCTGTGGATGATAAGAAAGGCTGGAAATTCTTCTAATCAATCAGGGAAGGAGTATGGCTGGAAGCTGTGACTGCATCAGGATTATGTTCCTGGTATAGCATGATAAGGTAGGAATCCTACTCAGCCTTCTGAACTGGGCCTGGCTCACAGTGGTTTTCTGGCAACACTTTGTTCTGCCTTCTTTTTCCTTTTTCATTGTGCAGCAGAGTTAAGGAAGCCACTGTCAGATGCTGCATGGGCTTCCTCTGTGGGTGGTGCCACAGCTCAGATGTCCTGTTGTTCTTTGGCAGTGTCACTCTTTTGCAGATTCCTCTTTGAGGAATAAGGGTTGCTGTACAGAGACAAAGTTCATCAGATGGAGTGCAGCAAAGGCAACTTTGCTGACTGTCTCAGTCATCTTTTTCTGGTGAGGAGTGAAGTAGCTACTTAATGGGGGGTTGCTGCAACTTGAAAAGAAAGGAAATTATGGGGATCATCAGGGAAGTGTCTAGGGAACAACGTGATTGGAGAAACCTTGCACTGCCTTTATGCAGGTAGTATGCCTGGAACCTTAATTTCAGGTGTCAAATGCACAGAGCGAGGGACACAAGCAGGAGAAGTTGCGAATCTCTGCACACTTTCAGTACACTTTAGGATTACAAAGACATGGGGAGATAGTGTGCACAGTGGGTTGCTGCCATGGATAGATGGATAGATCCATCTGGCAAAGAGGGACAGTGCAAGTAAAGGAGCAGTGAGAGTGCAGAGTGCTTTGCCTTGAAATAAGTACTGACCCTGCAGGCAGAAGAATATGAGTAACATTGTGGTAAACATCTGCTGTCTGTCCAAGGAGAAGTAGATGAGGCCTTTAAGTAACTGCTGGGCACCTTGCAAATATTGCAGACCATAGTAGTCACGAGGGATGCAAGCAAGCCAGGACATTTCTGAAAGTCGATTTCTTAATGCAGGGGATTGATGAGCCAACTAGGGGATATTCTATCCTGGTCTTGTTACGTGTAAACAAGGGAAAACTGATTGAAGGTGTGAAGGTTGCTATTTGCCTTGACCATGGCTGATCATCTTACTGTGGATGAAAGGGCCCAGGAAAGCTGTTTTATCTTACTTGATGAATATGAATGGCCCGTTCTAATGCACAAAAAGTCAAGCAGGTGTGGCAGAAAGCCAATATAAATGGGAGAGGGCAAATGATGCCTGACTGACCTCTTTACCTTCTATGTTCAGATGATTGGTTCTGTGCATGAGAAGACACCAATGGGTGTGTTTTACCTTGACTTGAGCAAGACTTTTTGCATACTTTCTCCTAGTATCTTCCCAATCAAATTGGTGAAATAGGAGCTTAGTAAGTGGACAGTAAGGTGGATGGAAATTTGCCTGGTCTGCAGGCCCCAAAGTCTTTTGATCAAACGTGCTATCTCCAGTTGGTAACCAGTTACTAAGTGGTCTTGCTCAGACAATACTGAGGCAGGTACTGTTGAATATTGCTATTAAACACAGAAATAATGAGACAGATTCAGCACATTCAGCAAGTTTGGAGGAAAGAGCTGGTGCACTGGAAGAGTGGAAGATGTTCAGAGGGATCAAGACTGCAGAGAAATGTGCCAAGAGCAATCTCATGAAATTCAACAAAGGCAAGAGCAAATTTCTTCATCTGAAACATAGTGATCATGTAGTGGTATGGGCTGGGGGCTAACAGGCCAGGCATCAGCTTTGCAGAAAATGTCCTGGGAGTCCTGGCATTTAACAAGGCATACATTAGTCCAGCAAAGAAGGGCAAGCCCATGTTGGGCAGTGTTAGCAGAAGTGTGTCCAGCAGTTCAGATCCTTTCCCTTCAGCACTTTTGAGACCCTGTTTAGAGAATCATGCCTAGTTTTGTGCCCCCTAGTACAGGAAAGAGATTGATATATCAAAATCAGTCCAGTGGAGGTTCACCAAGATGGCTGGAGGCTAGAGGATATGATATATGAGTAAAAAGTGAGGGCTGAGCTTATTCTTATGGGAGAAGAGAAGGCTCAGGGGGATCCCATGGCACTCCACAGCTCACTAATGGGAGGGTGTAGGTGAGGCAGAGCTAACTTTTCTTGAAGGTTGCATAGTGATAGCAAAGACAAAGAATGAGAGGTAGCAGAAGCAACATGTTATGGAATATTAAAAACTCCAATTTGATAGTAAGAAAAATACTTTACCAGTGAGAACCGTAAAGCACAAGGAAAGGTTGTCCAGGGAGGCTGTGAAGTCTCCATTCTTGGAGATTGCACAAAACTTGACTGTATGAGGCCCAGATCCAAGTGGCCCTGCTTTGAGCAGAAGGTTGGACTAGTTAACTTATGGAAGTTCCTCCCAGTGTAAATTATATGAGTGTCTGAACCTTGGTGGAGCTCAATGTTCTTAAAAATAGCTGTAAATTTTTTTTTTGAGGGAGTGGGGTGTATTTTTTTAGTTTGCATTTGACTAGCTGGTTGTATATCAATAACCTACACACACACGCACAAGATATTCTTAAAACACTACAGGGAAAGTCGTGGAGACTGGCCAATTAAAAAGCCAAATTAAACAAGAGAACTTGAGATAACTTCATAGAGGTCTCTTGTGTAGGTTGATTAAATTTTATAGGCCAAAAGGCATTCAGTGATTACTGACTATGTCTTGTTTAGCACAGTCGCTTTAGTTTCCGCCTTAACTTTTTTTTTTTTGAGGAGTGAGCTTCACCCACCTTGAAGCCAAAAATATTTGGAAGGGTGCGGTGTTTTTTTTTCCTTTTATACATTGCACATTTTGTGGCAATGTTTTTCTTGGGTTTAGTACATTTTTGACTGTAGCACAGTCATTACTTCATTCTTCTAAACATATGTATTTAGAGCCCACAGGGGTCTGTGAAATCTGATACTAAAATAAGAAATCGTATATATAAAAATCACGGTTTCTTTAAGAAAGCCATTTTTTAACCTCTACTCCAGAATTCCTTTAATGTGGCAGGAATTCATTTTTTCCCCCTTTCTTTATAGTTTTGTCCCTCATGGTGATCATTGATATTGGAGTAGAAAATGAAAAATGTACTACTGCTTTTTAATGAAATCAGTTAAAACTATGAAAAGGAAATATTTTATTAGAATAAAAAATCCCGTACATTTTTAATAGGAAGTAGCTGTCAGAAAGAACTGTATTATTTGACCAGTATAAGCATTTGTTCCACAAAAAAAGTCAAATACTTTATTTTAAGTGGTGTTGAATGAGGAGGGTGTTCTCAATACAGGGGACATCTTAGCTGTTGTGACTTTCTGATGCATGCTGCTTTCTTGTTCTTTTAGGATAGTTTTCTTTCTGAAACATTATTCTTTCAGAATGAAAGGTGTGCTTTAATCTTTGCCTGTGTCTTTCAAAAACACTTTTTGATGCCCTTTTTTTGTTGGCATCACTTTTTTTCTTGTATTATTTGTACTACATCTAATGAAATGGTAAGGACTCAAAGTGCAGAGATTCATTTATGTATGTCCTTTCTCAGAGATTTTTCTTTGCTGAGAAGAAAAACCTAGGGTTTTCCCAGGTGTAAGGGACACAGAAAAGTGTAAACAGCCTCTATAAAACTTGTATTCTCATTTCCTTTCTGGTCAAGGAATGCTTGCTGCCATATGTGAATATCATTTAAAGAGGTGTCATGGTGTTTCAGGCATACTTTTCAGACCATTCAAGGTATTCAGGGAGACTTACTCAGAGGCGTGACTGGCAGAGGGCAAAAGTAGTCAGGAAAATAATGGGTAGGGGTATTTAAATTTCAGAAAAACTTGTCACTATCTTTCAGTCTGTGGTGTATAGTGTAGCACAGGTATGATAGGTTTGTGGGTTTTTTTTCTTCTCAAATTTTCCTGCTAAACTACTAGCATCTTGTTTTCAGACACATTAGAAATAGTTTCAGGGGAATATCTGTGACAGTAGCTCTATAAAATTCTGTTCAGGAACACTTAAATTTTACACAGGTTCTGGAACTTTTTTGAACAAAGGCTTTTTTGAGAGAGAAAATGGTTAACAAAAAGGTCTTGCTGGCTTAAGGAGGAGCACTAAGATTCGTGATGGCACATGGGTTAACTGACAGTCATGAACATGCAAATTAGCCCTGCCCATCATGCCAGAGCACCGCTCCGCTGGCCCACTCTGCACCAAACTCGTGGCACAGAGCGCTGGGACACAGCTGTGTCCGCCTGCGCCGACACTGCAAAGCTGTTGTTGAAGCTGTTGTTGAGGGTTCCTGGGCAGTGAGGGAACTCTGCTCTGATATTCTGTGCTGCCAGGGGAGTAGGGACAAGCTGCTTTCCCCACCTCCTCAGGCCATGCTGGTTCCCTACTGGGCTGGGAACCAAATCCTTACTTCCCAGCAGGAATCCAGCTCTGTGCTTGCGAACTGTCACAGTGTGTGTACATTGCCTCATTTTGCATGTGAGTGAGGCAGCATTCCAGCTCCCCGCCACGAGCTGAGCTCGTGGCAGCGATCTCTAGGCCAATAAGACAGGGTGGAAGGTGGTCCCTGCAGCCGGAGGCTGGTGGGGTTGGGATCAATGGCTGTGTCTGTACTCCCCCCGTCTCCCATCAGGAGTTGCTGCTGCCACTGCCTGCACCAAACTGGGAGAAGCCTGTGCCCTCCTCATGGCAGGAGGGGGACAGGGAAGGGCAGGGGGGGCAACCACATCTCACTTGTGGCCAGGGGCTGTCTGTGAGCGGCAGTGGTGCTTATAGCCTGCCCAGGTATCACCGGGTCACAGCAGCGCCTGTGGGACAGTCTGACTGGCGACTGTCAAGCCGAGACACAGGGGTGCAGGTGGCTCCCTCAGCACTGGATGAGCCAGGAAGCACCACTGTCATGGGGACAAGCTGCAAGAGTACCTGGGCAGCCACTGGCATCTCTCTGCCCCGCACCTATTTCCATGGAAACACTGCAGTATGTACTTCCGGCACAGCAGACACACATGCACATACACGCTCCTCGTTCCCACTCCCTGGTGACACAGGCAGACTCTGCCATCCCGCTAGGTCCTGCTGCTGGTGCTGGGGGACAAGCTCTGTGCTGCAGAAAGGGGCATGGCCAGAGGATGTTCCCAGTGCACACGCAGAGCTCCTCTGTGATCAGGAACACTTGAGCTATCCATGTTAACATCTCTGGGGGGAATGCAGGGGTCCTGCGCATCTCCGGGACCTGATGAACACCTGTTCAGCCAGCATGACCTTGGCAGCACCATCACCATGGTGACAAGGTGCAGTAGCACCTGGGCAGCAATGGCTGCCCTCTCCATTGCATGTTTGAACACAGTTCGCACCATGCTTGGCACTCACCGATGTGCTCCGACTTAAAAAAAAAGTGTTTTCAAACCTGGGAACCACTGTGAGTCCAACCAGGGAACCAGTGGGGGTCAGGCACCACTCCTGGGCCCTAGCATGGTGGCAGGCACTGCTCCTGGGCTCAGCAGACACAGCAGGTCGGCTCAGTCGCCCCCTGGTGGGACACAGTCCGGGGACAGCAGGGCAGGTGGGTCCCAGTGCTGGCATGCACTAGCAAGTGATGCAGGGAAGTGAGCTTTTTTCCCAGCGCAGAGTGCCTCCTGTCCCTTTGCTCTGCAGAGAGTGGGGCGGGCTGACACACCGCCGGAGCGCACCAGGGCTGAGGGGGGCAGGTTGACAGGCGGGGCTAATTTGCATATTCATTAGCTGCCTGTCTTTGTGAGTGAGGGCTTTGCAGGAGCCAGGGAGACTCTCAGCCCTGCCATAATCAAGGGTCAACTGTAGTAGAAACAGGTCTTAAGGGCAGTGGCATAATCTCCAGTATTTGAGATATCGTGTGTATCCTTCACAGAAGACTTTAGAATAATCTTTGTGTGACTCTTTTCCAAGGAGAGACAGTGTTGTTTAATACTTCAAAGGTGGTCTGTAAGAGACTGATGATTCCTATTAGTTCTGAGAAAGTAGCTTCACTTCCAAGACTTCCCTTCCCTGACTCCAGTTTTGGTCAATTCAAAATTTAAAAGAAGACTTAAATGTGTTTGTTAACAAATCTCCTGCTAAGAATGAAAAAAACCCATACCCCAAAACAAACCAACCAAACAACAACAACAAAAAAACCCACAAAAAAACCTGTCATGATACCTAGCTTAAATTTAGGATTCATTTTGAGTTTCTCTACAGTGTTGCTCCAGATTATTTTAGATTTGAAGGACACTGGGAGGGTTCAGTTTCTTGGTGAGGTATCACTCCATCACAAGCTGCAAAGGGCACGGTTCAAGTTCATGACTGTGTTCGTTTGCTTTGGTTTAACAGTGAAAACTGATGGATAAGTTCTGTCAGCTTTAGAGACAGATATTGGGTATCTGTGACAGATGTGTTACATTACAGCATGTCTGTGCAGGTCCTTGTTTTTTCCATTGTACTATTAATAATCTTGCCTCTACCTTCATCTGATTTAGAAGAACAAGAAATCTATATGAGGGTTGAGTATGAAGAAATGTCAGTAGTACATAAAATGAGATTTTTCCCTACCAGGAAGGGTAGGGAAAGGTAGTTGTTTGCAGTCTGTGAGACTATAGAGAAACGAGCTGTACTAGTCTGTCTTGTTCTCTGACAGCCTGGCTTATTTTCTTTGCTCAAGAATAGTAACTGTCTTGGTGATACTAGAATCTAGAAGTTGGGTACTATGTGTGAAGTGTAAGTGGGACCAGAGATATAAGAATTTTCTTTGAGTGACTGCCCAAACGAAAACAAAACTAATGTTAATTTTGACTAACATGGATAAAATTGATTAAAAGTAAACTTTAAAAATATATATTTACATTAAATTTCTTTTAATTCTTTAAAATACATTTAGAGGTCTAAATGAGAGAGTAATTTATTCAAACTGTATAAATAGTATTCAACCTGTATATAATTGAATTTCTACAAAACTTTAGCAGATGACTTAAGGCTTAAGATTTTATTTATTATAACTTTGTTATTTAAATGGTTAAGACTTCAGAACATAAATAACTTGGACAATCACATGAACTGTAGGTATCAGCAGTTTTTCTCATTAGTAGTGACTTTAAAATTAAGAAGCCAATTGGAATCTCAGAAAGTAAAATAGTTCTTTTCTTGTTCCAATTTATGAATAAGAACTTTGTGTGAGAAGCTGAGTTCTTCAAGCTCTACAGTTTCACTAGTATATGTATGTAGAAATAGTAGGTGGTTTCCTAGCTACTTATTACCCACATATTAAGAGGTGGTTTTATTGTTTAATAAATTATGTTGGATATTTGATATTTTGGAAAGTCTCCCTTTTTTCATCTTAATATTCAGCAAACCTAGTATATTTGTGTTCTGCCTAAGCCAATCTTCTAATCAAATTCCACTTTCTTTCAAAAAATGATTTGACATAAATAAGTACACTTGTAATGATTTAGTAAATAAGATGTTGTTGCTATTTTAACGTGGATTAATTTCTGTACATCAAGTTAGATAATTGCAGAATGCGTTTGTAATCTCCAAATTATCAAAAAGTAAGATTCCATTAAAGCTCTATTTGTTGGCTGATTGGAGTGTTTTAATCATTTTAAGCAATGAACAAATTTACCTTACAGTATGAAAATAAATGGAAAAGAATCAAAGGAAGATTTTAACTGATTGTTCAAATCAAGTTTTCTGTTTGATAATTTAAATTGGTTTGATTTGGATTAACATGTTTAGTCTATGATTTTGCTGTTGAAAGAAGGATGACTCTGAATGAAATTGTACCTAGAATATCACAGTATCACAGTATAGATAAGGCTGGAGAGGACCATGAAGATCATCTAGTCCAACCTATAATCCGACTAACCTATCCTCTACATCTAGATCATTTCACTCAGCACCTCGTCCAGCCTCCCCTTGAACACGTCCAGGGTTGGCGACTCAACTATCTCTGCGGGCAACCCATTCCACATCTGGATCACTCTTTCAGTAAAAAACCTTTTCCTAATATCACGTCTAAACTTTCCCTGCTGAAGCTTAAGACTATGACCTCTCGTCCTGTCCCCAGAGACCAAGGAGAAAAGACCAACCCCTGCCTGGCTACAACCTCCTTTTAGATAGTTATAGCAATAAGGTCACCCCTGAGCCTCCTCTTTTCTAGGCTAAACAGACCCAACTCCTACAACCTCTCCTTGTAGGGCTTGTCTTCAAGCCCCTTTACCATTTTAGTTGCCCTTCTCTGAACTCGTTCCAGCACCTCAATATCTTTCTTGAACTGAGGGGCCCAGAACTGAATGCAATACTCGAGGTGTGGTCTAACCAGTGCCGAATACAGTGGAAGGATAACCTCTCTTGACACAGAGGTAACACACAGGCATCCACAGAGCAACACCACCAGCGAAAGACAACAGTACACAGAAAACACTACAGAATTCAAACACATCAACTTCACTTTGATGCAAGTAAGTCATCTCAGCAGAAAATCTCTACTGGTCTGAAATACACAAGATATACGGGAAACTCACATATACAGGAAGAAACCAAACGATTCATCAAAATGTAGTCTTCACTTAGTGTATGCATAATTCAGAGATNTGTCCGGGCCATCACCTGTGCTCCAAGACTTCT
>WEKX01021523.1:6280-92091 GCA_013390025.1 Pitta sordida
GTCTGTCTGTCCGTCTGTGTGTCTGTCCGTCTGTGTGTCTGTCTGTCCGTCTGTGTGTCTGTCCGTCTGTCTGTGCGTCCGTCCGTCCACCCGCAGAGACCAAGGTGTACGTGGGGAACCTGGGCACGGGCGCGGGCAAAGGCGAGCTGGAGAGAGCCTTCAGCTACTACGGACCCCTGCGGACCGTGTGGATCGCGAGGAACCCGCCGGGGTTCGCCTTCGTGGAGTTTGAGGACCCCAGGGACGCCGAAGATGCTGTGCTCGGCCTTGATGGGAAGTACGTGAATGCCTGGAACATCCTGGACTGCCACGGCCCCCGTTCCAGGGCTCCCTACCCCGCACCACTCACCGGTTCCTCGCGTTCGTTGCATGAGCGCAGCGGAGAAAAGTGTTGCCGCGGCTGAGGCGTGCTCTGTCTTGCAGGATAATATGTGGCTCCAGGGTTAGAGTGGAAGTGTCCACGGGGATGCCGCGTCGCTCCCGTTACGACAGGCCCCCTGCCCGGCGCCCCTTTGACCCCAACGACAGATGCTACGAGTGTGGTGAGAAAGGCCACTATGCCTATGACTGTCACCGCTATAGCCGCCGAAGGAGGAGCAGGTACGTGCGGGGCCGGAGCGGCTGCGCTGCTTCGCCATTCGCTTTTGTGTAGTTCTTGTTAGCAAAGAACAGAATGTTACGCCAGTTTTAACTCTTAATGTTGTAAGTCAACAGGTGTATAATCACGATTTTTTTTTGCTAATACATACAAAATGTTACTATCTTAATAATCAACCTGGTCAAAACCTTTCAGGTTTCTTCGTTTGAGTCAGTCGCCTTGATTCAGAATGTCACGAGCCTTAAGATTTCATGCTGAGGCGCCTTGCAAATCCGACACTTAAGATCCTCCTAGACCTTGAGGTGATCAGCATAAGAGGCCAGATCCCCTCGAGCCATCTACACGTAGCTTCACCTTATTCTTTAAGGGCAGAAAATTTGAGACGGTGACCGCCGTAGCAGTAAATTTGGCTTTCAATTGGGGCCCCCCTCCGGTTTAGAAAGAGGAACACCAGATTGACCACATTCCCACCTAGAAAAATCTTCTTGCGTCAATCAAGCCTCACCCTGGCTCATTGGGCTGTCAGTTTGATCGTCGTTAGATTGAAGAGAACACCTAGATGCAGCGATCGGCTATAGATACTTCTAGATCGTCTAGATCTGCTAGACCTTGGGCCAAAGAGGGTCGACCTGCAAACTTGCAAGGTTTATTTTAAATACGCATTACAGTGTTTTCTATTCTAATGTAATTCTGCAATGTAATTCAGCTTTTAACAATTTTCTAGGTAGTAAAATGCTCAAGACGAGTAGGCCCAGAGAGTTTATCCAACTGACAGATGCTAGTGGTGTGTTTTTGTTGTTTTGTTTCATTTGTTTTTTGGTTTTGGTCTTTTTATTCCTCTCTTTTTAGTTGTCTGAAATAAGTTTTGACTTCAGCAGGGCCTCACATGCACTGGGTGCTGCAGCTGTTTGCTGATACCAGTTTTCTCTAACCCAAACTCAGGTCCAGGTCTAGATCCCGTTCAAGGTCCCGAGGAAGAAGGTATTCCCGGTCACGCAGTCGGAGCCGTGGTAGGAGGTAGGGTTCTGACTGTTGTGTTTTCGTAACATTTCTTACTCCCCGCATCTTCCCACACCCCCGTTCCATCCTGTTTTTGTAGTATCTGTGAAAAGTACCTTGCAGTGATTTGCTTGGTTTTTCACTTCTTTTTGTAGATCAAGGTCAGCTTCCTACCGCAGGTCCAGGTCAATGTCTCCTCGTAGATACAGATCGTTCTCACCCCGCAGATCCCGGTCTGGGTCTCTGAGAAGGTCGAGGTGTGTGTTTTCTCTTAAACCCACAGCACTGTCCAAGGGAGCATAGCTTGGAGTTGCGACATTGCAAAATACATACAATGTTTATATTAGATATAAAAATTGAATCTGTAGATTTTCAGGAACCCTTGTGGTGTTACGTTCCTCAGAGCTAGTCTGAATGCTCTTTTATGTTAAGAATCTGAGCATATAATTTTGGAACAACTGTTTCTAAGTTTTTTTATACCTAAGTTACAGCTTTGGCTCTGTGTTTAAGGTTTCCTAATTCAGTTTCAAGGATACAGTGTCTAATTGCTTAGTCAACTAGGTCAGTGGGATTTTCTTGCAGGGATGGCAGTACTGACCAAGTGTATTACAGCTTTGTGATAATAAAGGTTACTTCTGCACAGCCAGCAGTCACAGCAAAATCCTCAGTATTGTATGGCTTTTACAATATGTGATGTCTGTCTGAGCTGTGTGAATTGTGCAGTAGTAGAGCTGCCACTGCTTTTTTTCTAGATCTCCGTCCAGGTCACGCTCACGGTCCCGGTCTGTTGTGTGGCCTCGAAGCAGGTGAGACACTTGTTTCAATTCAAACCAGTAATAATAGTTTGAGTGTGGTGTTGGGTTGTGGGTTTTTGCTTTTTTCCTTTCTGGGGAAATTTGGTTGGCAGGAGGTGGAAGGCTGTGCAGCGTAACAATATTCATACTTCATAATTTATGCCATTTCACAGATTAAAGTAGTGATCTTTCAATAAACATGAATTTGTTTTGTATGTGGCTACTATACATAGTCACAGGCATATGTATGATTTAACGTCTGTGTGCTGCCTTGCTTTACTTGGCAGCAGAAGTTGTGCTTGTGTTAAAAAGTACCAGTTCTGCATGTTTGTGAGCAACCCCATCCTCTGAAATCATCCAGTGAAGAAGTCACTGGTTGTAGTGGTGGGAACCTGGAAAGACGATGCGTCAGTGCAGTGAGGAGGAAAGTTTCAAAGCGGTGGCCTGTAACATTTTGTTTAATTTGCGCCAACAGGGTCCATGTAGTGTTTCTGTAAGTTAATAGGCCAGGTAAGGTGAGCCTTTGATTACCCCTGAAAAAGAGTTCTGAGTGGAAACAGAATAAAAGTTTCCTCCTTCTTTTGCCAAATTTACTGAACGGGGTGTTCTGATGTTGAGTATTAGCACATGCCTGAATTCTGACACCTTAGGAAGACATATTTTGTTAAGTACCAGCAAATACTTGAGTCGATAACATAACATGATAAATGTGGGAGGAAGGTCTCAGTGTTTGAGTATATTTTAATTCACAAGGTGAACTGGGAATATTAATGGGAAAACCAGTAAGAACTTACTATATTTGAAAAAATGGGCATTGGAAACTTGGCCCAAAAAATACATCAGTTCTTCCACATGCATGTTTACTTGTGGCTGATTTCAGGCTCTTACTGGGCTGTTTAAATACTTTCTAAGATGACACTTGAAACTATGATTCCTTTATAGAAGGGATACTTGCAGGTAGGAAGGAAGTCTGGGAGTCTGGTCTCTTGTGGAAGTGTTGAAGCTTTGCTGGGGAGCTTCATGTGCTTGCACTCCTGTCTTCTGGTCAGTGAGGTCTCTGCAATAAGAGCTGAAGGATTCTCCCGAAATGTCACAAGGAAAGCCTGCAGCACCAGAGCCTTCCTGGTTTGTGGTGCTACAGAGCATGAATTTGCTGTTGCTGGTGTAGCTAACTTTCATTATATATGCATGCCACTGGCTGCTTTGCTGAGCTTTATTTTTTTCCTGTTGTAGGTCTGAGTCTCATGGTAGATCTAAATCTGGCTTACCTGCTAAAAGGTGAGCATTTAAATGCAAGTAGCACTCAGTTGGTTTTTGGTTTGGTTGGTGGGGTTTTTTGTGTGTTTTTGTTGTTTTTATTTTTTCCCCTCATGATTCAAGATCCATTTGGACAGGTGTTTCAGTTGCATGTGGAAGAGGGTTTTTTGTTGTGTTAATAGCAGATTTTAAGAATATTTTTCATACATTATGAAAATACATGAATACATTCATACATTACATTTTTAAAAGTGGACTTTTGTGGGACAGTAGGCAATTCTTCAAGGAGGATTGTGCACACAAGTTTTTGTTTCTCTCATTGTGACAAAAAAACCTGTGTTTTTGACAGGATTTGGGGCATACCTTGTCCTACTTTTGTTCTCAGCTGTCTGTACTTCTTCCTCTTCCTGACTCCTGGATTTGCTGCCCCTGCTGTGCAGGGCTACTTGTGATGACTTTTTAGCTGCTTTGAAGCTGTGTGTTGCTCTTTTCCCAAGGGCTCCAGCTTTCAGCATTTTCCTTCTCAACTGCAGCTTCTTGCTCAAAGTAATTGGGTACCCATGCCATTGGCAGTGCTAATGCTGATGTTAACATCATCAGACTGGTCTGGTTTTACACTGTCACAGTGGTTACTGTGAGTATCCAGCTATCCACATGGATTGTTTTGTTTGTCTCTTTTTTTAACAGTCGCTCAAAGTCCAGATCACCATCTCCAAAGAGAAGGTAGGAACATTTTAAAAACTAGAGTGTGCCATATGGTTAAATAGCACTAAAGTTAGAGTGGTTTCTGTGGAACTTGGGCAAGGATAAAAGCTCAGGTTTTTACATGGTTAAATGTGTGAACTATGGAAAGATGAATTGTTATGGGTACTTCCTGCTGGTGGTGGTCAATGTCATGGTAATTCTACCTACTTTTAGCAGAAAGGGCGGGCAGATGAGAATCAAATATGCCTTAGTTCCTGAGGAGTTGTGAGGCAGTGAGTAACATAAGGTGTGGAGCAAACCACAAATATGTTGTAGGATTAAATGCCTGCTGGTGAATCCTGCTGGCTCAGCTGCACAGCTGCCAAGTTGTGCCATGAAGTGAGAAGTTTTCCTGTGTAACCAGAGAAGAATGTGCTGGAGTTGAGATTTGTTTCACCTTCAGCTGATCTCTTAGGCTTAAAGCCGTTTTTATGTATAAAAATGTATAACACTCCTCTTGTTATTTGTGAACTTGGGGGTGGGATTAGAGCAGAGGAAGCCTGGGGTAGCATGCACAGTTGCTGTTGGACTTGCTGTGGGAGTTGTTCTTAATTTTTTTTCTTTCCCTTTCAGTCACTCGCCATCAGGAAGTCCTTGAAGGAATAGAAGTCCTGAAAGAATTGATTCAAATTTATGAAGTTTAAGAAAAAAACTATTTTGTTTACATTATAAGGGATTTTGTGACGCAAAGGCATAGTCCTAGAAGGCTGTTTCTATTGTCTAGCAATTGGCATGTAATCTAACTTTTAAGTCTTATTAGCAGACTAATAAAAAACTCTTTTTTTTTATGTTAATGTTATGTGATCTGGAAGTGTTGGGCTTTTTTTTTTTTCTTGTTGCATTGAAATAAATTGTGCGTTTCTAACTAAGAAATAGGCTGGTAACTCTCCTGTTTCTGTTAATAGTTGGGATGGGGAAGCAGGTCCTGTACCCCTGTGGTGAAAGGCAGAAGGCAGCAGGTGACAGTGGGGTTAGTGCAGGGGCTGTGGTGCAGGTGTGTGCCACCATCCCTGCAGAGCAAGTTACCAGTACCAGCTGTTGTTCCTGCTGCTTGGGCTGGAGTGTTACTGGTCTTTACCTTATATTAATTCCTTGCACCTCCTCAAAGCTCAGTGAAGCTGAAAACCTGTCTGGGAGTGTTCATGTGCTCAGACTTACAGAAATGTCTATGAAGGACATGAACAGGTTGGGAAAAACAAGGGATGTGCGAGTCCTGGCTTGTGAAGGATCACTGAAGTTTTCACCTGAAGGTATTTGAACTACTTCAGAATGTGCAAACTATTATGTATTTCTTTAGAAATGTTGTTTTATGTACTTCTTTGTGGTACTTAAAAGTGGCAGTTCTGGAGCAGAAGAGAAGACATTTAGATAATATTTTTAGGAGAGTTAAGATCTCTTCCTTGCAGATAATAGGTGATAAGCAGGACCTGCAGGTCACGTTTAAGTAGCAGTATACAGTATTTAGGGAATCAAGAATGAGGTTACTTCTGTCTGACCTGACCTGCCTGGTCACGTTTTTGGTAGTAAAGTGTACCCAAGGGCCTTCCTGCTGATCAGTGGTTGTTTTGGGAAACCAGACTGTAACTGCCTGTATGATCCCAGTCTTGTCAGGGATGGATTAATGAACGATTTAATAAGTATGATAAATGAGATGGGCAAGTATCTTGTGCAGATTTATCTTTGCAGCTGATAATGGCTATTACTAGACTGGTAAGGAAAGCGGAGGGCCATGTAGTTTTTGCTCAAAAGTCTTCCTTAAGTGCCTTCTGCCCTATTTCTTTGTCTTACCAGCATGGGAGGAGCAGTTGTTCCCTTGGGGCTCCTGCTTGTGTAGTGGAGCTGGGCTACACAAGTTCATCCAAGGCTGGGATGAACTTTAATCATTCATGCCTCATAGGATGTCCAGGAATTAAAAGAATGATAATGAGCCCCATACATACAACTTTCCAAATACTCTTCCTGTCTGTCTTGCCCTTCCTCTCCCCCACGTTTGTACATTTTAGTCCGGTCGTGTTCAGGGAAGGGAGGGTGAATGACTGCCCTGGTCAATGATGCTACAGTTACTACTTTGCTGTAACCACAGTGTCCTGGTTTGAGTGTTTTGGGTTTTTTTTTCTCCCTGGCAGCAGGGTGGGGTCACAAACTAGTGGAGCTAACACCAGCCAGCTGCTGCCTGGGCCTCTGCCGCTGCCAGGGTCAGGAGCAGATAGAGGTGTCCCTGTGATAACATATTTAAGAAAGGAGGAAAAAAAAATAGAAACAACAAGCAAGATGGCCAGAGCAGAGCCTGTGAGAGGTTGAGCAGCCATGAAGGCACCGTGGCCAGAGGAGGGGGAGGAAATGTTCCAGGCATCTTGCTGTAGTTTGTAGAATGGACCATAGTGAAGCAGACCTTTTGCCTGCAAACCTATGGAATAGAGAAACAGCGATGTAGAATCCACCTGCGGCCACGCTGAAGATGGAGGATCATGCTGGACAAGGTGCAGATAATCTTTGAGCCTACACACACTTGCCCAGAGCAGAGCTTAGCAGAGAGGGCAGAGATCCTCTGGACAGACGCTTTGTGACAGAATTGCATTATGGTAGGATCTGATCTATGCACTTTGGGATGGGCTCATGTATGAAGCAGCAAAGCCAGTGCTTAAGACTGCATCCTGTGCTGTGACTCTGGGGCAACAGAGAATGGAAGAGCTGTCGTCCCTGGGTCAAGATCTCACTTGGGAAAGGGTCATAAAAGACTTTATCTCTTGTGAGAGAGAGAGAGGACTTTATGAAAGGCAGGGAGATGGTTTCCTACCCTAAAACTGGTCAGAAATACAAACTTCCCTGGCTTTTCCACTACCCCTGTTCCCCTTTTGGTCTCCTGGAGGAAAAAAGGGAATATGAGATCTGTTGCAAGAAGGAGGGGTGGGGGAAGAAAGTTGCCTTTAATATGATGCTTCTAACATGATCTTGTTAGTTAATATTTTATATTCCCCACTTGTAGCTTGTCTTGTTTTGCCTGTGATAAACCTTTTCTTTTTTCTTTTTATTTTTTTTTCCATTTTTTTTCTCAGGAGAGGTTGTGGGTGAATCTCTGGCATCCAGCCAGGGTCAAACCATGACACCACAGTCCAGGAGAAGCTGCAGGAGATGGCGCTGGAAGCAACAGCATTAATTCGAAGTCCTTGTTGCACACAGCTGGGGACAGCATTTATTGGGGTCCCTTACCCACTGCAGTGTGCAGACCAATGATGAAATCACCTCCTGCAACAGTGCTTCCAAAGGGGAGAGTAGCTTTTTCCTGGTTTTGCTCTCTGACCTGCAGCAAGCTGACTACGCTAAGCCCATACCTTCTAGCTTTTGCGCTTTGTTCCCTGCCCAGATTTGCCCATTTTGCAGCCAAAGCACTGTATTGAATATTTGACAAGTCCTCTGTCCAATCAGTGTGGATGTTGCCAATTAGAACCTGCTATGTCAGCCATCAGCTACAGAGAGCCTGTCTTGAGTCTCGGTTTCCATCCAAAATGTAGCTCTCCCTGATGGTCAGGAAGCCATTTGCACAGTCGGAGGATACCACAGTGAAAGCCTGTGGAAAGCAGCTCACCAGTGAGGACGCTGGGGCTGCACAGCTGGGGTCGCTGGTTCCAGCTCACCAAAGGGATATACCAGACGCTATAGCATCATGTTCACCCTATACGGCTGGGGGAAGAAAGAGGGAGGATGGTAGGAAGGCAGGCACTGGCACTCCAAAGTCCCTCTTAGGAATGAGAGAACCCTGCTCTCTTGGAGCTGGCTAAACACCTGCCTGCACATGGGAAGTGGTGAACGAATGCCTTGTTTTGCTGTCCTTGTGTGTGCAGCTTCTGCTTTACCTATTAAACTGTAGCTCAGCCCATGGATTTCCTCTCCTCTCCCACTGCCAGGGTGTGAAGGTGGGATATGGAGGAGGGAGTGCCTCCTAGCACTCAGTAGCCAGCTGAGGCTAAACCACAACAGCAGAGCTGCAGAGACCATGCAGGGTCTGTTGGTGCTCCCATCATCTTCCCCGTGTATTGATGTGAAACTGATTCCACAACCATTCAAGTGGTTTGTTTTTTTTTTTTAAAAGAAACTATTTCCCCTAACAATGTGCCTCCCTCAGCTCGTAATTCCTTNATGTATTGATGTGAAACTGCTTCCACAACCATTCAAGTGGTTGGTTTTTTTTTTTTTTAAAAAGAAACTATTTCCCCTAACAATGTGCCTCCCTCAGCTCGTAATTCCTTTGCAGGCTATTGCTGGCAGGGCTGATGGTAGAGACAGTAAAAACAATTAGAGGTGGCAGCCACATCCTATCACTTAAGGCACTTGATCTTATTTGCAGGCGCTACTACATTGAGCAGCTTGGCCGCAGCAATGCCAAGGGGAAGAAACAATAGTGCACAATTACTACAGCACTTTGCCACACTCAGTCCATTCCCCAGAGAATGAGTTTGGCTAAAAGTTCCCAAAAGTGGGACTTTGTTCCAGCTGTGCAGGATGGCAGGAGCTCCACCACCTCCCAGAGCAGGTTAACAATTAGCAATGCCATCCACCCAAGAATTAATTTTTAATGGCCCCATGTCAGCTGTTTTACTTCTTCCTGCCTTTCTGGGAAAATGTCCACAGTCTGCAGTGTCACCTGAACAGCTTGCACTGATCCAACACCCTGCTCCCACTGCTTCAGTACAGTCTCCTCACCAGAGGACACTGTCTAAATTTCAGAACTTCTTGCCACAAATCAAAAGGTGCTCACTTCTATAAGAGCTTTGGGTTGAACCCTGGTCAGCCAAAACTGACTGCCTTAGAAAAATCTTGGTCAAAATTTAGAAGTGCATTAAAACTAATTTGTGATTAGCTTACTATGCCTCCAGACATTGCTATTACAAGAAACAGCTGTCTAGCAGGTATTTTTGAGACCAGAAAACATTACTACCAGGGTATAGTCCCAGGAAGAAACACTTTCTTACTTGGAGGTTTCTGTTCTTCCTGGGAGATTTGCCATTTTCCCAGAGTGTTCCGTCAGCCACCTTACTTTCAACAAGCAAGCAAACAAAGGGAAAAAACAATAAATTGTCAACAGTACAGCTGTCAACTTGTTCTTCGAGAGAGCAAACCCATGTTTTGGATAATAATAATAATTATCCATTAAATGTATCCAGACACTGATGTTACGTGGTCTGTAACAGGCAGTAGCAAATGGTGAGTCTTCAGAGGAAGCTGTTCTGATGTTACTGTGTGGTCACGAGCTTTACAATCATTCCGATGATCCGAGATCCACGGGGGCACATGCACAAGTCCATGCTGGGATTCTTGATTTTATCCTGCAGCAGCTGGTCTAGTTCACAGCGCAGCTCTTTCACCAGCTCAGCCACCTAACAAGAGAAACACAGAGGGAAGTGTAAGGCTCAGGAAATGCATCTCCCAGATTCCACACACCAGCACAGCTCCACAGCACTCCTGGCATTATCCCTTCTTTTCCTTACCTGGTGAGAGGCAGCCACAAACCGTATCCATCCATCATCCAGCGAAATGACAAACTCTCCCTTCTGCAGCTGCATGTGCATCTGCCCACCCCCGAGCAGCACCAGCGGGTACACGGACACCATGCTGCAGTCCCGGATGAACACACGGCTCGTCTTGATCTTCTCATGGTACACCAGGTAGGGGCTCTCAAAGTGCCTGCTCTGGAACACAGAAACAACAGCCTTATTAAAGTGGTGCACCTCTTCCTGCCTGCTCAGGGTCTGCCTCTTCTGCAGCTGCAAAGAGCAGTAAATGTGCCTAAAAGGCACCTGGCAGGACTAACAGACCCATAAGAGCTGCCAGTAACTTTGCCAGTTATCCCTTGCTCCTTCCCGCTTTGCAGTGAGCACATGAGAAATCAGCTGATTCATCAGTGTCGCCTCAAGGCCCCTGCTAAGGACATTCTCTCATCTGTTATGCTCTTTCCCAGTTGAAAGCCTTTATAAGCCCAATACATGGTTAATAATTGAAAACCCGCTTTTCTGAAGCAAATAATTTGTATCCTGGAAAAGCAACGAATCATCAAACATGGAGACAGACTTTCTGACACAAATGTTACCACACATCATGGCAAAGGGAGAAGAGATTTTATCACAGTATTATTAAAAAAAAAAAAGGGCCAGTGGCATCATGGCCTGCATGAAGAATGGAGTGGCTAGTAGGTCAAGGGAGGTTATCCTTCCACTGTACTCGGCANGAATATAAAATTAACTTTGGAAGTTGAGGACTCAAACAAACAAACCAGAGTATGTCCATGCATTATTTACCAACAAATGATCAATACTGAGGAAACTCTTTTGTGTGCAGCTTTGCAGATGCAGCTAAGAAAACATCAACAGTGGAGTTACTGCATCCCTAGTTCCACTCCAGAGGCTGGAGTTTAACTGTGTGCACAAGAGGACACTCTTAATTCAGGAACACATCATTATTTGCAATCCTAACACAGGACAGCTCAATCATTAAGATCTTCTATTTTAAACATCAATAAGGACCCTCACTGTAATACGAAATACTCAAGGAAAGGCGATGTCTTTTAGAAAAAAAGAGCATGCTTTGCAGTAAAAAAGAATCCTGACCTGATAATTCACTGATGAAGGATGAATGTGAACATAACCATCATTTTTGGTAACAAACTTCAGCTCTTCTGCTTTTGGTTGCATTTTGACTGCTCCTGTACTGGTCTTCTGGTATTTACCCTCTGGCTTTTTCACCTGTGTGATATGAAAACAAAAAGCTATAAAAATTTGCTGCATCACAAAACCTTTTAACCTTACGTTTTAAATTTTTCAAGGACAGAAATTCAGTAGTAGTAGTAGCATGTAAAGAAACTACAGATAGGTATTAGGGCCTAGGTGCTGTCTAACCCCAACTGTTAGTTTGTAAACTCAGCCTTTTAAAAAGCTGTAATTTAAAGTAGCTTCTCAACATTTCCTGCTGGCTTCTGTGTGACACTGCTGTAGCAACAGCAGGGGTCTCAAGCAATAGAAACTAGGGCTCCAATGCTTGTGTCTAACACTGTAAGCAGCAAGTTTTGGCAACCTAAGCCAGGCTCAAGGCTGCCATAATGAGCCCAGAGTGAACGCAGGCTGTGTGGATATGCTAGAGAGGAAAAATGAAAAAGCATTCCTTTACCTGGACAACGTTGGGATACAGAGCAGCACACAACATAGCTGAGATCAGCTTGATGTTCTCTGCATTTGAATTTGCCTGTGAAATCAAGGCATGCATTAGGTATTCTACAAATAAGTGTACAAAGGAAAAGTCCTGCTCCAGGAATGATCAAATTCCTGAAACTAGTTCACTTTTATAGTTGCACTGCTCTACTTTACACAGCAGGACAAGTCACTGCTCCTGAGGTCTCAGGCTAGACCTGGGCTGCGTTCCCCCCACTATCAACAGAGCAAATTTGCCACCACTGTCCTGATGCAGTGAGCTGAGCTAAATCGCTCTTTGAAAACTGGCTACAAAGTGGCCTGTACACGAGAGGAAGCAAGCACAAGCTGTCCCAATGCACAGTAAGATTCTATAACCACCAAACCCATACACTCTGCTCATCATGTAGCACGGGGAGATCTCTTGCCCCAGAGATAGCACTTTCTGAAGACTGTCCATATGGAAAAAACTCCATCATCATTTTGGATAGCACTGAAATGCTCCAAATTACAGAAGTCACCTCTTCTCCTGTGGCATCCAAGACACCATCGCCTCCTTGGGACCACTTCTTCTCAATGTCCCTGGCTCTTAATCCCTCTTTCACAAATCCAATGTCAGAAAGAAGCTCTGCAAACTGCCGCTTCAGGCTGGCAATTTCCTACAAACAGACAAAGGGCTGGTGTGTGATGGCTGCCACACCAAGCAGGGAGAGTCTACCCTTGTTGATTAGGTCTGTCATTAGGACCCTGCCAGCATCTCAACCAGTCGCTGTGCAAGGTCACAGACAATATGGACTTACCTGAAGAACTCTTCCTGACAAAAAGTTCTCCCTGCAGTAGTTGTAGCTTGCTTGAGAGCCCTCTTTGACACTTAAACACCATCCCTAATTGAGAGGATGGGAGGAAACCTTTAATAAAGTATTTCCACTTGAATTTCGAACACATTACAAAACTCTGAGAGAGACTACTGAATATTAACTTGCCTTATAGGCCTGGAGAAGAGCCAGGTAGTCGCTGTTTCCTACTGCAAACTCCAACTTCTTTTTGTTTGCTTCTTCCCTTTTATCCCACGGTGACACCTAGACAGGCAGAAGCAGATTATGTGTGTTCCTCCCCTCACCACTTAGACAATCCACTCTAGAGCTACATGGCACATTATCTTTGGTATTTTCACTGCAGCTCACAAGTCAGAAGGCAAATTTTCCACATGGCTAACAGAAAATGCAAGGCATTCAAAAAGCCAAAGTGATAGTGAGCACATCAACTGAGAGCCAAACTGAACTCTGCATTCACAGCTCAGGCATCTCAGCTCCATCATTATCATTGTTTTGTAATTTATATAACTTTTATAAACAACATAGGCTAAAAAGAAGAAGTAGAATACTCAAATGTACAAGTTACAAGAGTATTTTGCTGCTGCACAAAACCAGAGCACTTTGGTTGAGAATACTTACAAAAGGTGATTTGAAGGCCAGGCTGGCTGCGATCGTCAGTGCAGGATCCAGGCAGCGGAAGATGGTGCCAAACAGCATTAGCTTCCCAATCCTGACATCAACAGGCAGGGAAGCCAAGTGATATCCCAGAGGGGTGAGCTTTTCATCTGGAGTTAATGCCCCCAAGTCTTGTAGCCGCACCTTTGATGCTTGCAAAGACTCAGTTCTAGGGGGCTCAATTAGTCGTGATAAGACAGAGTGAAGACTCTGTGCAGAAAACATCTCCAGGATCTTAATTCTTCAGGATGGGGAGGAGAAATTAAAACGACAAAGAAAGAAAGAAGGCAGCTTAGTTCCATACACCAAATAAAAAAAGCAAGCTTTTGTAAAAACAAAACAAAACAAAAAACCCAAAGAAAACATGCCTCAAAGAACAGATTCCCCAGAAGAGGGCCTGTAATGTATGTTTGAAGTCAGGGAGAAATGTGGAATATTGAGTCTGTAAGAGGAGACTTCTATTTAGTACCACAAGGTTTAAAGTAAAGGTTTTACTGTAAAAATGTAATTTGTGCTGTTTTGTGTGCAGCAGGGATAGGGAGTTATTTTAATTAATTGTTAACATTTATGTTATTTTTGTTAATTTTAATTTATGTTAACATTCGCTTGATGCAGGTTGTGGCTTCACTGCACTGTGCTGCACAGAAACACTTCAAAAGGTCACAGCAGGAAGGGACAAATCTACAGTAGGTCTGGAGTACAATAATGCAGCTGTCTTCTCTGGTGATGAGAGACCTAAGAGAGACCCTAGGGTCAGGTGAGAGACAGGGAATGTCGAAAACACGGAGTGGGGCTCTGGATGCAGAGGCAACGTGATCCTACTGGATGAAAGCAACCACTCAACAGAGCCTTAGACCTCCAGAGCACATTTCTTGGTTTCACAATGTAACTGAGGAGTCAAATCCTTGGTAATGACATTCCAGGTGCCCACTGCACACTGGCTGTTTCAAGAAATACAGGGACAACAACCTCACCTTAGACAAAGCTGCTCCAAGGGCACTCTTTGTATTTCTGGTAACTGTTGTTTTACGAGCTGATGGTTGTAGTGGTGGCTACTGAAAAGATGAAAGCAGACACCTGAGGCTACACGGCCTGCTCTCCCTTTCCTTTGCAGAGCATTGGCCTTGGAAACAAATGTGTCTTCCAGACTTTCCATTCCTTTGCTTGGGTCATACCTGCAGCAGAGCAAGAAACAGGCTTATATTCATAGAAACATAGAATGGTTTGGGTTGGAAGGGACCTTAAAGGTCATCCAGCTCCAACTCCAGCTGCCATGTGAAAGGATACTAGACCAGGTTGCTCAGAGCCCTGTTCAGCCTTAAACACTTCCAGGGATGGGGCAGCCACAGCTTCACTGGGAAACCAGTTCCAGTGCCTCACCACAGTAAAGAATTTCTTCCAAATATCCATTCTAAACCTGCTCTCTTTCAGTCTGAAATTATTACCTCTTGTACTTCTATCACAACCTGCCCTTGTAAAAAGTGAGTAGTCATGAGTGCAGTGATCAGGCTGGAGGTTAAGCAGGCAGATGCTGCCAACTTCTGTATGGATACAACTCCCACCCTTGACTTTAGACTGACTTCCTCCATCTTGTAGCAGCTTTCTGCAGACCACCTTTCCTCCAAGTTTCTCTCATCTCTTTGGAAAACAAAAATATGCGGCTTAAGGCACAGAACAGTTTCCCAGCTCACAAAACCCTGATGAATGAATTCCCGTACCTTTTCTCTTTCATTTTTCCGGAATCAATCACATAGACTACATCATCAATGGTGACAGATGTTTCTGCAATGTTTGTAGAGATGATGATTTTGGTAACTCCTGCAGGAGGCCTGAGGAACACAGATTGCTGTTCCTCACTAGACAGTGAAGAATGAAGTGGATAAACAACACACCTGGAAGGACAATATGACAACATGCTCAGTGCCTTTGTCTCCAGATTCTTCCCTCTTGGGAACAATCTGTCTCCACGTACTTTTGCCTCATTAGTACTAGATACTGCCCCACAGCCATTCAAAGCAATATAAAACCATAAACCTCTCTGCCATAGCACCTTTAAGACACAGAATCATAGAATCCTTAAGGTTGGAAAATACCCTTAAGATCATCAAGTCCAACCATTAACCTAACACTGCCAAGTCCACCCATGTCCCTCAGTGCCACATCTACATGGCTTTTAAATATACCCAGAGATGGTAACTCCCTGTGTTGCTTTTTCCAATGCCTGACCACCCTTTCTAAGAAAAAATGTTCCAATCTAAACAACGTGAAGTCGTTTTCTGTTGTCCTGTCACTTGTTACCTGAGAGAAGAGGCCAACACCCACATGGCTACATCCTCCTTTCAGGCAGTTGTAGAGAGTGATAAGGTGACCCCTGAGCTTCTTTTTCTCCAGAGCTGTGCTCCAGACCCTTCTCCAGCTCCACTGCTGTTCTCTGGACACACTCCAGAACGCAGATGTTTTTCTGTAGTGAGGGGCCCAAAACTGAACCCATGATTAGAGGTGTGGCCTCACTAGTGCTGATCACTGCCCTGGTCCTGCTGGCCACACTATTGATGATCCACGTTCTAAGGAAATGTGAAGTTTACTTTGGCCATCTGTCACTTCTGCAGAGTTGAGCAAATATTTTGCCTCTTTTGATGAGTCTAAAATCTGCCATTTATAACACTAGGCTGGAAGAAATCACTCCAGCTAACCTTGCCATGGACATCAGGGTAAAAACTTTAGTCAAGGACATACAATTACTTTTCCATGTAACAATCTAAGGGCAAAAGCAGCCACAACTGAACATAGCTCAGCAAACACTCTGAAACAGAACAAGGGCTGAGATAAAGTTTCAAACGCCCACTGTATCATGCAGAGTGCAAAATGGAAAACACTTATCATTAGGGTCTGTGAGAATTTCAACAACTAACCATCCTAAGCTGGGGAGTAAAAACAGAAGGAGCAAGCCAATAAAACAGTGGAAGAGGAATTACCCTTACAGAAGTCAACTCACACATTTAGTAACATTTATTTATCTCTCAATAAAGGTAGGCTTTGTGCAGAAAATTACTATTTATGAGTAAAGACTGTTTAGGGGCTTTTCTGCCTTACCTCTTGCTGTGCCTGTTATTAAAAAGAGCATTAGACTGAAGCTGCTCATAAAGCATCTTGATTTCTGCTAGACCAGGCAAAAATATCAACACAGCACCTACATATGTAGATTAAAAAAAAAAAAAGTCACTCAACATTACGGACAGCATGATACTTTAATAATGTGGAGAAGGCCTAAGTCAAAACTCCAGCTCTGTTTTGCAATTACTGTGCAAAAAAAAAAAAAAAAAAAAAGAAAAAGAGACACAGACTGTAACAGTCCCTCACCACACACTTCCCAAAGCAGAGCAATTCTCTCACCTTCCCCATTTCATGTATATCAGGACCTTTGTTACTCAACTAAATTTTTTTTTTCAAAAATAGTCAGTAGCTACAGAAACTCCACATGCAAATCATTAGCTCTGGGATGCCTGTAAGCACACAGCTTTCAAGAATCTTTTGTTTAGCTCCTAAGGACAATGGAACTACCTGGGGGGTATGAATGTCTCCCAGCAACTATCCACTCCAGCAAGGCCTCAATTAATTCCAGATTAACCTTGTCCAAGTCCATGAGAGACATTGTTTTCAACACTGTCTTATTAACCCCTAGGGAAAAAGAAATAAAACACCCAGTAAATCCAACTCTTGTAACATACACATATACATTGGACCAGTGTGGCTGGACAACTAGGCACAGGTTGGTTTAAACAGCACTTCACTTAGACCAGACAGCTTCATATGTGACTCAACGTGTCATGTTCCCTTTCCATGGTTTCCTCTGTTTCAGCTCTTAATTTCCTTCCTTATGCCTTACTTGGGCTCAGATCTGTCTCGGGCACAGCCTAGACCAGGATTCATCTCCTAGGAGACACACACATACCAGTGGTAAGAGAAGCCAAAGTGCTTCGTATGTCCACTTACAGATGCTTCCAGGGCTACCTCCTCAAGCTCTCAATTCCCCCTTCTAATGTTTCTTACACCAGCTCAGAAAGGGACCCAAATTCCCTTACTCTTCTGATATGGTAACTGCCTAGCAGGAGTCCAAAGCCTTTAAGCAATGGCTCTCCCTCAGTACCACTGTGGAGCATAAGGGTGTGCAGGAATGAACTCTTCAGGACTAAGCACGAGGAGGATTTTGTTGATGGCACTGTACAAAGTCCATGGAAAGACCTGCCTCTGATTTTGTCATTCACAGGGTGACTGAATTTCTCACGCTGAAGTGACCTCCTTGAAGTGGGCAGATACATGCTGTGTCTTAAGCAAAGCTGCTTCAGCTTTGCTTAAGTGGAGAAAATGGAATTATCAAAGCATCTGAAAAGGGATGGAAAGAGACAATAACTGACAATTGACCATTTTCAGATACTAAGAACTGGTTTCAGCCAAGATGTTTTCTCTAGTTTAAGAGAACAATGAGTTCTCTTTTATTTATTTTTTTTAAACTGGCAGGAAGTTTCTCACCTAGGACTTCACAAGTATAAAACTCTGAATAAGCATTCAACTTGCAGTATTATATGCTAACATACCATGTTGTCTGGCAAATCTTATACACCAATTTATTAAGTTTAAGAAGGAGCTCACCTTTATATCGTGTAAGGAGCTGCTTCAGAGTTAATTTTTGGTCTGGGTCTGAATCTCTGACAATAGTGTCAGTGCCTTCCAGAAGTCCAGCACGTCTCAGGTCCTCCTCTACTTCTTCAAATGCAGTTCTTTTGTGTCTCCCATTCTGTTTGCTTTCTTGCTTTGCCTTCCGCCTGTAGGGACTACTGTCCTCTAGAACGTACCTGGGCAGCAGAAGAACATTTGGTGGTGGAAAGGAGCCTAACAGTCTCCTCTTAATAACTGAGTACAGAAACAGCGTATCAAAAATAATTATTTGTAAATCTGAGGGGAACTTTGTATAAGCAGGTTGCAAAATCATGGATAATATGAAGGTCAAGGTGCCCTTTTCTACAGAGATGTTAGTCTATTAAAGGCTGTTATGTGGAATACTAGAACTGCAAACTTGATCTGACAGCTAAGGGGACTTAGTGTTGCTCAGAGTAACAACAAGTAATTAACAATAGCTGATCAATGTGTTATGTGGAATATCTGAGCTGCTGTGGCTCTCCAGTAATTTTAAATGGTAACAGGAGTCTAGTAAGGGAATTGTTTAGTATCCTACATTTTTCACCTTCAGTGCTTAAATCTACATTTTTTTGCTTGTCAGTATCTAATCACCACTGAAACAAGTAAAACACAAGCACCAACAAAGTATTCATGGCAAAGTCCACCTTTTCCTGAGTACTTATGTGGTATCTAATGCAGAAAGGCTTATTTTTGCATGAGATCCTACACGTTACTGCAGTACAAAAGGTATGGTTTAAAGTCAGTGTTTTAGTAGAGCTCCACGACTGCACATGATGGGGGAGATCTGAGAGGATTTGCTTTTTAACTATATGTACAGAACTATTGCAGACTAAAGGTCAATAGTGCAGCCTCAAAGGCCATCTGAGAATGTATGAATTTCATACTTTGTCATTGCAATCACATCTTCCAGAAAAAACTGGTCCACAGGAAACGTTCGACCTAAAACAAAACATGAGAATAAATCTGTCTACACGCCACACAAGACACAGAAAAGAGCAAAAAGACCAAAAAATTACAATTTTATACAGGTTATTATGACATCCACTCTTCAGAGCTCTCTATACTGTATCTGTGCTGCACCCTTCAGCACGATCTCTGGCCAGGACAAACAGTGGGTGTCGCCCAAGTACGGTTTGAAGTCCCAGTGGACATCTAAAGCAGTGTGGCCAGCACGTCAAGGGAGGGGATTCTGACCCTCTGCTCTGCTGAGACCCCACATGGAGTGCTGCACCCAGCTCTGGGGTTCTCAGCACAGGAAGCATATTGACCTGCTGCAGCAGGTCCACAGGAGGCCCTGAAGGTGACTAGAGACATGGAACACCTCTTCTGTGAGGCAAGGATGAGAGAATTGGAGTTGTTCATCCTGAAGAAGAGAAGGCCCCAAGGTAACCTTATTGTAGTCTTTCATTACCTAATGAGGGCCTGTAACAGAGGTGGAGAAGGACTTTTGATGAGGGCATGTAGTGATAAAACAAGGGGTAATGGCTTTAAACTGTACGAAAGTAGGTTTGGGTTGGATATCAGGATGACATTTTTTAATGTGGGGTTGGTGAGCACTGGAACAGGTTGCCCAGAGAAGCTGTGACTGCCCCATCCCTGGAAGTGTTCAAGGCCAGGCTGGATGGGGATTTGAGCAATCTGGTCTAGCCAAAGGTCTCCCTGCCCATGGCAGAGAGGTGAAACTAGATGACCTTTAATGTCCCTTCCATCCCAAACCAGTCTAGGTTTCTCTGATAACATGGACAATACTTATACAGACAGAAGGGCTGATACACACTTATGGGAACACATCCCTGAGACTTCATGTTCCTGTCCTGGTCCATGTAATAACTTAGCAATTTAAAAGGCACATTTGACTAAATCTGTACACATCCAGCTGGCTCCTCTCCCTGATCCTTTTTTCACAAGGATACAGAAGAGCCTTCAGCTGTGGAGAAACTAACCCAGGGAACCATGTCATGCACAGTTCTTGTCTTTCAGGGAGGGAAATTCTGCTGGTGCACAAACAACACAAAACCACCTCCATTTCCAAGTCCTTTCTCTCCCAAACCTCATCAGTCTTTCCTTCTAAACCCTTGGAATTGTATTTCTTGTATACGTCCTCATCTTGCCACTTTGCCCCTTGCACTTGAATTCTTACATTTTGTAAGAAGAAATACTGAGAACAAATGTCTAAAACAATTAATGTGACAAGATAATAAAAATGAATGGTTTTCACCTGGTATGTTAACAACTGGACAGGAGTTAAAGTACTGAGAAAAAAGCTCTGCATTCAGGGTGGCACTCATTAGTATAATGCGCAGGTCTGGCCTCTGAACCATTATATCCTTCAAGACCAGCAGCAAGAAGTCACTGAAGAAAACAAGCAAAAAGACATTTAGATTTCTTCAATGTGCACTTTCAGAGTCTCTATTTTTCTCCCCATTCTGTCCACCTTCCTGGTGTTTTCAACAGCCCAGCAATACCATCACAGATGATGAGCTCCTCAGAATGGCCCAGTGGAAGGCAATCTGCAACATGACTCTTTGTCCCTTACTAGAGTGTCAAGATTACTTGGCAAATTCATTTAAGCAACAAAAAGCCTTAGAAATTACTTACATTAATGACAATGCAAGAACTTAAGAAATTAACTCAAAGTAACAGATGAGTCCTTTTCACTTCTTCACTGGAAGTGATTCAAATTCAAACTTACCCATTCTTCCCTGCTCACTGTGCCCTTCCCTATGTATTTGTAGCTTTTCTGGCATACCTAGAAAACTATTTTGAAGTGATTTTAGGTGAGAAGAAGAATCCTTGAGAGACATAAGCTCCTTTATGAGGCTAAAATATCAGCTGAGCTGTAGAATAATAGGTCACAGACAAAGCCTCCTGGAAACCCACTGGACTGCAGTGTTTCACTTGGAAAACATCAAAGAAAAGGATCCTTGCCACTTAATTTACAGAGGTAATATCAGATGTTATCTTTTGCCTGTAATCAGCAGATAAGGGGTAAAACTGCAGGAGGTAGTAAAGTTGGGTAAAACTGGTAAACTGCTAGAGCAGGATAGGATGAGACGGTCTAGAACCAGTAAAATCTACAGACTGGAAGAAAATGTGAGCACTTGTCCCTGGCAGGTGCTCTGCTGAAGCCCTGCATCAGGAGAAGAAATTCCCCAAAAAGGCATGTGAAAAATTATGCTATGTCACAAAAGCTGAAACAAAGGAAGTGTAAGTCAACTCTGGTTAAGAAGACACTTAACTCCCCAGCCCCATCCAAAATGTCTTTTCAACACCACTGCAATGGGACAGCATGTTGGAGCACAGCAATTTAAGAGAGATATGCTTTCTTGTAAGCTGCTGCAACATAATTACCTACTGCCCAAAGATGAGACCCTAAAACCAGACCCCTTCCACCATCCCACATTACTGCCACAGGATCCACACATGCACCTCTTAGTCACCTTTATCCTTCTGACTATGTTTCTTGAGTTTGCTTACAGGATAAGAGATTATTTACCTTTCTTCTGTTCTTTCGTGAACTTCATCAACAATAACATGTGTGACTCCTTGTAAAGTCAGATCTCCTTCCAGCCTTCTCAGCAGAACACCAGTAGTGCAGTACAAGAGTCTGGTAGCTGAGGACTTGAAGGTTAAGACAAAGCATTCAGTTGACTCTGGCCAAATGAACACAGTGCAGAGGAAACGTGTGTTGCTGTAAAGCATTTGGTTTCAGCTGAGTGCCAGGTTTGACAGAGAGGGAACAAGTAATCCCTGCTGGAGATGGGTGGAGCCATTTTAATTTCCTGACTGAAACCGAACACCTGCTTCTTACCGCAGAGCATTGTTAACTATCAAAAAATCTGAACCATTTTTCCTCTGATAAACAATCACATCTCTGCTGCTAGCAGGATTCAGTGAATCTCTTTTTTAGCATACTTCTTGGAAAAAGCAATCAGCTGCAATGCAGACAAAACTTCACTTGCAAGACAGCAGTTTGCATTCAATCACCCTCTTCTGGCTGACTGTATCTGCACCCTTCAATCTCCGCGTGGGAGACAAATGGAAATGCAACAGGCAGAAAAGCAGCCAGCAGCCTTCCTAAGGACAGCAACAGTGCTCATAGTCTCAAACCCTGTCACCTATCTCAACAGAAAGCAAAACCACAAGACACAGCACTGCACTCTCATTCCGTAAAGTCAACCATGTAACTTGAGATGAAATATAGAATATGGCTCATAATGTAGTATAAAATACAGGTGATACAAACTTGTTTATCTCACTATATAGAGCACAGAGTCTGTACACTAGAGAACCACTAAGGACATTTTAATAGAACTAAATGAAAATCAACAAGCAAAGCACATGTACCTTTACACTTTCGAGACGGATCTGATATCCAACAGTGATTCCAATCCTTTCTGTTCTTTCTTTGGCTACACGTTCAGCCACAGAAATGGCAGAGATCCTGCGAGGCTGAGTGCAGATGATGTTTGCAACTCTGCTTGGAGATCCTTGCAATGAAGCATCCAAAATAAACTGAGGAATCTGAGTGGTTTTCCCACATCTGCACAACAAAATCAGGGATTAATTAAAAACCCCATAAATCCAACAGGTCCCACCCACTTAATTTAAGATGACTGCCTTGCCCTTGAAATTTCCTTTGCTTCATTAGTGTGATCTTTCACCTGATGTTCACCTAGGACTGGTGTCACTGGTCACTGGTCACCAACCCAACCTTTCAAGGACACAGATAAAAATCTCACAATCTTCTGTGTATACTTCGATAAAAGAAGTCTGTGTGTGCAATCACACTCTTACCCTGTCATACCACTCACAACAAGAACTTGATGGCTTTTCAGCAAATCCAGAATGTTTTCTCTCTCTTGCCATGCAGGGAGCTTCTGTCTTTCATACAGCATGGACTGGAAGTGCCTAGAAGACTGATGCACAAAACCAGACAGCATGGCAGTAAGAACACCACTGGAATAGAATAGGACCACTTGAAACAGCAGCTTGTTTATTTCTCTGCAGTAAGCAAGAAAAAAAGACTATGTTCTGCACATGATACCTTTTTCTGACGAAATTGCGCGCAGATTTTAACATTTTCATTATACAGAGACTTCGCCTGCACATTAGACTTTTTGGAAAGCTTTTTCTTGAGGTTCACATAACTCTCATTCTCCACAATAACTTGTTCAGGCTCTTCTTCCTCCTCCTCCTCTTCTGCCACTTCCTCTTCTTCCTGAGGCTCTGGCACTGTTGAGGCTTGAGAGAGTGTACAGTTAAGTGTTTTTATTACTGAGAAACAGGACCTCATCAGCAACACAGAAAAGATAAACGTTCCATCAGCATTCTGAACTAAGGGCCTCGTTAGACAGGACCTGAGGGGGTGCAGGACTGCTGACAACCACCAGACCTTCCCTCACCTCATTAAACCACAGTTTCTCCAGCCCCAACCCAATTGCCACTACCTCTGCACCAGCTGTACTCTCAGCGCCACTGTCATATGCCTCAGCTCACCTCTCCAATTCACCACAAAACCATTTACTTCCATGAAGCTCAAGATTTTGCTGGTAGCATCATCTTAAATGTCACAGTGTAGTTTTAATTAATTAGTTGTTAAGTAACTGTCAAATGACTTTTAAACCAAAGCTGAAACCGGACCAGGTACTTTGGTGCCTACCGCCTCTCAACTGAATTGAGTTTTGGTCAGACTGTCTGCCAGTCCTTGAAAATTTTAAAGCTACATTTATCTAAAGAAGGTATTTTATAGCATAAGAAAGATTTTATAACTAAGGAACATTATTTGGAATCTCTGATTTCAATTTCTGGAACAAAGCTGTCTTTCTGCAGAGCTGTTAAAAAAATGGAATAATTTTACTGTAACAAAAACACAAGCTGTCACTATTCTAAGTGCTCTAAAATGTGATGCAATTGTTCTTGAAAACTCTCTTGAAAGCAGCTTTTCTTAGATAAAAGTTTTGGAACTCAGAGCCTGAATGTCACCTATGTCATGGAGTTGCTGTCACCCTGCCCTAAGTCACAGTCTCAACTCTCCCCCCGTGAAATCAACATTGTTGCACTTGCATCCATAAAAAGGGAGGATGCCTTGAACAACATTGTAGAACAACTTTCAGCACTTGCTTAGCCTTTAATCTGCCTTCATAAACTTAATTTTGAAGAGGTGCTAGTTCTTCTAAGTAATTAGCAGTTTCTGAATTGATGAGTAGCAGGTGCACCAAAGTTTGCAAACAACCTTCCCTGTTCTCTTCCAAGCACATTTCTCTGGTCCATTTCGGTGAGCTCGCACCCTATCTCTCCATGCCTTTTCATGGATTGTGTGGAAATGAGCATCACTCATTCTGCCAAGCCAAACTCATTACCTCTGTTCTCCTTTATCTCAGTTCTGGCTACACAAAACGTCTCTGCTGCAGCTTGGGTATGGAAGGGACTTCCCGAGGCACAGATGGATCTATCCCACCACATGACTTTAATCTCCAGAAATAGATTTGGAACAGATGATTGAATTGGGGGCTCAGCCTTCTCTCTCTCTCTTTACCTTTTAAAAGTTTTTGACTGCTCTTATCCCAGAAACGACAGAAAGAGATTTGGTGTACCTTCAGACAGTTGATTTGCAGCAGGTGTACTCTCTGTCTGTAGCTTTAAGGAAGGTGTTGCCAGCAGGGACACAGGAGGGACACTGTACTTGTGCTGAGTATTGGCAAGTAACTCATTTATTTCGTGTTCATCTTCTAAGCAAGTCACTAAGGTATAAATCACTGGTTCATTAGATTCTGCAGCTATCAAGGCCTTTCCAAAGAGGAATTCAGCAATGTGTAAACGACAAGCAAGAGGCAGATTTTCATCAGTGGAATAAAATGCCACAAGAGGTGCCTGAAGCGGATACTTGTTTTCTTCAGGAAATCTTACTTCAAGTTCATATATGGGACCATCACTGCTATGTCTGAGATGAGCATCATCTACAGAGTTCTTGGATGGTTTTAGTGGGTGGTTTGGAGGGAATTCATGTCCAAATCTGCATTTTGAACCAAACCTGCAGCCTCCTTGGAGATAAAATTTACATATTTCCTTTGATGACTGTTTCATTTTGTCCCCAGTACAACCACCCTTTTGTTTAGATTTGTTGAATCTGTCTGCTAGGTACTCCAAATGCAAACTGAAAGTCCATACATGGTTTTTGATTCTTTCTACAAATTTTTCTCCATAGATTGACCGGAGGGCAAAAGCTTCTTCTTGTCTCTGTTCTAAACATTCTTCTTGACTGGCTTCAGCAGCTGCTGCAGAAACCTGCATCTTTGCTCCATATCTTTCAGTAAAGCACTGCAATAGCAAATACTCCAATGATGCCCCAATATTACCATTGCAGGATCTCAGTACTGCCCTACAACGCTCACAGTCAAAACCATACCTGCACCAAAACAGAGACAACATGACAACAACTGAGTGAGACTCCTATGAAGCAAAATAACCACAGATCTGCTTGATTAGGCTTACAGCAAGGAAGGATGTACGACATGAGATACTATGACTACTACCATTGTGGGAAAAAAATCACACCAAAATATTTGGCTCTTTTAAATGACAGTGGCAGGCAGCAATTATGTGTCCATGAATGCAAGTCTAAATCTGGTCTATAATACAAGTTAGCTCATGTGGCAACACTTTCACACCTCAGAATGTAGCACATAACACAGGACTAGATTTCCTCATTGAACTACCTAAAATGAACCCTTCAGAAAGAGCTGTCACATATAAAATACTCTCAAACAAAGCAACAGTATTTAATAAATACTTATGATCAGAGCAAAATTGATGATGAACACTTACAAGGTTTTGAAACACTACTACTTGAGATAACATATAACAGCAATGCTCCCTGAGCTTTCCTAATACTTGTTTCATTGCCTTAGAGAAAGTATTGAAAACATCACTGACAAAGGCTGCAGTGATTATTTTTATAAAACTGTTATCTTAAATTCACCTAGTTGAGAATAAATTTGTAGGAGATACAAACTCACAAGTTCTGCACATAGAACCTCTCCAGACGGAAGTCCAAGCTCTGAGGGCTTACAGTATTGACACTAGTGATTTACCTCCTCGGGATACAAGTTATTCACTAAAAAGCATCACCTGGAGAGTTTGTGTACAGCAAATGGAGACACTTCACTTTCCACAATTCTGTGCTCAGCTGGCTCAGCAGAAACACTTGGTATCAGCTCAGAATGTTCCTGTTCTGTTGACCAGCACTGTTCATCATCGAGGTAATCGGGTTCGTCATCATCTTCACCAGCTACACTGATAAAAAGATGTATCAAATTAAAAAGAAACAAAATTATACTGTTGAGTAGACACAAAACTCTGTAGTTTTAAATCCTTCATTTAAATGGAAGATTTAGCTACCTCTTTCCTAAATTTAATATTGTAGAAAAACAAGTTAGACTCAAAACCACAGGATTTGAGACAAAATTAAAAGTTAAGGGAAAACCCAGAGTTTTCATTTCTAACAGTATGCCTTTTAAAGCATGCTCATCTAGAAGGGCTAGAAGTAGTGCCTCCATGTCAACTAACTCTGATTCAGGTGCCAGCTCCTGCCCTTGAAGCTCTTGAAGAAGCTCTTTCACTCTTCTCTGGTTCTCTGATGTCATGTGTATGGTCTGCAGAGGCATTCTTGCTTCAGGTCTCTGTTTCATTTGCCCTCCTCTTCTGGCAGGGGCACTTGATCTAAAAATTAAAACAGCATAAAACCATGAGTTGTTTGCCTGATCTTGACTGAATTGGGGTGTGTTAGGGCCCAATCCTGTAATTCAAAACAGGAAAATGAACATAAGGCAAGTTCATCACCTAAGGATTACTCAGCCAGGTTCACTCTTACATAACCAGGATCTGCCCAAACACACATACAGACATATGCACGTATGTGTTGTATCCTGTGTCACATCCAAAGTGATTTACTAAACACTTTGCTAGGTGAATCTGTTCTCAGACTCCAAAACGACCATCTATTTCTAAGCTAGATTGGTCAGAACATATACAGGATACTAAAATAATTCTGAACTGCTTATTTTCCATGACCCAGCTTCTGCTTTGTACATAATAAATATCTTGTGTTTATTAGTGTTTTCTGGCCAAAAGTGTTCTGAAATTACTTTATGGCCAAAGAATAAACTCAGAGGTTCTAATCTTTAAAAAATAAAAGACCTTCCTAGCTATATAATTTATAAAGTGTTAGTCAAAAAAGACATGTGAAAACTGCTTCATACTAAAACAACTTCATCACCCTTTCACTCTTCTCTACATTCAAGGATGTCCAAAAACTATCCCCAAATGTCTATGTCTCCCAACATCCAAAAAAAGTATCCCAAATGTCTCAAACTATCTAAAACAACCCTGAAGTACCCCAGATACCTCTATGCCAATCCCCCCTCCCCAGCTTAACAGAAATACCTGGATTCTAGTTGTGGTTCCTCGAAGAGACAAAAATCATCTCCATCGTCCCAAATTCTGGCTGAACATTTTCTATTTCCACCAAGTTGAGGCTTATTTGAACGGCTACTGCTGCCTCCTCCTCTTCCGCTGCCTCCTCTCCCTCTTCCTCCTCCTCCGCCTCCTCTCCCTCTTCCTCCTCCTCTGTTGGGCTTTCCTCTTCTCCTCCCTGCTGAGCTCATGTTCTCTTGCCGAAGAAGGGGAAAAAATAGCTCTTAAGTTATGAAGATGACATAGCACATTGCATTACGTCTGAGCACACACTTTTTATATGTGACAAGATACAGATAATTAACTGAGGTTTGAGAGGGTATGTTGGTGTGTCTTGTATGCACCTACAGCATTCTTCTAGAACACTGTTTTAGTGAGTTCTGTGGCTTTAGAAAATAAAAGCAATATTCTTCACAGCTATTCAGACAAAAACTGCAGGTCTGACAAAACTGGCAGAAGGATGAGCCCACCAGCAGTGCTGCCTAGCCTGGGAGCTCCAGCTCTGACACTCTGATGGAATTTTCTTGGAGCCGGAAGCCCACAGGACAAACCTGCAGAGGAACTTTGACAGAAGCAAGCAGTCTCTGCACTGTCACTGTTCAACTCAAGAGTTGCAAGGCTGAGAGTAAGAGGTAGAAGCTAAAAGCCAGAGATGTGATGTTTTTTCACAGTAACTCACATTCCCTTCAGCACGGAGGTGCCCAGTCTGCTGAGCGCTCTGTGGAGCTGGTCAGGGGATTAGATTTGCCTTGGAAAACAGAAGCCCTCCTGTCCTCCTCACAGCAGGATCTTCCTCAGCGCTCACACAAGCCCAGCAGCACTGAGCGGCTGTAAGGGACAGAATCCAACTCCACACTCCTGCCAGTGGAAAGCTGCTGCAGGGACAGCCTGGCAGGAGCTCATCACCTGGATCTTTGCACCTCCACAGTCAGGACAAGAACTGCGCACAATTAACAGCACAAACGAGACGCTTGGAGAGCGGCAGCGGGTCTGGGCTTGGAAAACGCAGCAAAGTCGCCTTTTTGTGGTCGCTCTCCCCACTGGAGCTCCAGCGGGGCCGGACAGGAGTCCACAGCCAAGCCGACCCCGCTCGGAGCAGCCTGGCTGAAGCGAGGGGGGCGAGGAGGGCGAGCACGGCCGGCGCCCCCGGGGCCGCTGCCACACGGGGTCTGTCTCCTTCCCCGCCGGCACAAGCTCCGCTCCCTCCTCCAGCACCTCCCTGGGCACAACCGCACACCCTCCAAGGGTCTCCTCTCCCAGCCCTGACCCTCTCGCCCCCGATTCTGGGACCCCATCTCCTGCCCACCCACCTCCCCTCAGGCTCCCTCGCAGACCCCCGTGCATCCCCGCCCTCTCCCCGCTCTCTCGGGGGCTCCACCGCCTCCTTTTCCCTCTCTCCCACCTCTCCACCGGCGGCCGCAGCGCTCCCTGACCCGGAACCGCGGCGTTCCCTTCCGGGCAGCGCTCAGGCAGGGCCCCGGGAATGGCGTCCGCCTCCGAGGTGCTGTGCGTTTGAAATTATCTATCTATCTATCTGTCTATCTGTCTATCTGTCTGTCTGTCTGTCTATCCCTCCTTCCATCCTAGGTAACAAGTGACAGGTCAAGAGGAAATGGCTTCAAGCTGCGCCAGAGAAGGCTTAGATTGGATACTAAGAAAAAATTCTTCATGGAAAGATGGTCGGGCATTGGAACAGGCTGCCCAGTGAAGGGGCAGAATCTCTGGAAGTGTTAAAATAACATGTAGATGTGGCATGTTCAGGACATGGGGGTCTGGTGGTGCTGGGTTAATGGCTGGACTCAGTGATCTTGGTGGTCTTCTCCAGCCTTACCTCCAAAACCGAGTGTGTGGGATTAAAAAGGAGGGAAGCTATACCATTTTCAGAGTGAGGGTAGCATAAGTGACAGGACTCCAAGGCTGCATTGCTGGGGTGGGGATGCCCCTCTGCAGATCCCTTGCACACGCAGGGTCACCCATGACAGCTGTCCTGCAGCGCATCCCATCAGGTCTTGGGAGACTCCGTAACCCCTCCAGGCAACCTGTGCCAGGTCAGAGTTTAAAGCAAAAAATTCTACCAGAAAAAAGGTAAAAATTACGCACTGATCTGTAAGAACCACCACACCCCCCAACCCAGATACACAACAGCTGCCATGGGGGTGTTTCCTCAGGGTCCTGCAGACAGGCACAGCCATCCCCCTGATGGTCCACTGGCATCTGCTCTGCCCCAGACCATTTCCCCACCACCCCCACAATGAGGCTCACAGGTGGAAGAATGGTTCACAGGACTTCTCCCACTCTGTGCCACCCAAAGCTGCCTGCTTCACCAACCCATCTCTGGCAACAGTCTGTCCACAGGACGTGGAAAGTCAGCTCTGGGAAAAACAGCTCTCTGCAACAGAAGAAATGCATTGCATGATCTCATGGGATTTTGCCTCAGGTGTTCTCTGTCTTGAAGTGAAAACACTTATCTTCCACCACTCTCATTTTCTAGAGGGGAACTGCAAAAGGACACCTGAGTGTGTGTGCGGGGTCCCACACTGGGGCCAGTGCAACTATGTATGTCAGCAGCTGGAAAAATTACAGGTTAGTTTTAAGTATTCCTTCATTTTAAACTTCCTCTATGGAATATCACTATATCCACACTTAAAAAGGCACAGAAAGGAAAGTCATAAGTCAAAAAGGATCAGATCAATGCTGCATGTTCTTCCAGCCAGCTGGGAATCTTGTCACAGGCCAGTCTAAAGATTTGACATACTTGGGGTCCTCAGATGTCCTCCTGCAAACTCACCAGTCATTTCTGGCAGCCAGGTCCTGGTGAAACACCTGGACAGTGTGGTGCTGGTGGTGCCCAACACGCATAGCCTCTGTGAAAGCCCTGCCTGAATGGGCTGTGCACAGAGTGTGCTCTCCAGTGTGTGTGTATATACCACACACATATCCCACAAGGAAATGGGAGGTCTGGTCATCAACAAGTACACCATTGTTTGGCTGGTTACTGAGTTCTGCAGGAATTAATTAGCAAGAATAGAAAAATTGCTTATTTTGTTGACACTGTAGTGAAAACAGTCCTTGAAATGAGGCAAATAATGGTCTGTGACTTTATTTGGTCTAGTCTGGACTTGATTTCAGTCTCTTCCAAAAACATTGGTGCAACGGTGAGAATTAAGGCACAAGAAGTGCATCACAGCACAGATTCAAATACTCAGGCATGGCTTAGTGACCTAGGCTGGCAAATGAAAGGTTTGTTCTGCCTTGATCCACAGAAAAATTCTGCAAAATCTAATTAACCCCTCAGACTGTCAGGGTGAAGGGGTTTTTTGTGGGGCTGGGAGCCGCAAACTTCTAAGCACTTACCTGAAATCCTTGTACAAGCCGAAACAGGTATATCTGTCTGTGTTGGGTTTCCTGTGGCTGGTTTTTTTTGGCAGCGGGTGAGCCTATGGGGGAGGCTTTTCTCTGAGAAGGTGCTGGAAGCCTCCCTCACAGCTGGCAGAGCTAATGCCAGCCAGCTCCTGGCTGGACCTGCCGCTGGCCAAGGCCAGGACAATCAGGAGTGATAGAGACACATCTGTGAAAACATATTTAAGAAGGGAAAAAAAAAAAGAGATACAGCAAGAGGAAGATGGCTGCCAGAGAAGAGACATGAGAAGCTGTAACAGCAAATGCAGGCACCAAGGCCAGGCCTGAAGGAGGGGAAGGAGGTGTTCCAGGCGTCTCCCTGCAGCTTGGGGTGATGACCATGGTGAAGCAGGCTGTCCCCCTGCAGCTCATGGAATGGAAAGAATACAGGGATGCAGAAAATCCACCTGTAGCCCATAGAGAAGGGAGCCCATGCTGGAGCACGTGGATGCTGGAGGGAGGCTGCAGCCCCTTGGAGCCCACATTGGAGCAGAGTCCCAGAAGAGATGTGTGGCCTGTGGAGAGGAGAGTCCACGCTGAAGCAGAACTGTACCTGGTAGGATCTGTGTGCTTTGGGATGAGACCACACTGGAGCAGCCAGTGCTCAAGGAACTGCATCCTGTGGCATGACCCCTGGGCAGCAGAGTATGGAAGAGCTGTTGCCCCTGGGATTGGACTCATGCTGGAGAGGGTCATGAAAGACTTTATCCCGTGAGAGAGACCCCATGGAATGCAGGGGAATGGCAGAGAAACACAACTGCTTGGTTTTCTCCTACTCCTGTCCCCCCCTGCCTCCTGGAGGAAGGGCGAATGTGGTATGTGTTGTAAGAGACAGTGGGGTGAGGGAGAAGGTTGCCTTTAAGATGATACTTCTCACATTAAGCTCTGATCTTGTTACAAATAAATTCTTTACATCCCCCCTTGGAGTCTGTTTTGCCTGTGACAGTAAAAAATTTCTAATAGTCCTCATTCCTGCTGTAGCAAAAACTCTTCAGGTTTTTTTCCTTTTCCTCTCTTCCCCTGTTTGTGTGTGGGGGGCAGGGGGGAATGAAGTGAGGGAGTGGCTGTGGGTGAATCTCTGGCATCCAGCCAGGGTCAAACCACAACACTGTCATAGTCGCTTTCCTCTGCATTACTTATCATATTTGAATGTGAAAGAAGATTCCAATGCAGCAGTGGGAAAGGAAATTGCAATGAAAGGAAATAGTGTAAGCATAAATATTAACCATTTCCTTCATCTCTCATGCAGTGTAGAAGGTAAAGGAGACTTTTAAGATTAAAATGGAGTGGCACATTTTATGGCTTAGCAGCAGTGGGACTGAAGTAGAAGTTGAAAATGCAGCTGTTTGGCACAGACAGTAGCATGGGATAAAGGCAGCTCTCTGATTGCATTCCGGGATCAACAGCTGTGATCAGTTTTAAACAGACATTGATTTCTTAATGTATTTATTAGAGATGACCTCTGAGGATGCATATTAATAGTAAATAAAGTTATTTTCTTTTCAAACTGATAAGTTTCTAAAGTCTTCAAAGAAATGTAGTTGTATAGGGTGAATTCATAAGTGCAGCAGTTGATGACGAGAATTCTTTTTCTTATTGTTATTTTAACTTGGCCTAGGAATGTCTTTTTCCTTGAGTTTAAAAAAACCCCTCAACTTGTCATCAATGAATGAAGAGTCATTTGTGCTTAACTTTCCCCAGAACATTCCCCAGAAAACAAACCTTGCCATCCAGAGAAACTTTTGCAAACACAGGTATGACCATGTTACCCTAAGTCAGATATTGTCTAATGGGTCAGGGCAGACAGCAAGTACAGGCGTAACATGATAGTTACTCGTGATTTATAGGTCTATAAATGTCAGGCTCTGGTACCAGGCTGCTCAAGGACAGACTTCTGCCATGCACCAAAGCTGCTTTTCCCTGGGAAAGAAAGAAGACAGGAGATCGCCCAGAGAAGATGATCACTGTCACTGTCCCACTGGAAAGTCTCACACAATGAAAAATCTATTTGTGTTTTTGTTTGCACTTGGTCATCAAAGGTCTCTACCCTATGAATCTAAATATTTTGCTTTATAAAGCAGAAAAGCTGCTTTCTACTTAAAAAGCAAAACAAAACACAACACACCAGTGCTGTCAGGAAAAAAATGTGTTGAGTCTTTGCCAGATATTTAGTGGAATTTTAGTAAATATGAGTCCTTACCTCTATTTGAAGATGTAATGTACACATGCTCTTCATTCAGATGTGCTTCAAATACTCAGCTAATTTTGCTAGGATTTAGAAATGTCTTGGGCTCTGTGGTTTATTAGCAAAATCAAAAACAAGCATATTATTAGCAAGTAGACATACTGGGCCATCTGAAATAAAGTAGTTCATGAATCACTTGGCAGTATAGTCGGGTCTCCTACATTGCAGACCCGTGGTCTTAATCAGGTCCCGCGAAGCCCGACTTCCACGTTGAATGGCAGCTCATTAATATGTGAATTTGGCCCGCACCCTCACATGGTTCCCCATCGCTATTTTGGCACTGTGTTGCTGTGTATCAGTTGCCACGGCGGCCGTGCCAGGGGGCGGGTTGGGAAGCGGCGGAGTCGCCACGGCTGGGACGGGGCAAGTGGAGCGGCGGGGCCGCCGTGGGTGGGACAGGGCAAATGCAGTGACAGGGCCGCCACCACAGCCGAGACAGTGCAAGTAGACCGGCTGAGCCACCGCAGTGGCTGTGAGGGTTGATTTGCATATTCATGACTGCCTAATTGAATATTCATGTGTGCCAGGTCACGCATGTGCAGTTGTGAAAAGGGGCCTCCTCCATCACTAAAAAATCATGCCGCTAAGATGTGAAGCTGTAATATGGGGATGCGAAGTGCAAGAGGGCCAACTGTATAATGCCTTTCATCCCTTCTTCTTAAATTGTCTGCAAGAAAATACCTATTTGATATGTTTTGTTTGTAGATTCATGAAGCTAAATGTTTTTATTTATTAAAAAGCCAGCCCTTTCTAGCTTGAATTCACTGGTATCTTTGACCCACCAAAAATGCACTTCCAGGCAAACTCTTTCAGAATTATAATTTTATTTTGTTCAATTTTGTTGTGTTTTGCTTTTAAAACAGCCAGCTAAAAAATAAAATAAAAAAAACGAAACAAAAGAAGTACTGTGTCCTCTGTCCCTAGTCCTTGACTTCAGAGGTAGCAGCATCTTCCACAGAGCTTCTGTTAATTTAGAAGCTTGTCCTTTCAGCTCATTTGCTAGGGCTCCACATTTATCTGTGCTGCACAGCAATTATACTGATCTAGTCTGTGCAGTTTTACATTTCAGGTTTTCTGCCTGAAGGGTATCTTTGAAGCAGATCTTTGTCTTTCAGAGAAAAATTAGTTTGCTCTTTGTTACTGTGCCTCCTCCTTTATGTCTCCATGTTCTTAAGCTCCAGAGTAGCTCACTGGACTGGCTCAAACATTTCCCTGACACCTGGCCTTGGGTTAGTTGCGTTCTCTGCATGCTTTCACAGAATCACAGAATCACAGAATCAGTAAGGTTGGAAAAGACCACAGAGGTCATCAAGTCCAACCTATCACCCATTACCTAACCTAGCCAAACCTGTTACCTGACGCCCTTCAGAGCAAAAAGCCTTCCAGCAAAAGGCTGATCCTCCTTGGTGAAGAAAGGGAACAGGTGTGGAGGGCTGCTGCTCCCCACCCTCTTATTTTTCATAAGACCTTATTTATTTTTACTCAAAGAAAATTTTTCATGATCTAACAAGAAACAGAAAATACGCAAGTGCTGATGGTTTCTGCTCCCCTGCCCTGGCTACTTTGGCAATCTTGCTGTTGGCCCCTGAGCCCTCTTGTTCATGGCATCCCTAGCGAGACCATGCCTGGTAAGAGACAGGGTGTCAGAGAAAGTAGGGAGGAGCTGGTCCCATTTCCCTGTCCCCAACTGGAGGTTGTCCTGCTTGGGAGTCACAGGAGGTACTTAAAATCCTCTGAGCCTGGCAAAGGAGCACGGACCACATCAGCACCTGGCTCCCTCCACACAGGCCCCTTTGCCATCACTTCAGAGGGCTTCTCACCCTCTTTCCACAGCAGTGTGCAATTGTAATTAAAAAGGAAGAAAGTCTGTATCATCTTCTCCAAGTGCACAGTCCTGGTTTTTGCATGAGCCTGCGAAGATGTGACCTGAAGATTATATAATTAGAAGGTATTTGTTATGCCTGCATTTCAAATCAGTGATTAACATGTGACAGTCCCATCCTGGGAAACGTCAAGCCATCATTGGTCTCCTCTCTCTCTCCTTTCTTGCACAGTGCTAATTCTCAACTCTAGCAACTGCCAGTGCTGAAGGATCTTCAGCTAGCCTGGGGTAAGTTTAAAACGTACTCGGCATGGGATAAAGAGTGGGATTAATTATGCCATTTTTATATGATTGTTAAAAGCTAGAGCCATAACTATTTAATATAGTTAGCACAGTGCAGCACAAAAAGTAGTACTTAAAGTATTTTGCGTCTTCAGTGCCCACAGTTATTTTCAGCTGATTTCTTATAAGACTCTGTATGGAGATCTAGCTTCTCAGTGTGCTGGACAATTTTGTGAGGCTGCATTTATAGGGAGGTCTCTAAAATACCAGTTTAAAAAATATCTTTTTTTTGCTCTCACCATTTAAGAGCTAAATTGAAGTGTCATGCTGAATTAAAGAATTTGAATGACAACTGCATTAGAGTTCGTTGGAGAAAAAATATAACAGTGATGAGAGGAAATAACTGATTTTTTGTTCTCTTTAGAGGACTGGGGGTTGTTCTCCAAGTGGGATATTTAAAACAGCCAGCAGTCTCAGCCAGCAGGAACGAGACAGTCATCAGGAAGTTCCCAAGCATTTATTTAGGAAAACTGTGGATACTTAAACTGAAGCAGCAAAAGTGCATGTGGATCCCCGTGCACTTTTACCCATGTCATGATTCCAGAAGCAGAATGGCACAGAAAGCCTGACAAATACTTGTCTTTCAAGGCTAGACTGTAAATGCTTTACTGGAGTTTATCTGTTTGCATGCTGATGCTTGGTATAGTCTGTCCATCGTTTTAATATGTGATCCTCTGCATAGTTGATTGTTCCACCCAGTTATGCCATTCCATCTATGGGGGAGCACTGAAAGGGTGAGCAGGGTCACACAAATGCAGTTCAGGCTGCAGGACCTGCCACCCCTCTCCACCATGCTGAGCTTTGAGCAGGAAACCCACTCCTGTGCTGCCTCAGTGGCACATCTCTCCAGCCTTGTCGTTCCAGCCTGCAGCCCCGTGCCTAGGGGTAGCTAAAGCAGGCAACTCACTGGGATCTCCCCATCCATCCACACCTTCTCCCTTGGGGTCTCGTGGGAAGCTGGTGCTGCCTTAGGCTCTGTTAACGTTCACAGGTTGCCTGCTGTTTGGCACGAGGGGCTGCAGCTCCAGCTGCTTGTGCAAGGCACCAGGGCAGGAATCTTTCCTAGTCACCATTGACCAGCAGCATAGCAATCACTAACAGCAGAGGTGGCCCTCAGCTTCGGTTCTTAGGCTCAGGAAATTTGGCTGCTGGCGGGAAGGTAGAAACAATAGGGGAAAATACATTCTTTTGCTATGATGGAGGAATCTGGTGGCTTTAACACCTTGAAACTATCCTCTGGGCTTTGCTCCGGAAATGTTATGCTGACTTGATGAGGGCTGCAGGTATGTACATGAGTTTTAATGCTCAGCTCTGAAGAAACAAGCACATCTTTGCCTTTTCTTGTCCCTAAAGCAGCGGTGGGCATAGGCTTGAATTGCAGGCCAAGACTGTCTGCTGATGGCTCCGTGTGACTTGGGTATTGAGCCTGTCCAGTGAGGAGCTTGCAGAGGAACAATAACATCTTGTTGATGAGGGAACTACCCTGGTGGGCTGGCATAGCAGGTAAACCTTGGATTTGCCATGAGTGGAGGCCTGGCAGTGGCTTAGGAAAGCAGCTTTATGGAGGGCTTGCACTTGCTGCTGCTGTGCACATGCATTCATGTATGTGCATACAGGAAGGGGTTAAGGGTGTGGGCTTGCTCTGTACTGAGACTAAAATGTGCAGGGGTGAATGCTCTCCAACTTTTAACTGCATCAAGGGGCCTGTAAAGCAGATGGAGTCCAGAATCTTCCCAGAGGGGCACAGTCAAAGGCAATGGGCTCAAACTGCAGCTAAGGGAAATTCCAATAGGATATCAGGAAAAATATTCTTCCTTGGGGTACTGGAGGGCCCAGAGTGGCTGTGGAGGCTCCAGTGTGAGAAATACCCAGCTGGACAGAGTCCTGAGGAACCTGATCTAGTTTGACATTACCCTTGATGTGAGCAAGAAGTTGAACTAAAGCCATACAAGACTCACCTGGGTTTTGCTGTGAGGTTAGGATTTGTTCACTGCCAGGAGAAGCAGGATTTGACTAAGGGTCATAGGGCCAATGTCAGTCCTATTTTCCACCCCCTTTTTGCACCCTTTAGGCCCAAGCCAGACACTGTTCAGTCAGTTCAGGCTGACTGGAACCCTGGTCACTGGTTAACACGTTAACAGCTTCCCCACCCAGACATCAGGGGAGACAGAGGACAAGCATACACTCCAAACCATGGGGAGTTTTATTTTAGTCATGAGGAAGGGCTGGTTAGTTTTGCTCTTCATATTGACCAATACAGAAGAACCAGGGAAGGAGAGGCAATATTATATATTCTTAGAATTCAGCAGCGACCCCTGTGCTGGAAAGTAGCCAATGTAATGCAATTATTTAATGTACCAAAGAACCAAGTGACCAAGGGGTGACTCAGGAAATCACAGGCTGCCCGTTGAGGACACACAAAGACAGTTACTCTGGTAAAACAGGTAAGATTTTGTGGACCCACTTAACCAAGGTCAACCTATTTTGCAGTGCAGTCATACAGCAGAGCTCCTCATATACCTGGTGGCATCCCCAGTGTCCCAGTTTCAAAGCCTCACTCCTGAGCTTTGCAGAGGAGACTGTGCTTAAACGTTGTCCTTGTCTGCATGAGTGTAATGTGGAAGTTCCTGAGTTAAACCTTCATGCTATACAAGTATTATTTTGATTTACTTTTATAAGGCAAAGATTACTTCTGATACTAGGAACCCATAGTGTTTTTACAGCCTGAGAGATAAGACCAGTGCCAAAGGGCTATGCCAGCCTTGTGTAGCCCTGAGTTGAAGAGAATGAGAACAGAATACAGGTAATGAGGCAATGGAACATCCTCATATGAGGCCTCTTCTACAACTATTACTTCTCTCATTTAATCCTCATGTCGGTTATATTTTTCATATCAAAGAAACCTGTTTTTTTTTTAATTTCATGTCATTGCCTGTAGCACAGCAGAGGGGTGAATGCCCTCCCATGAGCTGCTCCTCTCAGATGCATCTCCCCCCATGACAACTGGGGATGTCCACATGTTTGGGAGGATAGCCACAGATGCTCTCCATGTTGCATCCTTCACTGAATCACCACCCGTGAGACTGATGTCATAACCCTGGTGATGTGCTGGGCCAGGGTGGGACCAAGACAGATGTATTGTAAGAGAGCTGGTCTAAGAGTGGAAGCAGAGAGCACTCGATGGAATTATGCCTTTAATTCTGGATGCCTGCCATTGCAAACTCTTCATACATGGTTTGCTCATGTATTGCAGTCCCCTGCATTCCCCATTTAAAGCAGTGCAGCAGTACAGGTTAAAGGTTCTCATTTTTGCACATTCCTACAGTAAATGTTCTTGAGTCTGGTATGGTCACCCTGCAAAGGCCAGTGATATGAATGTCACATTGTCACTGGGGACTTAGTGATCCTCAGAATAATTCAGCAAGTGGGTAGTAAAAATTATAAAATCTTTGAGACAGGCTGTGCAGTTAGAGTATTTCACGGTATACAACTCATTTCATACTAAATGAGGTTTGTTTGTTGTTATTCTTGTTATTATTAATAGTTAATAATTATATGCTATTATATTGTTATAAGTGACATGGCAAAACATTAATAGAAGAATGGTGATGTTAAAAAGAAAAAAAAATAATGAATTTCCAGCAGAAAGCTGTTTTCATTCTTTTCACTGAAAACAGAGGAGGATCATGCTTATTTCATATCTGTTTAGTCTTTCCTATTTGTTCCTTTTTCCCCACTACTATAAAAACAATTCTGAATTTTGAAACCAGTTCTCTGTTAACACACTAGTCCCAGTTAAACAGCCCAATAACAAAAGCCTCAGGAATTTTCTGTGGCATTGACAAGTTTATATTGGGAGCAAAGTTTTACCAACTTTGCTACTAAACAAGCTGCTACAGAAGTTGAATTTAAAAGTCTGTTTTGCTCAGAGACACAAGTACCTTCTCCTCGAAACTAGGACAAAGGAGGTTTAGCCATTTTAAAATAGATACATATTTATATTTTGGAAGCAAATAATATTCTTGCCACTCTCTGGAACACCTATCAGAAAAAGAAATAACATTTTTTTTCTGCTGAAGAGGGCTAGAGCACAGAGCATAGAGGGAGAGGCTGACTAAGTTGTGTTTATCCAGCTTGGAGAAGGGAAGGCTGTGGGAGTTCTACAGTCTCCTGCAACTAACTAACTGCCTAACGGAAGTTCTAGTCCAGTCAGGCTCTTCTCACAGACACAGTGAAAGGATAAATGGCCATGGGCAGGAGCTCCGACAAGAGAAACCTTGATTGGCCATAAGGAAGAAATTCTTCCTTATGGGAGCAAGTACAGTCCTGGGACAGACCCAGAAAATGAGAATTCTCTAGCCTAGGACATATTAAGGTCCTAACTAGGTGTGACCCTGGTCTAGCTTTGAGGATAGTCCTGCTCTGAGTCAGGTAGCTCCAGAGTTCTCTGCCTATCTAAACTCTGCCATGAATCTAAGAGCCTTCAGAATAAAAAAGTAACTGTTACAGTATCAGTTGATCAAAAGCAGATGTAATTAACTCTAAGATTTATCTCACTGTAACCAGGCATTCACCTGGAATCTTTCTCACCCTGTTTGTGCAAAGCCTAGTGCTTCCACCTTTGCTCAGGTTTTCCACATGCCTCACTAAAAGATCCTCTGTCCTGAGAAGCCATGGATCTTCTTAGCATGTGATCTCATAAACAGCTCTCTTATAAGTAAGTTTATGCTTTCATTAACCCTCTGTCTTAAGAAGATGCTCAAACCCAAGTCCCTCCAGCACTGTACTGGAAGCCTTTCAGTTCACATCACACTCTCAGCAAGAGGCTGGCTGGGTGTTCTGTGGCACTGATAGTGTCATCACGTTCCACTTCTGGGAACTCCACATTCAAAAGCTCCCAGGTGTAATGTGTGGGGCTCCCAAGCTATACTGCTGACTGCACCAGAAGCAGCTCCTTCTGCTCCGATTTCCTATAGCCACCTAGGGTTCTTGTGTATTTTGCACCTCCCCCATCAGTTTAATGCTGTGTGCCTTTCTCTGTGCCTACTGCCCTGAAAATATCACCCCAGGCTTCTCTGAACCACCACAGCCCTCTTCGCAGAGCTGTGTGAGCAAAGCTCTCTGACATAATACACTGGTCACTCCAGTCCCATTAGGAACACTAATGATGACTCACATCAGCCTTTGGTGTATCTATGTCCAACAGGAATGGAGCTAGGAGGTTATTCTAGAGTCCTAAATCATGTTTAGTTTTCTAGGAAGTCTGCACAAAAGCAACTTGAATTTAACCCTAGGGATGGGAAGCATGGATGCGGGGCAGAGCCCATGCTGATAAGAGAATTGTGAGCTGGTGCAATCCATTTTCTGTGTTTCTGCCCATGTCATTAACCAGGCATTATCTTAAGGCTGTTCTCAAGGTCCTAACCCCAATACCAGACAAATGTGATGCTTTACCAAGTGATTGACTTGGGCATGGAATCATGCTCTGTAGTCCCTGGTTTCTGGAGAGGATACATCTCTACAGTTTGAGGTGCCTTGCAGCACTCCTACATCTCCAAGTTAGGGAGACAATTGACAGAGAAAGCAGACATGGCAGTACAAGTGCCTCCTAAAGTGCTAGCAGAATTGTGCAGCAGCATTCCCTCTGTGACCAAACACAGGTCTGAAGGACTTTTTTGGTGATTAGTTGCATACCAAAGAGTTGGTTCTTTGATGTGGAGCACCCATACAAGTTATTCATGTACTGTTCAAACTATTTTGTATTTTTATTCAGTGTTCATACAAGATGTATCTTGCTAAGGAAATAGTCTCTGTGGGATTACACAGTGTCTGTATCTCTTAGTTACCTGTCCATGTAGGCACAAATGTCCTTGGGTTTGGAGGACAGTGTTTGTACCAGCACCCCCTTTTTGTGGAGGCAGTGTGAACCCAAACAGACCTTTAGGATGTTTCGTTCCCTCTCAAATTCCCCCTTCCTCCTCGTTTTCTGAACTTTGAGCATCTTTGCTCAATAAACCCTTTCTGCATCTTTCTGCACTCAGGGTTCAGATCAGCTGACCCACCACAGGGCTCACATGTGGGCAGCTCTAAGCCATGGGATGTTCCCAGTGACCAGCCAGAGCCCTCCAGAGTGAGGACAGGAGTCCCTGCGAGGACGCACACCCTATAGCAGCCATGGACTCAAACAAACATGAAGGTAAAGCACCCTCTTATTTCACTTCTTGATAGTATGAAAGTGAGGAAGAAATGTGCTCTTGTAATATCTATCTGCTGGCCACCATCCAGTCCACTAGCCATGGCAGCTGTGGACAAATTTTCAGTACTATTAGTTTCACAGAAATACGTGGGGGTTTAAGTTTTTATCTCTTATTTTAGAACCACCTCTCTCTTCCCTCTGGAAAATAATCCTGTGGCGTGAGTAACATCCAGTGTGGGAACTCATTCCATTTCGTGCCTCAGCCCCTACTCCTGCCTTAGGATATTACAGAGACTGTCCAAAGGTGTGTCTTACATGAGGGTACGGTGATGAGGATCTGCTTCTCCTCCCCAAATGTTTTGTAGCAAGGGGTTCTTGTTCGTGTCAGTGCCACAACCCAAATATCTGCACCAGTCCCAATCTTGCAAGCACCATACCACATTGCTTGGATGCAATCAGTCCTTGCTACTGTCAGCAGCACTTATAGAAAATCTGCAAAGCTCAGGGGCTTCAATTCCAGGGTTTTAGTGGTAATTAATTTCTTTTAGAGGAATGTGGTGCTGATGGTACTTGCTTTCCACCCCAAACCCCTTGCACTGTGCTGTGCCTTGCCACCTCAGACATACTACGTCCATATTCTGAGGAACTCTTTAAACTATGAGCAGCAGAAGCAGCTTTAGGAGTACCCACAACTGTCAGCTCAGGAGAGGCACTGGACCATCTCTTTCCCTCTTAAAAGGTGTTTGGTGGGGCCAATATTCATGGCATAGGTAACATAAAAGTTAATTTCTCTATTACTGTTGTTCTAATTTGATTAAATTAGGTCTGCGTAGCTAGGCCCCTACACTACAGCAGGCTGAAAAGGAAATTAACTCAGGGATTTTTTTCCAATTAATTGGTATGCCCTCATGGGCTGCAGATGTTCACTGCAGAAATTGGGAGATAACCTCAGAGCCCTTTGCTTCCCACAGTGCAACTGTGAGAAGCCTACTCTGCTCCAGCTCTGAACTGTGACTTCAGAGAAATGAACTGAGTTTGGACTGGGTACATGCAGAGAGTGCTCATGGCAAAAGTAGGAGGTAAAGTCAGAGACCTTCTCCCCAGTTCTGGTCTTGCTGAGGAGCATTTCCTCACTTTGACTATATACAAAGATATTATAGACTGATCCATAACCAAACCCAAAGAACCCTACAGACTCCTGTAGAGTTTGGGTCAGACCCTCTGTATTATATCTCAGATTGAAAGATGCCCAAAGAAAATGTGAGGAGAGACCAAGTCTCTTCCTTGCTGTGCTCTCCTTCTACATGACACCTCTGGCCCTTCACAAAGGTCAGCATCCAATACACCCACAATTTTGTAAAAGCAGCATCTCCCTGTCCTCCCAGCAGCTGGTTTGTAATGTAGTATCAATTCAGAGACGTGTCCTCTTGCTCTTTTTGCGTTACCATCCCACAGTGAGAGCCCAGCAGTAACATAGACATCAGAACAGGCATGGGCCTCAATTTTCATGGTTGAGGAGGATCACTGTACACACCAGCTGCCTTCTCACGCCTCAGCTCCAGGCATCATGAGGAAGCTTCAGGCCAAAAGTCAGTTTTTAGTTTGTGGGGTTGTAAAGAAAATCTGGAAAAAAAAGACTCAGAAAGGCCAAAGCTGAAAGTGAAAACAACCTGTCATTTAAAAGCTGAAATGTGGGACTTGGTGCAGACTGGCTGATGACTTCTGATCCCAACCAGCTGGCAGTTTGGAGTCATAGTTACTTCTCCCAGCCAGCCCACTGCTCCTTGTTTTACCCAGGTGGAAACATGGGAGGATATTCCCCAGAGCATCAGTGCGTAACCCAGTTACCCAACCTCACAGCTGAGGGAGCCCCTTGGACAAGCAGGAAGTGGCACATGTGCAGAAAGGAGCACATGACCTCTCTTCCTCTCCCTTCTGCCAGTCACTTGGGAATTTCCTCTGAATCAGGACAAATCCTACAGACCAAAACAGAGCCAATTCATAAGTGCCCTTGGTGCCATATTCTGCCTCAGGTGAAGAAATCAGGATGTAGCTATGCCTTTTATAGCTCTGACTTCCAGGCTTCAGCTTTCCACAGGCTGACTGGGTAGAGTTCTCTCTCCACACTTTTCCAGCCTCTGCAGGACAGAATTTCTGTGGTATTAAAGGCCCAGGTGGGTAAGGCACTGAGCATCTGCAGCCAGCATGGAAAGAGGAAGCTTGCCTTCCCCTAGAACTGGACATGGTGTTACTGGTCATGTGTGTGACTGACAGCTAAGATGGGTGAATCAAATTCTTGGAAGCAAGAAAAACTCCACCTCAAGGAGTGGCATTGGCAAGGAGAAACAATTCAGATGAGGAACCAAGTGGCAGGGTATTTTGTAGGAGTGAGGGCGAGTCTGGAATCGTGATGCAGGAAATAACATGGGAACGGATGGCCATTGGACTGCAATTCCCTCAAAGTGCAATGGCAGCACAACCAACCATAGTTTCTCTTGGATAATTGGAAGTTTCTGCACAGAAGAGACAATGTTAGAAGAGGAACCAATAAATAGACTTTATGGTTTCAAACAAGAGTGTTGGACTAAATGACCTTTGAAAGGTCCCTTCCAACTCAAACAATTGTATGATTCTATGTTTAATGCCTAGAGATACTGTCTCTGCAGTGTCCAGAATACTTCTACAAAACAGATATAATCTCCTCCATGAGCTAAGTCTGTTTCAGAAATGTTAAATCTCTCTCCATTGTACAAGATCACGTGGGATCACAATGCCACAAACCGCTAGGAATTATGAAACTGATAAAAAGGTGTTTTTTTGGCGTAAGAAAATACATGATTACTGCTTGGAATGCATTGTGACAATGTATAACTTAGGGCTTAAAACATACAGATCAGGTCACCCTTTTATGGAGATAATAGAAATATCAACAAATGTAGTAGAGGATAAAACTCACTATTTCTGAAGAGAAACAGATCAGTAACACTTTAGAACAAAAATACTGTTACTTAATGCTGGTACACAGAACTAAACTTCACAGGGAATGCTTTAGTCCTAATTGCATGTACAAGCTTTCTCACTTCTTTGCATGGATCAGCTTTGGTCAGACACAGGACAGCAGATAAGGTGAATTTAATGTCTGATTTAAGTGAGTTATTCCTCTTTTATAACTGCAGTTTATTTTACAAATTATATAGTGTTCGGACCTCCTAAAGTGAGACTTGAGTCCTTAAAACTGATTTGTTCCTCAAGAGAGACTTCAAACCCTCTGTTCCAGTTATTTATAACAACCATTATAAGTCATTTTAATTGACTGAAGTTCTTTATTCCCACAGGAGGGACTGAAAGTGTGCCTGTGAGTACCCCCGCAACACAGATTTCCCAGGTAAAGATGAGCAAAGTGCCCTAAATAACTCCATGAGTTTAAAGAGTTACTAGTATATAGACAGTAGTTAAAAAGCTGAAATGAGTGGAAGCAAAAATGTAGGCACTTATGAGGAACATGGCAAGCCACATGTGCACACTGCATGAATAAATATCATACATATCACATCTTGGGCCTCATCTTAAAAGACTCTTCAGTAAAATTTCTCTGCTCACAACCAGTTGTATTTAGACAGGTAATTTGTAAGCTCAGCTAATTAACCAACTGGCATCATTAGCACCAATTAGAGAATGCCAATTCACTGGGCTGGAGGGAGATTCCATGGCTGAGCTTTGATGAGCTTTCAGCAAACCTGATGAACTGCCCCAGGAGCAAGGATCTGTTGACTGACATGGGGCAGAGGTGTCTTCTGCAGCAGGGGCCCAAGTCTTCTGTGGAGGTTTGGGTTATCCTGGCAGCCTCACAGCTCCTCAGACCATGGGGTGCTCTTGCCTGATAATCCAGTCCAGCCAGAGTGTTGAGTCTTTCTGCATGTCTTTGTCTGGCTTCCCAGCTAGGAGCTTGGAAACCCTGTCTTGGAGCCCATGTAGGCTTCTGGTGACCAGGTCCTCCAGAGCTCATGGCCACTCTTCAGTTGGCATTCAGTTGGCTGCAATTAGGCACCACAGATGCAATAAGGTTGTCTATATCACAGTCCAAGGAGTATCTGTGAGATTGAATTGCAGTTTCAGTGTTTCCACAGTGGTGTTTCCGACACATTTCCAGTCTGCAGGAAATGTAAGAGAGTTTTAAGCACTTTAATCCCTCATCTGATTCAATATGAAACCATAATCTGAAGGAGGAAACGTATCTCTGAACTGGAAATCCAGATTATTTGAGGCCTCTCTTGTCACCATTGCAACACTAATATGTGTAATTCTTGTAATTGCACCATGGCAAGTGGAGAAGACACGCTTTCCACAAATCAGCACTCTTTTCCCATCCAGACAGCGCCAAGCAGAAGCTGTGACTGGGCTGCTGAAGGGCCCAGCCCATGCATGTGGGACAGTGTGCTGGAAACATCATGCACTCACGTTGATTTCCAGCTGACATGTGGGTACCCTGATGAATCCTTAAAATAAAAGTTACCAGCTTCAGCAAAGGTCCAAAGAACAACGCAGTTACCAGAAGGGACTGCACAGATATGGAACAAGGGCTGATAAGTGCTTGCAGCCCCTTTGAAGCACCTTCATCATTCTGTTCTGTCCTTACCCTGCTGCTCTGCCTGTATTCCTACCATCCTTGCCTAGGAGTATAAATACTGGATATACTCCTAGGGTCAGGTTCGTTACCACTGTAAATCACTGCAGCTCTGCTGCTTTTCTGCTGTGAGGCATTGCAAGCCTTCCTAATGCTCGGCTGTAGAAGTGTTGCCTTTAAAAACAGGAATAAGTAGTTTTTCTAGAAATTGGTTGTTCCCTGGTAAAAGCATGCAATTCAGAAAAATCAAATCTAGGATTTGATTGGACTTGTGCCAGATTAGTTTCAAGCAGTGACCTCAGGCAGCCCTTTTTTGAGTGACATAATATTTATTTACTTCTTCAGATCAGCCCCAGAAGATGTGCAAAGGGATGGACAGTAGACAAGCTGGGGGAAGTAACACAGAGTGCTCCTACATGGCCATAGAAGGTTTTGCTCTTTTCAAGGATGTATTTATAACAGCAGAATTATTCCTGTGCACTATTTTATCATGAGTCTATTTTCTACTGGTTTTGTCAGGTTTCAGCTCAAGGTTCCTGACAGCAGGCCCCTTTTCTAGTTTAAGGACCTTAGGCAGTTGCCAAGGTTGGCAGATGCAAATAGTCATCCCTCCAGAAAAAGAGCCTTGGACAGTCTGGCCAGTGCTGGGGGAGATCTGTGAGGACACAGCTACTCATGGGAAGCAAGGATTCCCTCTCATCCTCTGAGGGGCAGCCAGAGCAGTGGAGCCAGCTCCCCAAGGCTCTGCTGCCTCCTTTCCAACCCAGACCTTCCAGAAGCCATCCCTGGGCTGCCTCAAAGTCTGAACAAAGCTTTAGGCTGCAAGGACAGTCACTTTTGCAAATGTCTCAAATTGTTGGCACTCACCAAGAGAGAAGGCAGAGGCTCTGCAGTTTTGCTGCCTCTGGTCCTGGTATCAGCAACAGTCTTGCCCATCCTTTGTGACCTGTGCAGCAGATGAGATAAAAGTAGAGGCTCAGCAAAGGAGATTTCACGACCATTTTATATTGTATATGTTATAATGCCTCACTGCATTGCTTTGTCAGGTTTAAGGGCCACACTCCAAAGGCAGGTGGGTGCTGAAATATGTATCTGGTACGAAATTATTTAGATGCCTAAATGATTTTTTAAACAATTCTTGGACAAGTTCTAAGGACTCCCTATGCAGATTCAATTATTCTCTAGACATTAATTAGTTCAACCTAAGGTATGTTCTGTAAATTTCACCAATTACATGTTAAGGTGGGTATTTATTGCCATGAATAGGTGAGCTAGGGCAAGACATTACAGTTAAACTGTTACTGTATTATGAAATCTGTCCTTTTACCTTGACACATTAGAAACAAAGAATTGTCTTTACTTTCCAGAGGGTCACAAAGCTTGAAATATTTCTCTAATCCTGTAGGCATGTCTTGGGCAAGACATAAGCACAAGCTGATACTTCAACAGCTTCCATCTGTTGTTAAAAGCTTATGGGATTCTACGACTTGTTTTTAGAAATGAGCTCAAACAAAAATCCACAGCTACACCATGCTTGGCAAGATTTCAAAGATAAGATGCTGTTCCTGCACCCCTCCACTTCCTTTTGGGTCAACCCTGCATCCAATGCCACAAGACTGTACATATTTCCTTTCTATGCTCTGAGCAGGAAGTTCTCACTTGATGTTCAGTTGTACAAGTCCTGTGGCTGATTGGTGTTGCTGGCTGCATTCATCCATCAAGTGGCAACTAAAGGATGCATGTCAATGTCTGAAATAGCCATTGTAAACTGCATGGGGCTGAGGAAGGATATATCAGGCAGGACAGACCCAGACTGGGGTCTGGAGCACTAAGACACACAAAGAAACAAAGCTAGCACTGTGACTGCAAAAGCAGAGATTGGCTAACAGTGATTCCCAAAGTGACCAGTGACTATAGATGCAGAGGATATTTTGTCTAGCCTGTAGTCCAGTCTTTCTTCTTGTTAGCTGAACTCCACTTTCACAGAGCACAGGGACACCGAAGTCTCTGCAGTGGTTGATTTTTGCTAAATTTTTCTGAATCCCATCCCTATACCCTCACAAAGGATCTGTCTAGTTTACCTCTTTTCTGTCTCTTTTACCTCCTTTCTGGAAGCATCTGAGGAGATGGCAAGGCTTGTGGGCAGAAACATTTCATTTTGGGCTTATTCTCCTCAGGCATTTTTGTCTCCAGGGCCAGCTCCAGGACTGCTCCACTGTTAGCAAGACCTGAGCTGTGATATCTCCATCCTGAAGCAGATCAGTAAAATGAATAGCAAGGGATAGAATGGAATAGCATATTTCAGTTGGAAGGAGCAGATCTGACGAGTCACCCCTTTTCACTAAGAGGACAGTGTGTGATGCCCATCTCTCAGGCAGGCAAGGCAAGTACACTGTGCCTTGGCCATTTCAGCTCAGGGTAGAAGTGTGTCAAGCACCTGTGAGCAGGGCTGAGAATATTAACATTTTGCACAGTTGCAGTACTTTTGAACTGCCCCCCCTGCTTCTCCAGGCAAGCACATTAGGATGTGTGATGATGCCATGACTGTCTGAGGTATTAGAAGCAGTATGGTCACTGCCTGTCCTAGCAGCTATGGCACCAAGCAACCCCTTTAATGCTTCAGACTACACTCACAGGTCACAGGGTGACACTGTGGCCAGGAAGGGTTGGGGAAAGGGTTGAACCAAGGGGCTGGAGCTCCAGCTGGCTTGGGGAGTCAGGGTTGTCAGCTTGAGGAGGAAAGATGTTCTTATCCTCTTGCTCCCCTTTGCCTTCTCCCAGTTTCTGTCAGTCTTGCTCTTCCTACTCAGGCAGCTCTGGAAACTTGTGTTCAGCCAGATCAGACTGGGGACTGTGGGGTAAGTGCTGGGGTAGGAGTGGGGCTGTCACGTGGGGATGTCAGGTAGACATCCTCTGTAAAGACACTGCTAGTCTTGATCAGAGGAGGATGGTGCATGCCATTGCCCCAAGGTATCGGAAGCCATCTCTGCTCCGTTTACAGGACTCAAGCGCCTGATTTCCCCGGGGTGGCTGTCCGCTTACCACCAGTGCTCCAGTTTTGGACTCAGTTTATAACCAGATGTTAGGCCGAATTTCTGTTGTAAAGGTAAAAACTACTGGTACCAAAGTGCCTTGGGCCGCGACCTCGCTGTGGGCTTTGTGCAGGCAGAACAAGCGCCTCACTCACAGCAGCGGGGGGCAGAGTTCAGGGTCACTAACCTGAGCTGCTCCCACAGAGGGTATCCCTGCTTAGCCCTCTGCAAGCCACCTTCCTCCCCTCACTGCCCACTCCACACCTGCCTTGTCTGCTTGCTACCCCAGCTTGGCTTGTCCCGTTCCATCTCCAGCTTCACCTGGCTATCAACTGGCTGCCTCCAGCTTAAGTGGTGAGCTCTTCCAGCAGTGCTAGGATCTCTAGGTACAAAAAACAGGGAGAGTGGGCACAATGTCACTATATACCAGGGGAAAAGTTCCCATTTCCTCCCCAGCATGAATTACGTCCTTCTATGGAAAGGGCCTGCTGACCAAGGACAGAGCTTCTCCACAGTCCTTGGAGAGCGAGGGGTTAGACCTGTCTGGGGAGAGTACCAGCACCGTGAGCATGTGGGGGAGGACTTGCTCAAAAATGGACACATTCCTGACTTCTCATCTGCTTTGGAGACTAATAATCTGGCTGCTATTATTGCAAACCTTCTTGGCATATTTCAGGCTGTCCTCTCCTTCTAAAGGTTGACAGGCTGCAAACTGCCAGGAGGACTGAAAAAACTCCAAGTCTAAAAATGGGGCACATTGATTGCCCAAGACAAACACCTCCTACTCTGTACCGAGGCTGTAGCATGGACCAAACCTCCCCCCATGTCTCCCAGCCATGACAGCAGGAGGAGAAACAGGACAGCACCTTACAGGATGGGTTACACCCAGCCTCCATGCCACTCTGAACGATGGGTGACCCCTGGGGACACAACCACCTGTGGAAAAGGACTGAACCCACCGTGTCTGTGGTTGCTCTAGTTGCAGGCATTAGCCTCTGAGTTGAAGGCGGGTTTCACAGAAGCAATGCAGGAGCTATCACGAATCCAGCATGGCGAGTATGCCCTGGAAGAGAAGGTCAAGAGCTGCCGCTGTGCCATGGAAGAGAAAGTGGCTGAGATGAAGAATTCCCTCAACACATTCAAGGTAGGAGAGTGACCTGTGGGGAGGTTGCCTATGTGTCGCATTAGCCTGTGTGCCACAGGGAGGCATTCCCCCACCCTTATCTATATTTCCTGCTTGCAAAGGAAATGACCAGGCAATTCTTTTGGATGTAGCTGGGGTACTTCCTTTGGCTTTGGGTCTTCCCTGACTGCTCCAACATAAAGGTAACCCATACTCTGGCCTGGTTAGCCTTCTTGATTGGCCATAAGGCACTACTGTGAGTTACCTGGGCATGAGCAATCCTTGCTCTGAGCTGCACATGCAACAGGCATATTGGCCTGTCCACAGGCTGCCACTGGGCCACTGTCCTCTACATGGGTCAGGTCTTCAGGAACCAAAGCCACTGGGGAACACTGAATTAACACAAAACCCTAAAGCCTTTTGAAGTTGCACTCCCACATGGCTGGGAGGAAGTGTTCCCTGGTTTGATCTGGCCCAAGAGGATAAAGACAAAAAGGAGGTTTAATCTTAACGTTAGGAAGCGGTTTCTCACAGAGAGAGTAATTGCATATTGGAATGGGCTGCCCAGGGAGGTGGTGGAGTCGCCATCCCTGGAGGTGTTTAAGAGAAGACTGGACGAGGAGCTTAGTGACATGGTCTAGCTGGGGGGTGTAGGGCTGGATGACCCTGGGCCCCTTCCGGCTCGGAGTGGCCTGCTAGACTGTGAGGGATCTAGGTTGGTGTTACGCTCTGGGATGTGCTCTCAGTCTCTGTACGGGTGTTAGATGGTGAGTTGGACTAGATGACCCTTGTGGGTCCCTTCCAACTCATAATATTCTGTGATTCTGTGACTGGAGAGAGCCTAGCAAGAAGGCTTGATGTACTCTTTAAACCAGCAAGCGTCTCCATGCAGAAACTGGATGACTGCCTGTGAGGAGGCAGGCAGAGGAACTCTTATTGTTTTTATTGCAAATTTTCCCCATGGGATTTTGCTGAGTCAATAATTAAAAAGAGGGTTGCTTACTGGAAAAGCCCATTATTAACCCTGTGGCAGGGAGACAAAGGGAGCCACGTGAGCAAGGGAGACAAGAAGAAGTGTAAAGGCACATGGGAGAGATCTCAGAGCAACCAGAGGCAGGGTTATCCAGGACATTGTTATAATGGAAAAGGGGATTTAAAATCCAGATACAAAGAATTAGGCAATTAACAGGAGGGGCAAAGGCTGCTCTCTCCCTCTGTCTCATGCTCATGTTGACTATTCAAATACTGAGCTTCCAGTTAAGCCACCCCCTCGCCTGGGGAAAATACTCTGGTTTACAAGAAACTCTTCAGTCTCTCTCCTCCATCCTGCTGCTCACATTCATGACCCCTGCAGAAACTTCATGCATTAGAGCTCTAGATCCAAGTAAGGCTCGGATGAAATTGCCTGTGGGAGGACATGGTGACAGAGGTTACAGAGGGCCTCATTTCCTTAGGAAACCAGGCTAAAAAGGCAGATCCAAGGCCCGACTGGCGAAAGCTTACACATGTGGATGCTCACACTGGGATCTGAACCAAGTGCAACATGCGAATACACATGCTGGAAAACTGCAGAGGGAAGTGTTTTTCTTAACGTCCACCTCCAAATGTCATTAAAGGCAGGAGTCCTCCCCGTGCTTTCAACTGGTGGTGGAAGGGGGCCTAAGTGTCCATCTCCCACCAGTGCCTTAATCATGTGACATCATGCTGGCTTGGGTGAGTTGCCTGTAAAATTAAGGATTGCCATGTTGTGCCATTTTGAGCATGGCATGTGTTACACACACTGGACTTGCAAAGGAAGACTGTGTAATCACAGAGCCACTCTCCACAACACCTTGAAACATGGTTAGTGCACACCAGGCAGCATTGAAAGCTGTGCTACATATGGCTGGGAATGCTGTGCTTTTGCCTGTTTCTCAGGAGGAGCTCAGCGATGCAAAGTCAATGATTGAAGAAATTAGTGCCAAGCAGGAGGAAATGCAACAGAAAATTGAGCAGCTGCAGCAAGAGAAGCGGCGGGAATCACGGAAAATGAAAGCTAAGTAAGAGCCCAAAGCCCAGGGTTCTGAAAATGCTGATTAGCAGTGGTGTCCATTATGTTTGTTGCTGTATGGCTTAAGTTCTTACTCTTTTCCTGGCTTGTCATGTGTATCAACCCTGATTATGAACAGAAATGCTAGCTTGCAGTTCACCCCAGGTTTTTAGACACATACCCCCCAGAGCAAACATGGCACTGTGATTCCAACAGCAAAATAGCCCCCAGCAGCTCTCAGGGAAACCAAGGTCTTGTGAAAGACATAGACTTGATAAAGACATGTAAAGGCAAGAATACTGTTGAAAGTCAGAAGCCCCCACCATCAGAAGGTATTACTAAGGCACCTTCATCCAGACTACAGTTTCCCCTTCCAAGCCTGCTGGACTCAGCTAGCTCCTGATGGTGCCGTCATGCTCTGCTTTTCCATAACCAGCCTTTTCTCCTCTGAGCAGAGTCACACAGGAGCATATTTGCACACTGCTGGGCCACACTGTTGCTGTGATGAAGCAGCAATCCTTCAGCTTGGCCCTAATTAGCCTCCCTCTGAAAACAGTTTTGATCATGAGTCTATATATATGCTTTGATGCGAATACTTTGCAAATCTAGGCTAGCCCCTTAGCTAATTAAGCTATTTAATTAGATGAAATATATGTTCTGTGAAAGAATAGGTCTGAAATAACCTTCTCCTATAGCCACTGGAAGTTATTTCCAGAACTTTGTTCATGAACTGCCAATTCCATTAAAGCCAACTCTTTTCCTGGTCTCCGCTAGAGCTGTCCTACTTCTGACTCTGCTTGTACTTACACTAATGTTTGCCACAGCTGCAGCATTCATACTTTCCAACTGTCTTGTTCTTTCTGTTTGTACAGAAGAGCACAGAAGGATGATCATGGATCACAGACAGTACCAACACCTCTCCAGGGAAGCCCATTTCGATCCATTAACCTCCCAGAACCTGTGCTGATTAATGAAGATTTTACAAGTCTTTTACACAATGTGACTTATGAAAAAGGTAAGAAATAGAATGGGCAAATGCAATGGCTTCCTCAGGGAAAAAAAACCTCCGAAAAAGGTCACTAAGGTAAGAGGGCAGCAAGTACTCCTCAGGTGCCAGCAGCACAGAAAGGGAAACAGGGTTCTCCCCTCAGCAGCACTGCTCTTGGGTCCATGCACACACCTCAGCCCACTGTCTCAGGGCAGGAGCCTTGGTGCTGGCCTGGATTCATGAGATGTTGGTTTGTGAGCACTGTCTCAAAAGCCATTGCTTGCCTCCTCCATAGAAGGGATGCAAGCTGGATTTTTGTTCCTGTAGTGCTAGTAGCACAGACACAGAACCAAACAGGGGCCTCTGATAAAAATCCTACAGTCCCTGGATTTGTTTCCTGTTAGGGAGTAGAGCACAGCAAGCAGGACCACAGGGCTGATGGAGAACACCTGATGTCACTGAGGAACCATACCAGTTGATTAGGGGAGCTGGTCCATATACACTCTAGGCTCCAGGCGTCACTGCTCCTGGCATTATGCAGTGCCCAGAGAATCACAGGCCCTTGTTACCTGCAGAAGCTGTTGACCCAGGGTTACACCCTGATGAGAAAAACACTGCCAAACACCTGAAGATTGGAAACAAAGAAAAGGTGATGAACCAGAGCTTTTCATTCTGTAATTAAGTTCGGGGTCTAAGCTGATCTATCACTCTTGCTCAGATAGGAAGATAAGAAAACCATATACAATTAAAATGTAAGAAAAGATAGATTACATGAAAACCATATGCTGCTTTCTACTCTGTTTTGCTCAGAACCTGCCAGTCATGGCCCTCCTCTGACCAACACTCTGAGATGGCATGTTAGCCCTCTCTCTCACATCCTTCTTGCACAGCCACCTCTCTCACCAACCTCTCCCACTGCCCCTTTCTTTCCAGTCTCATCCCTCTGCTCTTCAGTAAGTTCCTTTCCACTCAAAATGGTACCCATGTGTCTGTGTCCTCCATCCTCTTGTTCTGTCTGCCCAACATGCACCTAATGTGCCAGAACAAGCCAAGACTTCTCACCTTTCCTCTGCAGTCCTACAGCACCGAGCACCACAGGGACCCCCATGTGAGCCACCGGCAACTGCTACTGTTTCAGTAGCAACAAAAGCTACAACAGGAAAGATCCCCCTTAGTGGAGTCTAACAGTGGTTAGCAAAACTGTGAAAGATTGGAGGGCTTGGCAGGAGGAAGCCTGCTCTACAGCTGTGTTCTCTTGTTAAATTTATTTCCGTTTCTTCTTCAACAGTGTCTGACACCAGGATCATGCCAATGGGAGAAGGAGGCGTGAAAGTCATAGCAGGTCCAGGTACAAAAATATTGAAGTGTCAAAACCAGCAGGACAATGATTCAATTAGAGTCCTCGCTTTGCTGCACTGAAGAAATGCTTTCAGTGAACACATTTCATAGAGATATCTTTCACTCTGCCACATACCTCCATTTTCATACTTGCAGTTGAGATATGAGGGCAAACCTATGTCTCTGAAGTGTCCAATACCTGACAGTCAATGCCAAGGATTCATATTTGTCAGGGAAAACCTTTCTGCTATTGTTTTATCAGATTCTTTGCAGAAAGGAAGAATTGAGGCTTACTGATGTGACAAAGAATTTATTTACCAGCCAGCTTCCTGATTCCTTGTAGACACATCTGAATAGTAGCAGAGGAGTTCTCCTGACTAAAATAAAAATTGGTCAGAAGTAAGAGAAGTGGACACTATGGATCCTGGCCAGCCAAAGGACACATGAGAACAACCATTAGATGTTTGCACTGTGCACTAGCAGAACTCACTGTCCTGGATGCCTCCTTTTCTTTAATCTATTTGGAAAAATAAAAAGAGAACAAAAGCTAAGGAAAATGGTTCATTGCAACCCAAATTCAAAGTACAGTATTTACATTAGAGCAATTTCAACCTAATGGTTCTAATGGACCTAGACCCTTCCCTCCCTTCTCTGTGATTCAGTAACCTCACACTATCAGTCCTGCTGCTGTTGTGTACCTACACCACAGTAACAAAAATATTAAGAGCTATGACAGTTTACATATATTGAGAATGGCATTTAAATCCAAATTATAACAATACCTCCTACAATACCTGCCAGTAAGTGTCATATTATCAAGTCCTGAAGTGTAACAAGATTGTGTAAAGCAACCATATGTGGAATATATGTGGGGGTTTTTTTCCCCTAACATATCTCTAATCTTGGATATTATTTCACTTGAAAATAAATGCTGGAAGCATTTATTTAGCAGTATTAACCTGTAGGTTAGTACTCAAAGTGCACTAGTGCACTTTGGCGCTAGTGGCCAAAGTGCCACCAACAGCATTTCCTTTATAAATTAATGCTACAGGGCCACAGCCCTTGTGAAGCACAAAGGATTGTTTGAAAGTCTCCTTCCAGTGCTTCAGCTGGGTGAGAATACAGGTTAGCTGCCCGCTGTAGCATAATCTGTCAATTGACATGTCAAGGTCCATACACCTGTTTGTTATTGCAGGAGCAGCCATAGAGACAGATGACAGCCTCAAGCCTCCTTTGGCAACAGAGGGCCAGTCAAAACTGCATCTGCCATCAACAGTATGGAAGCAGCCCAAGGACACCAAGGACTGGGGAGATGAGTATATTTCCAAAGAGCAACCGGAGAGAGGGAAAGACATGGGCCAAAGCAGATACAGCTCAGCAGACAACATAATATGTGAACCCTCTTTGGCTGGTAAGGAGTAGAAAACTCTGGCTAGAGGGGCTCAAAGCTGTATCCATTTCTGATCTGAGCTGGTTGGTAATCAGCATCCATGGAGGGAGACACACAGGCCAGTTTCTCCTGCTGGGAGGAAGTGTCTCAGAGCCTCACACTCCTCACACTCTGGCCTTTGAATTTGTTGGTCTCTATGACTGACAGAATCATTCCATACCCAGGACAGCCATTCTCTTTTCCAAGACCTAGTGCACTGATGGGACTGTGGCAGTGTAGTTGCTTAAGCGGGTGAAAAATACAACTTCTCATTCTGCAGGAAATTGGATGGGAAACTCTGATATGAGGTGATTGCTTGTTTGTTATTCTTAGAAAAAAATGGCATTCATTGGGGAAACCACATTGGCTTTGAAGCTTTTCTAGCAAACTGTGGCTCTAGTCATGTCTGGGGCATCCTGTAGCATCAAGCTAAAATTTTACATTTTGGGGAAAGAAGACACACAAAGACAAGACATTTAAACAATTTCTCCTTTCATGATCCAACATCAATTCACCCATCTAACATGAAGCTGTCCTTGAGGTCAGTATTTCCTTATTTTTAAACTTAACCATTATCTTCTGGAAGCCAAAAGGCAGAACATCGCTTTGGAGCTGCTGGAATCAGAAAGGAAGTATGTCATCAACCTTTCCCTAATCCTGAAGATCAAGGCCACATTGCAAGGGCCAGATGTGAAAAGAAGCACCAAAGAGAGAAGGTATTGATTTAGTGTGCTCTCTCTCTTTTGGGGTTTTATTCAGTCAATATTCTTTCTGCATCATCCTCTCACATATTTTTCTTTCACCCACACAGAAATCTTTGAACCTTTAGTTTATTTCTAGCTGAAAATTGGAGGCACTGCAAGGTGTTTGCAGCAATTAAAGATTTTCCTGCCTGTCTTTGCATTTTGCGCACCATCTTCATTCTCATTCTGGATGAAACCAGCATGAAATGAGGAGCTTAGTGACATGGTCTAGCTGGGGGGTGTAGGGCTGGATGATCCTGGGCCCCTTCCAGCTCGGAGTGGCCTGCTAGACTGTGAGGGAACTAGGTTTGTGTTACTGCTCTGGGATGTGCTTTCGGTCTCTGTACGGGTGTTAGATGGTGAGTTGGACTAGATGATCCTTGTGGGTCCCTTCCAACTCATAATATTCTGTGATTCTGTGATTCTGTGAAATGGCAGAAAGGCAGTAGCACATTTTAACCAGGTCTGCATTAATGGGTTGTCTTGTTAAAGGACTTGACAAGTGAGACAACACACAAAGCTGAGGGGCTGACCTCCAAGCTCTCAATGGGATGGCTCAGAACCTTGGTCTTGCTTCATTAGCCACAGCAGTATGGCCTTGGACTTTTTAGTTCTGCAAATTCTAGTCAGCTACAGAATGCACTAGAAAGTCAGTTTAAGAAGCATTCAAAACACTGTATTAATAGCTAACTGGAAAGGGTACTTGCATGTACATAGCAGTCAAAACAGGACTTCCTGATGCAGCCAGGTCTCCAACAAAAGTAGGTAATAATACCTGTGCTATAGTAGCCGTAACACTTGTAGTTAATAATACATGTTCAAGACCATACAGGAATGGTTCACTTTAGCAGTACTTATTAGGGCTGAGTTTTTGCTCTGTGTAACCAGTCTGATATTGTCTCCCTTCAGTTTTTTCCCCAACTCTTTGCGGTTCCTGGTCCAGCAGCACGTCGATTTACTTCATGCTCTACAGGAGCGAGTCCTGAGCTGGCCACGACAAGGGATCCTAGGAGACATCTTCCTGAAGTTAACAAATGATGAGGTATGTTAAGGACCATTCTGGACCCTGTGCTGTGAAGCTGTGGTTAGGGCAAGGCCTTTCAGCTCAAAGCTTCATTTGAGCAGAGTCCAGGGGCATGGTAGCCCCTTTGTTGTAGTATTTGATTGTTCAGGGAGCCCACTTGCCAGACCCACTTGTGAGCCTGATAGCACAGCTCTACAATTAGTGCTGGAGCCACACATGAGCCTCGACAGCTTTAATATCTGTATTCCCAGTAAGGGTGTGAAAAGAGTGTTTCTGGTGCTCCCCTTCCCCAATACACTTTGCTCAGAGTTATGACAAGCAGCTAGGCAGGCTTCTTTACCTTTATGATTTGTTGCACCTGCTTCTGGGAGTGAAGGTTTGCTCTGGTGAGCAATTGGACCTCTCACAGAATCACAGAATTAGTAAGGTTGGAAAAGACCATAGAGATCATCGAGTCCAACCTATCACCTGTTACCTAACCTGTTGTCATCCTGCTACCAACCCACCATCCTACCTATAACACACTATCCTATTATCTAGGTCATGCTGCTAAGTACAGCATCCAAACTGTTCTTAAACACATCTAGGGACAGTGACTCCACCACCTCCTTGGGCAGCCCATTCCACTGAGAGATCACCCTCTCCATGAAAAAGTTTCTCCTAATGTCAAGTCTAAATCTCCCCTGACACTTAAGACTCCTGCAAGGATGTGTAAAAACTCATCTGATGCTTTATACATTTTAGGAGGCTTACATAAGAAAAGCTTCTTGCTGCTCAGCCTCTCTACTCCTCCCCACCTGCTGTAAGGCTTTACACACTGTGCTCAACAGTTGAACACATTTTATAAAACAGCCTTTCTTGAGAAGTTCGAAGCCCGGGAAGAGTCACACAGCTAACAGCTCTGCTGCACTGATGACCTTCCAGGAGTGATGGTGTGAAATCATCAGTTTCTCATTCTAGCTGGCTCTATGACCTAAAATCTCTCTTAAGTTTCTTTGTTCTTTTCTCTTTTGTAAGAATAATTTTCTGGACTACTATGTTGCTTACCTGAGGGACCTGCCAGAATGCATCTCTCTGATCCACGTGGTGATCCTGAAAGAGGTAAACTGCCTGCTTCACAGGCACGTAATGGCAACATCCAAGCCTGAATCTCTTCCTGTTATGCCGGCCTACAATAGGATTCTTCTGCCAGTCCACTTGTCTTGTTGCCAAATGCCAGTTTCCTGAATGTTGGCATGGCTGACACACACCTACAAAAGGCAGCTTTAATATGTTCATAACTATGTGCAACTTAAGCTATTTTTCTGCTGAGACATGAAACAATGTCTCAGATTAAACCTCCCAAAAGCTTGCCTATGCATATGCTACCCAGACCTTTTCCAGACAAACAGTCTCCTGGAAAATGGCGGACTCATCCAAAGACAGATCAAGAGTGAGGCTATGAGCGCTTTATAGAGAAAAGAGTCTTCACTGTTCAGCTTGTGGTGTTTGGTCTCACATACTTGATCCTTGGTTTAAACCAGGGAAGTTAAATATGAAGGCAGTTTTAAAGTGTAATATTCAAACCACACGAGCTTGCTTCCAAGGCATTTTAATTTAGAATTCAATCTCATCTTGTTCAATTCATTTGGGCCTCAACTAAGAACTTCATTCTGAACAACAGTGGTATACCTGGGGTTTCACCAAAACTTAACCAGTGCACTTTAAACATACACCTCTACTTCATTAGGCTGAGTGTCCCTCATAGATAATCTCCAACCTAAACAATTTCATCCTCATACTTCTGGTGGAAGGAGTTGCAAATGTCCCTTCCAGAAGCAAGATGAAGTGTGCTCATCTTGCTCCTGTGCAATTGTTATAACTACTTGTAGCATAACTACCCGTTAAACCACAGAACCATTTGGAAACAGGCATGTTTTGTGGGTGGGAAAGGCTCTTAAGTTGCTTTCTCTATTTCAGGTAGAAGAAGAAATCAAGTCTGACCTCTACATTCTTTTCTTCCATATAGTCCAGCGAATCCCTGAATACCTCATTCATCTACAGGTAGGGCTCCAGGATGGAAACTGTTGTGTTGAACTTTTATCACCGCAAGTGACTTTTAAGTCAGAGCTGGTATTTAGGCCTGTGCCGGTACAGGGCTTGTGGGAAACCCGGTGGGCTCTGTGAAACAAAACTTTGAAAGGGGAAGCCAGCTAACAGTAGCTTAATTTTTATAATTTTCACCTGAAGCTCACTTATATTTGCCAGTTTCTCCGCTTAACCTGGCAGAACCAGCTTTTGTCCCCTGTGAAGGCAAAAGCTCTGCTGCCTGCTGCTCTGGGACAATGGGAGGACAGAGATGGGACAGACACATCTCCTGTGAGCTCCAATGTAACTCCTGTAACAAAGCTTGCTCTTTGCTGAGTGCTCCACATGCCTGTTAGCTGAGGGACTGAAAGGGCTCCTAGGGCCCAACAACCTTTCCTACTGAGACATGGTTGATAAAAAGAATTCTGGTTCACAGAAGGGTTATCTGAATTGTACTGAAACATGTCAGAAATCCCATTATGTAGAGAAAACAAACCTTATAAAACCAAGATAAACTCAACCTGTGCAGCACTCACACATCCCATGGTTACATATACAGTGGTTACTTGTGCATCTACACTGGACTAATAGGAAGCAGGCTCCATCCAAGTCCCTCAGCAAGCTGCCTAGAGAAGCTCCCACAGGGCAGTGCCATGGGCGCTCACTCCAGAGGACTAATCCATGGCTGCAATAGCACCTTCTGCCAGAAAGGGTTAGGACACCCTCCAAACAGCCTGCTCTCCTCTGTGCCTCAGAATGTCCTGAAGTTCACGGAGCAAGAGCATCCTGACTATTACCTGCTGCTGGTGTGTGTGCAGCGCCTCCGGGTTTTCATCTCACACTATAGTCTCCTCTTCCAATGCAATGAAGACCTGCTGATACAGAAGAGGAAAAAGCTGAAGAAGTAAGCACAACATCAGCTTATACTCTGTCACCAGGGAAGGGAGGTATGGGACAACCCTGGCAACAGGGGCTTTAGTTCCAGGCAAGATCAACAGGCGCGTTGTTCTGTTGAAATAAAATAAAGCCCTTTGCATATGAATGCTCGAGAAGGACCACTACTGGCATTTGCCCTCCAAGCTGATTGGGGATGGGCCCTTCCATCTAACTCTGAGAAAGAAACAAAAATCTCTTCTAAATCCCCTTCAACACAGCAGCCATATGTTTTATGGGATCAGTTGATTCCTTAAGCTGATAGCAAAGTCACTCTCCAGAGAGAAAACACACGGGGGATTTAGCTGCTTTGGCAGCTCAAGACTCTGGTCAAGGCCAGGACCATTTCTCTCATGGGCTAAGACTCCAAAGGAATAGTGTTATCTTGTTTTACTGGGGGGAGGGGTGGGAGAAACAAAAGCCTCCCATAATCTGTTTGAGATGAAGTATGATAGAAATAACTCTTAATGTAGATTCTCAAGTTGTACTTCAGAATAATTCCTTAAAATCAACGCATTTTACTAAAATCAAAATCATTGCTCCTTGTGATTTACCTGGGGAGTAGGACAAGATCAAACTTCAAGGGAAGCTTCCAAATACAGAAGGTGATAAAGGGCTGGAGCAGACTGCTGGGGAGGGACTGCTATCAGGAGAGTCATTAAGAACAGGACAGAAAGCAAGAGGCCCTGCTGACTGGAACAGGCTAGGTAGAACAGCTTATTCCTTGGGGTGGAAAGAGGTGAATGGGAATATTAAGGTCCCTCCCAATCCTGTTTTCTGTGATTCTACATGCTCGTGCTCATTCCCTGCCTTATTTCTTAGCACGACGATGGATTTCTCCTCCCTCAGGTCATCCCTGGTGAAGCTGTACAAAGGTCTCACCTCTCAGTGTACAAGCCAGGAGGTTTCTCCAACACCCAGTGCAGCATCAATGCGGGACAGTGGGATCCACCCTGAAGAGACAATACAGTCATTCCCACCAGCACCTTCCTCTGGCACAACAACCCCGTAAGCCTGTTGTTCTAGTAGGTGGCTTTCAAAGTAGACTGGGAACTCTCCTCACCCATGCCATGCCACTGACACCAGGCAGTTACAGGCTGTCATTTTCAAAATTACTCCCTTCAAAATGATTCTATGTAGAGGCATGAAGGGCTGGCTCCTTCCTTCTACTCCCTAGCAGGTGTCTTACAAGCAGGAAATGTTGCAGACCTCTACCTAGAGCTGTCAATGTTCTTGATAGCTGCCCAACAGGGAGGATGTGATACCTGACCTGACACCACCTGACAGTGGTGTGCAGAGTAACACTCTGCATTATTCGCTGTCAGCATTACAAGAGCTAGGAAACATGACCAAGGCCTCAAAGTAAGAAAAAAATACTTTTCCACACAGCACATAATTGATTGATGGGACTGACTATCACAAGATACAAATACTAAATGGGTTCAAAAAGACACAAGACTAATTCAGGACAGACAGGGCTACTGATAGCACCTGGCAATCTTCACAGAATCACAAAATACTCTGGGTTGGAAGTGACCTACAAGGATCCTTCAGTCCAGCTCCACTGGCCCTGCACAGGACAGCCCCAAGAATCCCATTATGTGCCTGAGAGTATTGTCCAAATGTTCCGTGAAATCTGTCAAGCTTGGTGCTGTGACCATTCTCTGGGCAGCCTGTTCCAGTGCCCAACTTTAGGGGGAAGCCTGTCTGTTTGATATTGGTGAGACAAGGCTCTGTCCTTGAGAAGATATGGTAATTAAGATAAGAGATGCAATAAGGATAAGGGTATGCCTGAGATGCCTTAACACTTAGCTTTGTGAATTACAACAGAGATAAGAATGTGATGTACTTAATTGCTTTACTGTGTGTATTAACTTTTAATTTGTAATTATGGCACACAGCTTGCTTTGTCCAGAAGTTAATTAGCCAATAGAGTAGGAGAACAAACCTGTCCTATTATGACCAAAGACCTTAGGCCAAGTGTATTAGCAGCCGCCATAGCCCATATAAAAGGGCAGGTTACAATTTAATAAACTGTCTTAACTGGATTAAGCTGTGGAGTCTGTACCCACAATTGGCACACCCAACCACCCCCTGGGTGAAGAATCTTTTCCTAATATCCAACCTAAACCTCCCCTGACACAACTTCGGGCCGTTGCCTTGGGTCCTGTTAATGGTAACTTGAGAGAAGAGATCAGCGTCTGTCCCTCCTCTTCCTCTCATGAGGAAGTTGTAGACTGCCATGAGGTCTTCCCTCAGTCTCCTCTTCTCCAGGCTGATCAGACCAAGTGACTTCAGCTACTCCCTTTATGACTTCTTTTTGGGCCATTTCTAGTCTATTGATAGATGCCAACTGAAAGGATGATTAGAGAAACATGCTAGACTTGCCTTTTTTCTTATGACAACAATTTGTGGCTGTTCTGCTTCCTTATATCTAACTAACAAGATGCTAACTAACTTATATCTAACTAACAAGATACTAACAAGAAGAGTCCCCCTGAAGCAGCAGTGTTATTAGATCACTTCTTAGCCTCCTTCTCACCAGACTGACCAACCCAATGTCCCTCCTCTCACAGACATGATGCTCCAGGCCCTCATCTTGGTAGACTCAGTTGGCACTGACACATTTATCCCAAACTGAGGACTCAACATGGGTCCAGTTGGGGCCGCATCGGCATTGAACAAAAGGGGAGAAAATAACTCCCCAGGCACAGCTGGCCATGCAGATAACACAGTTCAGGCTGGGCTTGCCTTGTCTACCATGAGAGCACGCTGTCAGTTCATCTTTAGGCTGGCATTGGCTGTAACATTGGCTGTTCATACCAGGGCTGCTGCTCAACACAAATTTCCCAGTCCGGTTGGGTGCATGAGGTTATCTTCCCCAGATGCAGGGCTCTGCACATCTTGAACATCACAAGGTTTCTTTTTCCCCACTCCATTCATTATGTCCCCAGAAGATGGCCATGGGATTTTCCTAACTAGTGTTCTTTAGAGGCCGTGGAGGTCATACCCTGCACCTAATACCTCATCCAGTAGAGTACTTTGCTGATTTGTCTGGAACACAAGTAGCGTAGGAGACCTCCAAATATTCCTGACACAATTCTGAGGACAGATTCACCCTACCCAAGAGAGCGACCTTGTCCACTTGAAAAGATAACCAGACCACAGAAAAGTAAGGCACAACCCCTACATTACAGAAAGAGAAGGAAAGTAAAAATCCCAAACGCGGATGAACAGGAGAGAGATGAAGCAGTTGGCTTCTCATCTTAGTTTCTGTTCATTTCATGCTGTAGAGTACAAAAGTCAGCCAAAACCACTGGATAAACAGTTCTGTTTCTTCAAGTTTTCTCCAGACAATTTCTGCAAGTTACCTTTGGGCCATAAAAGCAACACAATAGGACTGGGGGAATGAAGGGGTGAGGGGGCTTGTCATGCTGTCTTCTGTCATCCTTCAGTATTCCACTTCCGTCTGTTTTTTTGTTTTGTTTTGTTTCTTATTTTTAAGGCATTTGATGCCCCAAATGAAGAAACCCCAGCCAACTGTGATGGAGAACATCCAAGCTATAAAGCCTTCTGACTGGGAAATGGAAAGCAGAAAACATGAGAGGCCAGAGAACATCCTTGCATCCTCTCAGCTGACAGAGCAGGAACTTAAGGCTTTGACAGCACCCTTACAATCCATCCCTGAAATGGAGTATGAAGCACCACCAGCTGATGCAGTGGGAAACACTGAGAGAGCCATCAGGACCTCTGTGGAGCTGCTGCAGGATGCAAGGAACTTTGCACCAAGCTATGAAGAGTTTGACTACCCTGGGGAGGTTTTCACCATGCCAGGCCCCTATGAAGATGATACCTTCCAAAACCTCGCTCTCTTTGAGAATTGCTCCCCAGCCTCTTCTGAGTCCAGCTTAGATATTTGCTTCCTTAGGCCTGTTAACTTCACCTCAGAACCAGAGAGGACAGACCATGCCTTACAGCCATTGCCTAAGAGCTGCACTCCTGTGAGCAGCAGTACTTACAAACGTGAGATGTTCCACAGCAAAGGCAAGCAGCTGAGCAGGTCTCTGAAGGAGCTGCCGAGGAGCGCTGAGGGTGTGAGCACCAGACTCTACAGCACACGGAGCAGCAGTGGAAGCCGTCTGCAGCAGAAGCAGGAGAGGAATGTTCAGCCTCACATGATATCAGCCTCATCTCGAAGCTCCCAAAGGAGCTACTTCCCCCCACAGAGAGGAGCGGGTGAAAAACCAAGCTTTTTGGAAGTAAGGAGGCTAAAATAAGAGGAGAAAAACAATGGCACATGGTGGTGCAGCAGCAGCAGCAGCAGGAGAAAGATCTAAGATACAGTTAGAGTAGAACATGCCAAAATAGCTTTCAAGTCCACACATTCAAAGTCCTCACCTGCATGTACATGCCCAAGGGAGGGACAAAACAACTCCTTTTCACACATATCTTCCCTGGAGAGAACCATGGGTTTGAGGTGCACAGCTGTCTGAGTGACAGCTAGAACACCCTTGAGACAAGGTAGCTTCTTGTGTGTCTCCACCTGTCACTGAGTTCGCCCCCCCAAGTGAATGTTCTTATCAGGTTACAAAGGATGCAGAAAGCCGTTCAAGATCAGTGCTATGAGTGGCACCCAGTTAAACAGGTGCCTTTCCACCCCACCTGCTGTAAGGAGTGCTGGGTAAGTCATGCTGGTGTAAACCAGCATGACTCAGCCAAGCTCAACCCATTTACACCAGCGAGGGTCTGGTCCACAGGTTTTGCATCACCTGTATTTGTTGCCTGGATTGTAGACCCATTTCAAAGTCCATGTGAGAACAGTCAGAGCCTAGCAACCGTCTCCCACAGATGGCAAATGGCAAGCAGCACTTTAACCCCCTCAGGGACACCAGGTCTTGCAGGAACAATGTTTCTGCAGTCTCCAATGACTGTTCAGTCAGTTTTGAGTTGTCACAGGCAAGGAAGTAGACGCCCTTTTATTCCCGGGGAAGAGGCCAAGGATGCTGTGAGATGCTTAGCTAGTTCTGTCAGTGTTGTGTGGAGAAACACACTCCTGTTAAAATGAGGCAAGAATTAGATGACACTGTAGGTGCAGGTGATAATGGGAGGTAGGTTCCAACAGCCTGATGGAAAAGGCAGCAAGGAAACATCAAAAGAAAAGAAAAAAACCCAAATCCTAATTGAGTAAAGGAGGTGGTGGATGGCTGAACAGGTGAGAAGAGGCAGAGGGAAAAGAGACACCATGACACAGGCCTCCTAGAAACAGGAGCCTATGAGCTCTTTAGCACTCACCTGCAGAGCTATGGCCCACAGCAGGGTGCAGATGTGGAGCTTGTCTGGAGCTGCAGGACATGTTGTCCCTCACAGAGCAAAGGAGGTCACTATGGCAGTGGTGGGCAGAACTGGAGAACAAAAAGGTCTTGTCCAGAGTCTTGCCAAGAGCAGCTTGGCACCCTCCTAAAAGAGGGAAAGATCTTTTAATGGCACATTTACCACAAGCCATGTGTGTTAATGAAGCCTTCTGCCCAACAGGTATAAAACCCTGAAGCAGCAGAGCTAGCAGAAGAGTCTTTCACATGGTATCACAGCTTAAGAAGCCTGAAGCTTCCCTGTCCTAGGGGAGAGAGGGTGGGAAGTTCTTCTGACTGCCCAGGCTGGCTTGTTCCATCACTGGCAAAAGGAGTTAATAAGTCTCTCCTAAACAAAAAGCTTACCAAGAAAGGCTCACGTTCTCTCTAACAATGCTTATCCTTCTACTCCTCTGTCACTGCCTCAGCCTTAGAGCCAGCACCAAGCTCCCTGCTGAGGTACCCGTGTTGCCGAGGCTCAAGTGACCTGTTGTTTCCCAGCCTTGCCAGCACCTCGTCACTCACCAGGTCCCTTCTAGCACAGAGAGAGAAAGAGAGAGAGAAGGGAACAAGAATGTGAGGTTGCAAATGCTGGTTAAATTGTCTTTTCCCTTTTAGGAGCTCCATGCAGAAGACAACACCAGGTTCTGCCAGAAGGATGACAATGAGCAAACATCCTTCAGCGACCACAACCCACGGCACGAGCCCAAGGGGGGTTTCCGGAGCTCCTTCCGCAAGCTCTTCAAAAAGAAATAAGCAGCCCCAAGAAAGGCAGGCCACAGCCTAAGCTTAACAGTGCTTCCCCAGGTCCCTGCAGGTGGAGACAGACAGCAAGGCCCCAAGATCCCCCTGACTAACACAGAGGGTGGAGGGGTAGGGGAGACTGTCACAACTGCCTTACAAATGCATCCTGCTCCTTCTAGCACAGGGCAGAGCCAGGCTTTGGGTTGCAGTGGAGCTCAACCAGCAGGTCCAGAAAGCACAGGATCTTGCTAGCTTTCATTCCTGCCTGACTTAACTTCCCTCAGTTTTGGAAAGCTTTGGCTGAATCCCACTATCTTCTCCTCCCCCTCATCCCCCAAAACTGTTTGATTTGCCATACATCTCTCCTCTTCTAAATTCAAGTCAGGTCTTCCTTGGGCTCACCCACAACAGAAGGGTTACCTTTGCAGCTCTGACATCCTGGCCAGAAGTCTAAAATTCCCTTCTTTTCTCTACTTTTGAAAAAATCGAACATCAAAGATGTCTTCCAGGAGGCCAGCACACATTACCCAGGTGGTTTGAGAAGGTCTAAGAACCATCAGCTGAAGGACCTGAGTACTGTATTGCTTAATCAGTAACATCCTTTCTTTTGGGCTTCCACCACTCCCCCAAATCCTCCTTTTATGTGGCACTATGTTTCTTGAATTGCCTCCTGCTGTATGAATCTCTGCTCCTGCTGTTGGAATCGCCCATGTCTCCAGTCAGGTGATGCAGGCTGAGCCCAGGGCCTGCCACCAGAGACAACTCTTCTCCACCTTATCCCCACTGCAGACTGACAGAATCAACCAGAATCCTGGCTTCTGGTCTGTAACACACCTGAAATACACTTTGTTAACTCTTTCGGCTGACACCACTTTACAAGCCAAATCATACGCTGCTTTGGAATGGTTGTTCTAAAAATTGAGGCACTAGGGCAGGAATTGACTAATGGTGTGCCATATTCGAAGTCATAGGCTCTTCTTGTGCTAGGACAGAACAACACATGCCACCCACCTCACACTGGAATATGACAAACCCTCAGTAACTTTGATCTCTGTAGAAGACTGCAGCTTTTGTATGGAGAGAAAAACTGATGCAATAACCGTCACATTCTAGCTGTAGTGGTGTTACCAGTGGAGTTACCTGAAGCTGGGACATTCTGAGGGCACTTCCAAGAGGAAGTGTGGTTTTATCATCTTGTTTTGAGGAGCTTTGGACACTGGTCTGTCTTAAAGGACAGCTTCACTGTAAAAAGTTTTGAACTGTCTCCATGGGGCCAACAGCAATGTCTTGGGGGAAATACACAAGGTTGTGAGATTAGGGGCTTGGGACTCCCAAGTTCGAAGGGTGACTGAATGTGGTACCATCATGCTGCATGGCTCTCCTGGCAGGGGCAGAAGTACAGGGAAGCCCCAGAGCAGGTGTCCTTGTATGCAGCAGCTAATTCCTGCTGCAAGTGCAGGGCCTGTATTGTCAACTGACTTGCATCTACCATCTGCTTTTCCTCTTCTAGTGGAGGCAAAGAGGTGTGTATGAAAAGGGCTATCCACCTAAGACAGACAAAAATCCAACCTTTATATTAAATTATCAAAGCTTTCCCAACATTTCAAGAATGTGACCAACCAAAATCCCAGAGATTAAAAATTAACTTCTCCTTACAAAGAAAAAATAAGTATCCAAATTTCCTCCCCTAGCTTTTGGAAACTACTCTGGGAAGATTTTTTTTTAAATTTAAGGCTTTTAATGGCAAACCCGCCCTTGTATCTCTTTCCGTCTCTCTCACATCCTCATTAAATTACAAATTCCCTGGCCCTCTCCAGTCCATGCTGACCAGTCACTGAATTGCAAAGACAATTCCTAGGACTTGGCAGCTTTCAGTCAGACTGTGAAGGGCCAGGATAGAAATATGTAAAAAACCCCAGACACTTTTAATTGAAGCATCTGCGAAACCTGTTTGTTCTGCAAAGGAATCAGCCATAGACAGAATTTTTTTTTTCCCATGGAAGCAGAGTTGTATATTACAGACAAGTGTCCACTGTAATGCACTGATGCTGTCAAGGGCTCTGATGCTTGTCTTTGGTCTCATATACGTGACAACACTTCTGTCCTTCATAGAAGAAACCTGCTCCTGAGTGAGGAAATCCTTCCAAGGTGGCAGACCCTTGCTTGTAATATGCATGTGGATTTTAGCTTCTGTTTTAGTGATTTAAGGCACGGTCAGAATTGATGTTTTTTTCTTTCTGATTCTGTATGAGTTGTTACTTCCAGGCTTATACTTATCATTTGAGAGGTCCTTGTATGTGCTCAGAATCTGCAAATGTAAATAATATGAATAAATGATGCTCAGCACCACACATGAACACAAAATCTCTTGCAGGATCCATTGTGAATCCACCTTTAGCGTATAGGTGTGCTCTGGATTATTTTTCTTCCTGTGCCAAATAAATATTGCTTTTAAATAACTGCTGTCTCTTGCACTGAATCATCCAGAAGGTTGAATCCACTGAAAGAAGAAACACATTTTTCTCAGGTCCCTTTCTGAGGCAACATGACTTACAAAATCCTGTTCCCCTACATACACAGTCATCTGAGAAGACTATTTCCTACACGTGGTTCAAAGACTTGTATCCAGAACTAAGTTGAGTCATTCTCTAGCCTTCTGGTCAAGACGCTGTTGTTGGTGTAGCTCACTGTGACATTTCTTAATTTCCTTCCTTCATCCCTTTTACTCCTTCTGCTGCTTCTGTTACAGACACATGAACTTTTCACAACAAACCCCCATAAGTGTCCTCCACTAATACACACAACACTAACCTCATCTATCCACCTCTGTCAGAGATCTTAGCATCTTCCTATGTATCACAAACATCTGTCACATACCAAGTTTCAAAACCCAGTTTAATTCCAGTTCTGACTATAAACACCATCTTACTTCTGTCACATTCTCAGCAAGGCCAAAACAATGACACTACAAACAGGGACAACCAGCCCACAATGCTTACACCTCCCCGCACCACACAGCATCTGCAGCACTCCTACTGCTCTGTAGCTCTCTGTGGCCTTTTGTCACTCGAGGACAGTGGTCTCAGAGATCCAAGTATACCAGCAGAGGTTTGACTCTACAATCAAAAGCAGTTTTACTCCTGTGAAAATCTGCTGGTGTCTTTGCTCCTTTCCTTTCGTAACAGCAGGCTGCTGGGGAACTGCCAGTGGCTTAGATGGTCCCCGACAGGACACGCTGTCATTCTGACTGTGACACTCGCAGATCGCTTCTCCATGGCTGCAGTCCCTGCTTAAGTCAGCCACCCTAGACTATCCTGATTTTTTTGACGTTCAGTGCTGGTCAAATATACTCTCCCAACTCTTCATTGCTCTAAGCCAGCATAACTGAGACTACTTCTAAGTTATATAATTTAGGCACTTTCTCTCATTTTCCTTCTCCAGAGTTGATATGTCTCCTAGTTTCCTCTACAAGTTCTTAAGAGTGGTTTCACCTCAGGAGAAGTCATGTACATGAACAAGTACAAATATTCCTTGGTAAGGGCAACAACCACTTCAACAGATTCCAAGGAATCTGGATGTTTTTTCCAAATGCCATGCGAAGTTGTCAGGGCTCCTTGCTCATGTCCAAAGAGAGGAGGATCTGAGACATGCATTGTACTGCCTTTGGCCACTGTTTGGTTTTGAGGGGTGGACAACATGGAGGCTACTATGAATATTAAGCAGTTTCTACTTGGGAGTGATTTTCATTTATTCATTCTGTTCCTTGAAAGCAGATGTTTCGCATGTGTCCCTTTATTTGCGCCTGTTACAAGGAGACATGATGTAGGCTCTTACAGGAAATCACCTCCCTAAAAAATTCATACAGTAAAATTCAAGAGACAGAATTTACCCATAGGTTGCAAATCCTTTGACACAGTAAATCTGCAACAGAAAACCACCAAGCCAGAGTAACACTTACAATGAATAATCCTGGGGTAGAGAACAACACAGTTAAAAAAGACTTTATGTCTCTTACTGTACGTACACATTCCTTACTTGTCTTCTACTCCATATGGTTGCTCTGCTTACAAACTGGTGCACCTTTTAGTATTTTACTATCCTGAGCAAAATGTATCCCTGTAGCATGACTGCTCTCAACATAAAGCATGCAGAATTTGATCCTGAGGAAGCCAGTCTCAGACTATAAGGACTTGCAGTGCATTTTACAGAATCTAAGTGTACACTTCCAGGATACGTTTTTTCCTTTTAAAAATTATTTTTGGAACGTATCTTTTAATATCATCATATCATTTAGTATAATTTTGGAACATATCTTTTAATGTCAAAAGTTAACAACAAATTTTCACCCAAATAGAATCTGAATATCCCTGCAGACACAGCATACAAAAATCTCCTACAGATGGTTACATACACAGGTAATCAGATACAGTTTAGACTTTGCCTGTTTTTTTCTTTGTTTATTTGGGCTTTTGGGGAGAGGTTGGTTGTTTTCTATTGTCATTGTGATTTTTTTTCAAACTGGAAGATGTAACTTGCAATGTTAATTCATTTTGGTGAGTAACTATGCGATCAGACAAAGGCAAATGAAAAACATTACTAAATCCTAAGATTTTGCTTCTCACAAACAAAAAAAGGCTTGTTTTGAAGTAGATTCAACAAATTTATCCAAAGCAATTCCAACATGTGCACCTACCTTATTTACCCTTCTCTCTAAAAATATTATGAATGTACTTCATATTTGGCAGCTAAATTGTCATGTATCTGTCAAATAAGATTTTTATTTTTCCCTTTCAACTTTTCAGCCACCTGGTACAGGATTTCACATTTGCTGGCTGGAAAGTAAAACAAAAAAAAAAATTCCTCTTTATTTGTTTCCCTTACACTGCACTATTTTCTGCTAATTGTGAAAGGTAATTTTGCTCACAGCTGACAGAAAAATGCATTTAAAGGTGGTTTGTTTTTTAAATGGAAAACAAAGAATGGAATTTACAAAGTAAGTTAAAAGCACTTCCATTTTTACACCTCTATTTGGCCACAGGCTTCTCTCCTGAAGAAAGGCCTTAACTATGCATCATCCAGGTTTAGAAATGACAATTCAACAATTTTTTCCATGAAACGTAATAATCTCCTACCTTCAACAGTGGTATGTACAGTAATATTACCAAGCTTGAATCAGGCCAATTAAACAGAAAATCTAATTTAAAGAATAAGAAAAATAATTAAATATCCCACAATGTCAATTTAAAATGTGAAGGTTCTAAGTCCAGTTTATTAGCATTCTCTTACTGAGACAGACCCCTCCCCCCTGATTGAAGCGACGCATATTAGAGAAACATGTTAGTCCACACTGGAAATGGCTTCTGAAGATGGTGAATTCAAAGACTTCCATGGTTATCAATCCTGAAGCAGGATTAAGTTCTCCATCAGCAGAGAGTTACAGACAGATTTTGCAGGGGCTGCTGAATGCCATGACACCAGCATGTACCTTAAGGGGGAAACAGGTAGCACAACACTGACTTTCTGTAGATCATGCTGAACAAAAGTGCAGCAATCACAAAATCACCACAGAATCAGAACAGTTTGGGTTGGAAGGGACCTTTAAACGTCCAAACCCCTTGCAATGAGCAGGGACATCTTCAGCTAGAGCTGGTTGCTCAGCCTGTCCCATCTAAAAGATGAGAGACCCCATCTAAAAGTTTGTTCCCATCTTTCTTAAAAGCCCCCTTTAAGTATTTAAAGATCACAATAAGGTCTTCCTAGAGCCTTCTCTTCTCCAGACTGAACAACCTCAGCTCTCAGCCTTTTCTCATTGGAGAGATGTTCCAGCCCTCCGATCAACTTGGTGTTCCTCCTCTGCACCTGCTCCAACAGGTCAATATCCCTCCTGTGCTGAGGACTCTACAGCTGGAAGCAGTACTCCAGGCAGGGTCTCACAAGGGCAGAGGGGCACAATCCCTTCCCTTGACCTCTTGGTCACGCTGCTTTGGATATGTTTGGCTTTCTGGGCTGTGAATGCACACTGCCAGGTCATGCTGAGCTTCCTATCAACCAACACTCCCAAGTCCTTCTCCCCACAGCTGCTCTAACCCATTCCATCCCCCAGCCTGTACCAAAGCCAGTGGTTACCCCAATCCAGGTGCAGGACTTTGCACTTGGAATCCTGTAACTTCCAAATTCCCATAGGGCTTTTCTGAGCTAGGCCACAACCATGACACTCCAGAAGACAATGAACAAATGCAGGTTATGCTCCACTGTTGCACGAGACTATTTAGAACACAGAAACCCGGAGGTCAAACAGCACAAATTTTGAAGTATGGCACCTACATAAAATTCTGCTGACCATTACATATAAGCCTGCCTACAGTTTGCAGTGGTTTAGGCTGACTTTCAGCCATATATCAGCCCTTTAGAGCAATACAGCTACTCTCCTAGCCTCCACACAAGCATGTTTCACTGTCCAGGCCACACCAGATCATCCAGGGTCATTTTACCAAGAGTCAGATAGCATTATTAAACTGATTTAATTTTATATGTGAAAAGTATTGTCACTAATGCAGACATGGTCCAAACAAGAAGTCATTCCATATTAAAAATTAACACAAAGCTGTCATGACACAAACCAGTGGCTTAGCAGTTGTACTCAACTCCTAAATGCAACAGGTTTGCTTCTCACCCTGTTCTTCCTGTTTGCAGATGAGTCAACACCACGATTTGTGCACTGTATGACTGATCCATTCTGCTGGGATCCAAAGAACATTTATTTTTGGTTCTTGCATGGTGACCATTATCATCTGCTGTCCGTGTATCTCATCAGTAAAGGGCTTTTGTCCTCAACCACCAATACAAAACAGCATTCCCCATTTCACAAAGGAAAACAGAGACCTCCTGACATTTAAGAAGTCTGCGAATTAGAAGGATCCGTGTGAGGTCTCTTGTAACTGAGCAACTTAACTAGTGGGTCATTCCTTCTGCCTGGTCTATCTTGGCTGCACAACAGCATAGGCAAGAATATGCCGAAGAAGAAATACAGATCAGAAGGTCTAAATTTAATGAGTTTTCCTGGTAATCCACTGATGTGCTAATAACTTAGATAACATTGCCAACAGTATATTTATTGTGGTGTTTATATCCAAAAAACCAATACCCGAAACTATGGCTCCTGTGGCTTGAGAGTTTTTACAAGGCTCCCACATAACATTCTCCTCTGAAGCCAAGGTTTTGAGACTTCACCACTTCTTTTGCAGAAAACAAAACAACATTGTTAAAGACATCAAAGAAGGAATATAACCAACAATTACAAGATGTGACTGCGGTGAAAACTGTCATTCTTGCTGATGAAACCAGAATGCTTTCCAAAATATAATGAGCACACTAAAGGAATAAAGGACCCTGATCAACGGCATTGCTGAAAGCATTTAAAAAGATGATTTCCATCATCATTCAATTAACACCATCTCTAACTGACACAGCATTCTAATATGCTGAAATGTATTTTTCTTCCAAAGAGGAAATGGGAGAGAAATTTACTTTGCCCAACAAGCCATATTAACTGAAGATGAGATACTTCATGCTTCACATACCTTTTCTTCAATAACTACCACCCATTACTATCCCAGTATTGTCTGGAGTTGAAGAGCAGCACACAGGTTTATGTCCATAATAATTATAATAATCCATGTCAGAATACTCACAACATACATGTTCTGTTATGTGTATTTTGGACCGACACCGTAAAGATTAATGTAAGTTTGATGGTTTCCTAACGTGCAATACAGGAGTTGTGCGACATTTTACAGGGTATAATAATTCACTTTGGGAGTAACCCAGCTTCTCAAATGTTACTAAATTATTATTTTGTAACACACCAAAACCAACTTCTCTTTTGACTCATTACTAAAATACATACATCAAACTAGGAAAAATATGTACCACAACATGGGCTTTTATCGCCTTCAGTGCTTAACTGAAAAACTATTTTGAACATTTGTCCATGTAATAATTTAACGTATGTCAGCCAAACATATCTTTATCTTTATTTCAATTAAATTAAAAACAATCTGCAAGTATATTTATGCAACATTCACTATATACACACGATTTATGCAACTGCAAGGCAACTCTATGTATGCTGATTAATCTACTGTTAGTAAAACATGGTAATAGCTATGGAAGTTGACAAGTGACTGTTTCCATGGCATGACTGAAAAAGAATAGCTACTAGCCATGAAATGGATTATCAGTAAACCTTAAAAAGAACATAACATAACCTAGCAGAGATTAACAGTCTTCTAAATGTAGTATATTTGCTTCAGATGATAGTGCTGCTTTTTAAAAAAAAATTGCTGTCACCTTAATGATGTAAGACTTTCATCTGCTCTATCTAAAGAAAGCAATAATTAGACATTATGCTTCCTGGCAAAAATTTATTTTTGAACTGGCACCACAGTATTTCAGAAAATAATAATAAAGTACCTCTTTGGTGAAGCCTAGGTACCCCCTACTACTCATTGTAACAACTTGTAAACAGGACCGCAATACAGTGCTTTGCCTTAATTCTAGCTCGGTTAGGTACCACAGATCTTCCTCACAGTCCTTCTCACGATTTTAGGAAGGTATTTTAAAGCAGGGAGTAAGTAAAGCAAAGGAAAATTAAGAAGGATATAAATTTCCCTGTTTGAGATTTAAAAAAAGTGCATAATGTTTTCATTCCAAAAACTGTGCCACTGTATGGAACTGATGGATACAAGACTGTTTTCCTTCCTGTACTGGACATTATTGATCATTACATAATCACAGCCTCCGCTCATTGGCCCGTAAGTCTCTCAAGCCTGTTTTCTGGTACAATCAGTTGTCCGATTACTTTAGAACAATGTCCTGCATCCTTAAACAAGAACAGCAAGTTAACCGGGTTTTCAACTAGAAAGTCTGTTTTTGCAATTCCATTTCTGTACACTACATTTCCAACGTATTGGAGAGTTTTTAGTGTTTGGCATACACATCCCAACTCCTTGACACCACCAGGCTCAGTGCATCCATTGCCAGCAACAGACATAGCACCAGGAAAACGCGACTCCCAGCGCAAGGGACAGTTCAGGAGGAGTGGGCATTCTCCAGCAATGGTGGTCCATCCCGATGCATTGATGGGTGTGTGTGCTCCCTTTTGTAAGTTTTTGGAGGAAGCTTTGGGATATGTTGAGAAGTGCTTTGTCGTGGAGGAACAGGTGGTCCAGCAACAGAAGGGAGGTCCACATCTTGCGCTATCAAAGGTGGTGATGGAAGATGCCTCCGTGCTACATGTGGAGAAGGTGTCTGAGGGGGAGGGGGAGTAAACGGAGATGGACTGTTTGGGAAAAAGGTGTTACCAAGTTCACTTTTTCTCCCCAATGGTGGAGGTTGGAGGTGTAATGGTGAGCTAGAGAAAACATCTGGAGTTCGCACAGGTTCTCGTGGTGGTAACTCAGGAGGGTTTGCAGTGGTAACACAGGAGTCAGAGATGCAGGTCCGATCAGGCACTGAGTACCTTGGTGAATACACTTTAGAGGTTGGCTGCCTGGGAGGGATTGCTGGTGGGTTGTCCAGGTGTGCAGAAGTAATCTGAGATACACAAACATTTGATTCAATAAAATTCTAGAGTGGCAGCAAAGAACAGGAACCTGCCGTGAAACAGAAGCACAGCTCCTGCACTGCAGCCTGCTCTTAGCGTGCATCAATACATGAGTCTGGGATAGAAGGAATGAAGATGCACAGAGAGGGACAAAAGCAAGAAAAAGAATGGCCAAAGCAACAATTTCCATGTGAGTTCCAGATCTGCCTGTTGGGGAGGTTTGGGTATCTTCCACCATCTCCCCAGTAACAAGCAGTTGAAGGGGGTAAACACACTAGATATTTCTTCAAGAAAATGAGGAAAAGGGAGAAGCCAATTATGCTGAACATGAAAAAAAAATAAACCATGCTCAGAAAATGGAATTAAGTAGTCAGAATTGTGGAATCGAACAGTTCCCAAGCTGCAGACCACAGTGACAGGGTAACTGGTCCCCAACATATCACGTGTATGATGTTTTCAATTACATTTTGGTAGGAACATGATGCCTTAAATTCTGCTGACTGATAGCACAGTCACCTGTAGTCTGAAAACAACTTGCTGAAGGGCCATATACAACCCTTCTCCAAAGACACATGTGCTCCAAAGTAATTTTGAGTGGGATTTCCAAATATGAAGTCACAAACTAGTGCCCACTGATACCAGGAGAAACTTGACACTATCTGCAGCAAAGGCTGGATCAGATCCCAAATGCCAGACAAATGCAAAAGGAAAACATAGCAATGGTTTAAGAAGGAAGGCAGACAATATAGGTAAACAAGAAGGGAAAGCAAGCACTTGAGCACCATGGCATCAGGGTCAAATATTCCAATGAAACTTTTCAGAGAACTGAGTTGTGTACTTCACTTTCCATCATTACTGTTCATCAGTTCTTTACCCCCATTCATACAGCCTAGAAAGATACTCCAGAACAATTACTGCAGATAGAAACATCTGCCTGAAGCCTCAAGTTCTCAGAGGGAATGCAAGGGCCTGAACATAGCACATCAGTAGATGAGACATTTCTAACGCTAAATTTAGGTTCCATATATTTTAATTTGTTTGGGATCAAGACATAATGAGGCAGAGCTGTGAATGCTTGAAATACATGGCTGCTTACTCTTTCCCATACAGTTCTTAAAAAATAAACGTGTATCTATCTTTAAGAGTTACTTTTCTATCATACCCTGCCCTCTGCTCCCAGAAAAACAAATGGCCTTTTTTCTCCTTACTTTTGATGGGGAGGATTCAGCTGGGGCAGATTCTGGTCTTCTTCGTGGAGGAACTGGAGGAGGGATAGGAGCGTCATCTGAATTTTTGGTAAAGTTTATGGATGACACAGAAGCAGATCCTAGTGGACATTAAAAAAAATGCTGGTAATGATGAACTTTTATTTGACTCAATATATTTTGTTTACTGCTGCCCATAAAGGTGTCATAAATAATAAAGAAATCACTCATAAAAAGCATTATGAATCAAAAAGGTGTTAAATAAAGACAATGAAACAAGCCTCTAACTTGAAGCTTCTAGACAAACCACTTTTCTGAGCTGCAAACATCTCTGTGACCCTCAGTTCTTGCACATTCTTAAGTAATACTTGATAATAAAACCACACCAGCAGTTTGTTTGGGACATATACATATAGGCACTAAAGATATATCTCTGCCTTCTGCTTTGACAGTTCCTCTGAACACTTGTAATAGTCTCTGTGTAACACACCAAATTCTGTTCAGTTTCTCTCCTTATAATAAAAATTCATTAAAGGAAAAAGGAATAAAAACAACAGAAAGGTTTTGCTGCTGCAAGGAGACATTAAAATCCACTTTAGTACAGTGGTGAGTGTCCCTGCCTCTCATGCGGGAGACTGGGGTTCGTATCCTGCCAGGGAGGCAGTGGTGCTGTTTAAAGAGTTGGACTTGATGATGCTTGTGGGTTCCTTCCAACTCAGAATATTCTGTGATTCTGTGAGACATAAGCAACTATTTCTACGGTCACTCTAGAAGACTAAACACGATTTCGGCTGTCAAGCGTCACAAAATCTAACAGGTACATTGTTGGCAGACTGTCTGTTAGCACCTACTTGTGTGAAAAGGACTCGAAGGATCCGAGTCAAACACACTGCAAGCGTCTGTGGTACTGGAAGTGGCAGAAGCAGGGGGAGGGGTCAGAGGTGTTCGGGGAGAGTTCGGTGCAGATGCTGTAGCTTCAGTCTCACTCTCTGGGATGCGGCTGTAACTAATTTTCCTTGGCTCCTGCTGCAGGGGTGTAGGATGCCTCATGGTACCTGGCCTTGGATTAGAAGGACGAACACCTGGGGACTTGAGAGGATAGCTGTATTTCTTGGGCTGAAATGATAAAAAAGGTAATATCAAATAAAATCTAAAGGCCATGAGATCACCTCAACGTAGCCTTGTATTGATGAAGTCAGAGATCTCAAATGACTTCTGCCATCTAAGAAAGACAAATGTAACCACTTTTTGAAAAAAAAAGTTTACAAAAACTGAATACTAACAAATCTTGGAGGAGGCTTGACATTTCGTGGCTCTATCTCTAATGACTTGTTGAACAGATAATCTGTAAATTCTGTCTCCATGCTGTTTCCCATTGGATTCAGGTTTTCAAAAAATCTCTGAAACACAAGAAGGTAGAAAACTTGTCAGCTAAGCTGCTGCTTAGTACTGTTTGTTTCTACTATACAAATGATCCCAGCTGTTCAAGAGAAGAATGAAAATGATGGAGTGAGAAGTAATGACAGATTTTTAAGTTATTAAATCTGTTTCTTGCCAGCCCTTTGCTGGGCATTGCTACTGCTATGCTTGGCTGGTTTTCACCAGCTGTGGAAGTACCCTAAATACTTTCTGCAGCGCAAAATCAGACCAAGTTAGCTCAAACACCAGAAGAAGAAGCTGCAAAGTAGTCCATCCTTACACTGATGCAGGGAAGATTGCACTCACAATGCAGTCAAAGCCTGGGGGAAATAAATAACAAAAGAATCTTGCAGAATCTCTTAAAATAACCTATCCTACGACTCCCTGAAAGTATGTCACTCAAAAGGTAACAGAAAAAAAAGAAAAAAGGAAGAAAGGAAAGCAAACAGAGTACACTGCCTAGAGAACATGTCAGCCCAAGGAGAAAGAAAAAAGTATCATCACCATCAAGGCATGATGTCAACACAGCACTATCAGATAACCTGGCTACATAAAGGCAGTGTAACACATGAGGAAAAGACAACTGGGATCAGTTGCAATTACTTGCCCAATGAGTGAAGGACAGTGAGAATCTGTTAGTTTCAGTTCATGTTTAACACAAATCAATAAGATCTATCAATATCCCAGTAGCTGAGAAAAAAATTAAACAACCCCCACCAAACTGCAAGCTTTCTGCCTTTCTTTACAGTGAGAGTCAAGAGCGGTTTTATGACAGGCCTTCTGCTCATCTCTGATTCAGCTGGATTGAATCTGTGAGAATTCAGTCTACACTTATGGCCTGTCAGCTGAGAGAATTCCCACAAAAGTAGCTCAGTGCATGGACTCAAGGAAATCATGCCACTTACCCTAATGTCAAATTCCACTCTTAAACAATATGGCTGGTTCTGATACTGCTGTATCTCTCCTGTTATTTCAGCTACCTTTCTTCTCTTGCTGAAGTTTATAAGTTCTTTCCCATGTCGCTTTAGAAATTCAGGATTGCCTTCTTCTGTTTTCAAAATGTTAGTTAAGTAAATCCCTAAAGAGCACACAGAAGAGGCTCTCAACATGAAGTACAAAACAAGGAGGAAGTCATGACTGGAATACAAACAATTCTTACAGAATTTAATTTGTGCATTCTAATTATTTAGAAAACTTCCCTGTTAGGATGAATAAGAGAATCCCTAATGCCATGTGCCTAACATTATAATTTGCTAAATGTCAGCAATTTACTTAAAGAACTGTTAATTCTAACAATAAAGATGAGGCTTTCTTTCAAAACTCTTCCAGAAATAAGACCTTTTTAATAGAAATGACACTTCAGCTTTATTTCATGGAACTCTTGATGAGTATGGGGGTCCTTCTTTCTCTGCTAGTCAATGACAATATTTCTAATACGACCACTTTCTATTGAAGGCATTTCTGGTCATTTCAAACCACATTCAAAGTAAAAATGAGTAAATACGTAAATAAGATATTGCAGATATGCTTATTTTACTGCAAATAACACCTGGAATTAACAGTTACTTTAAATTTTTCTTTCACATGTATGCAATTAATGTCTGGGCACCTGAAAATCCAACCCACCTGTCCTGTTAAAACAGATTTCTCACTATTGTTTATACTCAGTTTAATACCTTAGCTCAAAACTTTCCAAATGTTTATGCACAATACAGCTCATCCAAACCAAACGTACTTACCAAAAAAAGGCACACAAGGAGGATTAATAGACCTGAGTTTTGACAAGTATTTCTTATAATGATCCTCACTCAGCTCATAAGCTTCTTCTAAAATCTTCTTCTGACGACTTGGAATTTGCTTAAAAGAGATTAAACAAGTTGTTTGGAAAGACAGGGTAAAAGTGTAGCCCAGCAACAACACTGAGAGTAATGGTCTCCACAGATACCTAAATCAGTGACCATGAGGACAGTGCCCCACCATCCTCAGATGCATTTCTTAAGCGAGGATGGATTCTTTGCTTCTGCAACCAAGGAAAAACCCCTTTCTATTACATCCTGATTGATTAATTTCTTGGGGAATTTACTTTCCTTGCTCCTTCTTTGAAGCACACGCTTTACTGATAAGACAGGCTTTTAGTGTAGCTAAGGTTCGCTGCATTAACTTCCATACCAGAAATGGAGAACATTTCACTGTACCTCAAATGTGTGATCCAGCCTATACACTGCTGCAGAGTTCATAGCACTGACAATCTCAAGGACACCATTAAAGTTGTTTAGCTCTTGAAAAACCTGCAGGATCTCAATTATCCGGCTCACTACAATTACTCTCTCCTCCAGGTTTTCTGTTTCCACAATGCACCTAAATACAAAAGAACATTTGATTTTGAATTAAAGCATTGATGAGTTTTCCAAACTCAAACATTAAATCTTAGTAACACACACAGAAAAAGAATTTATCAAGTTACTCAAGCCAGTTCTGATCATGTTTACAGTTTTGAAAATATTCTAAGAATAAAAAGCTGAGATCATTATGTTAAGATTCTCACAGGGATCAGTTTTAGCATCTAAACATGACTCAAAACAGGAATTCTCCCAAAACAGAATTTTTAACAGTATCCTTGTGAATGGACTGTAAATGTTCAGATATGGAGCAAGTGGAGGTCTGGGAAAGTCACTTACTTTTCAAACCACAAAGTGAGGTTAGTTGTATGCCTTATCATTTTGAGAAGGTTGGGAGAATTAATTTCTTTATCTTCCTTCGTCCACACACTTCCAACGAGTTCAGATGGCTGCACAGCTCTAGAAAAGTAGATGCATTATCAAAAAATGTAACTAAAATCAGGAAAGAAGACCTTATTTTCCCAAACCCTCTTTAGTTTCACTGAATCTGGAATTCATACTTGGAAATAAATTCTGAAGATATCACTTCTCTTCTGTAATGTTAGGCTCCCCTTGTGACTAAATGACTGATATTTCTACACTTCTGTTTTAGACTGTAAATATTTCTTAATCTATGCAACTCCTAACCACCTCTGTTCATCTAAATGAAGAATGAAGTGTCTCTCTCAGTCACTATAATAAAATGTGAGCTTCCAATGGCTGAACAACCTCCCACAGGCAGCTGATGAGATCTGACACAGTCCATAATTTACTTCACAAACTAGGATAAGAAAAAACTCAATTTAATAATTGTTCATACTTCTCGAAGTTTGAATTAATCAGAAAACATCACAAGAAAGCTGGAGCACAATACAATTACCAGTATGCAACAGTCACGTTTACTGTACAATAACTTGGGGAGGATAAAACAAATACTGTATTTCAGAGGGTTTCTTCCATAAAAATAGTAATTAATATACAGCACTGGTAGAGTCTCTGCCTACCCACCTACTGTGGAGCTTCACATCAGGTGCCCCCAGAAACAATTTTGTGTTGGAGAATATTTTGATTTGTCATGTGTTTTTCAGTGGAGGAAAATTACCTGTAAAAGTCTGACTCAAGTAAAGTGAGCTGCCGAGCGATCTCTATTGGATGCAAAGTGAGCAAGTCAAAAGTCTCTGTGTGTCCTGGTTTGCTTATGTGCCATTCAATGGCCGGGGGTGGGCTCTCAAAAGTGATGTTGTGGCTTGGCCCAATGGCCTGTGCCTGCTTCTTCCGGTTGATTATCTTTGTGATCGATTCAACCCACTTCTTCATTGCTTTGCCTGGCACACAGAGAAAACTACTGTTTAGTTACTCTTAACACTGTTTTTCCTAAGAGGTCAGTAGAATTCAGAAATCTTTGGACCTAACCCAAACCCTACTAAATTAAAGCAACTAGAGTCTTTAGAAGTGGTGCTCTCACACAGGTCTAAAAGTATTCAAACATACAAAGAATTTGTCCACAGCTGATGCTGAACACAAGTTTGCCAAGCACAAACCAGAACACCCAAATTAGGCTCCTGCTCTGACTTAGGTGCTTTCCTTTCGTTTCTGAGTTTAAAATGAGCTTATGGGAACTAACCTTCTTTTGTCCCAAATGCACCTCTGCAAACAACCTGAACTTTATAACTTTGGGCAAGAGTACGTGCTTACCTCAGAAAACACAAAGTCAAAATAACAAACAGGGAGAAGCTTCTCCCTGTACTGCATTTACCATTGATTTTATTCAGAATACTCATTTTACTCAGAACAAAACCAAAGCCCCAAATGCCTTTTTAGCTTCACACCATAAGAATTTCATGCACGAGTCCACTGAAAACCGATAATCCCCATTAAACTAGCTGGCTCATTCTCTCCCCCTTTTTAATTCCTAAATAACCATTAAATCCTTCTCTGAAATAGTATTTTCTTAGAAACTGCTCCTGTATCTGTCTCGGCTTTATTTAAAAAGAAACAGGAAATCTCTGCACAATCACAGCTGCAAGGTGTCCTACAGCTCTAATATGCACTGTGAAATAGCTGGAAACCCTTGCTTCAAAGAAATAGTGGTTTCCATCCTCAAATTTTTCAAAAATTACCCCTGTGTAAAGTTTAAGATGACAATCAAAGACATTATTCTGTCCTGATCATTACACAGTTCTTATTATTTTGCATAATTTCAGTCCCCTTAAGATAAAATCAGCACTTATTTGTGTAAATAACAATCATAACACTGAACAGGGGACAGATTTTAAATACTAGTTTGTGAGGGAGTTTGATGAAAATTTATGTTCTTGATGAAGTATTTAATAAGCACTCCTGTTTTACTTTATCTGCTCAGTGAAAGGAGAAGTGATCCCATTCCACACCTTTGAAAAGGGAAGCTTTACGATAAATGTCAGCACTTAAGAAACTGGAAGTACCTCTTACTGTTCCAATGAACTCCTCCAAACGTTTCAGAAGATCAGCATCTCGTTCAAAGTCATAGAAGTGGTGTTCTACCCAGTGTCGACATACATTTAGTACTCTGCAAAAGTAAAGGGCAAGTAAATGTTCCACAATACCATACAGGTCTCCACAATATCTTCCATTTCAAAGCATCTACAAGAAAGGCTGCTGCCATCACAAAGAGCCAGTGCATCCAAAAGAGGGTCCTTCAAAAGTCTGGCTCACGTTGATGCAACACTCACCGCAACTGCACAGGTTGAATGTACTCCTTCCTAAACCTTTTCAGCTCTGCACTCAGAGGCTGGTCTCCATTCTCCATAGCAATACGGTCAGCTTCTGTTGGCTCGGGCTCTGGAATTTCGAATCTGGCACAGAGGACAGGTATAAGCACTAGGCTCCTCTTACACTGATCTTGGTCACAGCGTGCATGAATGAACTACTGATTAAAGACAGCTTGAAACGCAGAACACCTTCACACATCAGAATCTTGCATCTTGGTAAGTACATAGGAACATTCGTTAAATTCCATACCAATACAGATTTCAAAGACAAAACCATGGGATGCTGGAAGTTACTGGAGCTACCTGAACAATACTAGACCTTCTGGATATAAACTTGCATATTTTACTGCCAATCCTTTAATATGACAATTTTTTAAAAAGCATTCAAAGTAAATCAAAACCAAGTGGAACGCCAGAATCTTACAAGCTCCAAGTAGAAATTATTAAAGCCCCCCCCCAAACTTGCACTTCATAAGAACAGTATCTTTAACAGTGGCATACCTTTCTATTAGCAAACTCAGCAACTCTTGAGGTCTACAGAAGGATCTATATGTTGTGAGAAAAGTCCGAACAAAGTTGGGATCTAAGAAAAGAATAATTTTGTCACTTATGTCAGCAATTACATGATTTTTTTCCTGTTAAAATAATTTTAATTATCCTTTAAAATTAAAGATGTCACCCTATGAATTTACAGAGAAGATGATGTAAACTTAATTGGCTTTGGTAACAATTCAGAACCTCTTAAAATAGCAATATAAAGCAGAACTTTAAAACTATTTTTATTCTGTTGAAAGTTCACAACAACGACTTTTTTTCCCCTTCAATAATTAAGACAGGATTCCTTTCCAACTACCTCAAAAATAATAGACTATTTTGTTAATGAGCCATATAGTAAACACCTTCATTCTTGACAATGAGCAGGACAAAATAACTCAAAAGACACAGCAAGTAGCTCTGCATTGGGCAGAAACAGCCTCTTCCAAGGTAGAATGTTTTCCCTAAACTGGCACAACTGATAACCAGTCATGCTTAAGGCAGTGTAGATATCCTTTCAGCTAACTTGAGAGCTATACTTCACAGTTATACTTATTTCAAGAAAATCAACTGATTTAATTTAAATTGACATATAAATTAATTCAAAATATGAAAATATGTTTTATAAAGAAGCAAGTACTCAAAGGAGAACACCAAAGTGTCTCCCACAGTCACAAAAGCAAAACCATTTGTTTCCAAGTATGAGGAAATGCAGTGACAGCACACGGGCACTGGACAGAGCTCATGAGAAACAAGGTTAACACTGAACAAAATTAATAAGCAGATTGCAATAGCTTTGCATATTAAACGCATATTCAGATTTAAAAACCAACCCCCAACTGACAGTTGTTCTAACACAGAGTGGCTGAAGAGGAGCACACAGGACTTGAAGCAGGAGTTTCTAATAAGCTGTACTGGAGGGAGAAGAGCCTGCATTACTGGACCTAATGCTACACTAGACTTGTTCCTTGGAATATGGATTTTAAGAGCTGTTTCAAAATCCTCCTTAACTTGTTATGAGCCTCTTGTCCATTTGAATGAACATTCTAACCTTGTTATATTCTACTAAGTTGCTAATTTGAGTAACAGTTTAGTGATGTGATGTGATAAGAAGGCCAATGGCATCCTGGCCTGCATCAGGAACAGTGTGGTCGGTCGGTCCAGGGAGGTTGTCCTTCCCCTGTACACAGCGCTGGTCAGACCTCATCTGGAGTACTGTGTGCAGTTCTGGGCTCCCCAGTTCAAGAGGGATGTGGAGCTGCT